>CM050205.1:18872500-18897500 GCA_027475355.1 Coilia nasus
GTGACACATTCAGTAAAAAGCATTGACTTTCCTGTTCAATAAATTGAACATAACAATATTTGGTTTTATTGGGTGAATAACACTGAGTAATAATTATAAAGTAATATGTATCGGTATTGGAATTAAATCGAATTGAATTGCACTGTATCGAAAATCGTATGGTATCGTCAGCCCTGTATCGAAAATCGTATCGAATCGCCATATCCTAAATGATACCCAGCCCTAAATATTTGTCTTGGAAATGTAGTGAAGTGAAAGTCACAAGTTGCCAAAATGTTTAATACTCAAGTAAAGTTCAGATGCTCAAAAATTGCACTTAAGTACAGTACTTGAGTAGATTTACTTAGTTACTGTCAACCTCTGGTACGTTTTAAGAAACCCTTATGTCCTTAAGCCTGAAAGACTGAAAGAATCTGAATAATGGATGAAATGTGTGTTCTGTGTAGAGAACCAATACTTTACAACCAATTAAGTTCTAAACTGACCCAGAAAGGGTGTGATGCCATAACAAAAGCTAATGCAGAAAGAGGTGGTGAGTGTTCTGTGAAACCTGGAGAACATGTTCATAATTCCTGCAGAAGTAAATTCTGTAACCCACAGGAAATTGAGGCATTCAAGAGAAAAGCAGCTGGTTGTGATTATTTTAATTTCTTGGGCCTTGTTCATACTCTGCGTTCATTAGAGGAGCCATTTATCTTCAGCGAACACTGTTTGTTCTGTGGAAAGGACGATCCCTATGCTGGAAAAGTCAAAGACACACTACTTATCCAAGTCAGGACATATGACTTTCAGAAGAAAATAATATTGTATACATGACATTTGTGTACAGAGAAATGATGAGTGGGCAACAAAAGTCAGAGCCAGAATGGACTGTGTGATCGACCTCCATGCTGCAGATTCAGTGTACCACAATGTTTGTTCTTTGTTCTACAACTTTTGGACTGGAAGGCAGCTTCCTGGGAGGTTCCAATCAGTAATGAGTGGCAACATTTCTAAGCGAGTCAATGGGTTCGAAAGACTATAGATTACTGACTACATTATTAGAAAGGTTTGTATTTTTCTGAACTTTGGGAAGAGTTAAATAAAGCTGAATGTAAAATAGCACAACAAGACAACCACAAATTTGAAGCAATCTTGGAAACAATGTAATCTTTTTCATATTTTACTCAACATTGAATCTAGACTCATTATTTCAACCATGTCATATCTCAGAAAGTACTGCTGATAGAAAAATACAATTGGTACCAAAATGTCCACAATGCACAAATTTAATTCAACTTCAATACAACTATGTAATCCAAAGTTAATAGTTTTTGAGTTATTTCAGTAAAAGTGATATTTATGGTCCGCCATCTTGGATTATGCAAATTAGGTCATGTTCCAATGCTTAACATTTAGGAGAAACTTCATGGTAGATTCTCTGGTGTATAACACTACGTTTCCACAGGGCGAAATGGCAAGCGAATTTCGCCTGGCGAAATTTCGCCTGGGGGCGTGGTCGTCAATATTTCAAGCAGGTTATCTAGCTAGCGGGACAGCTATGGATCTTATCCGATGTCAGTGATCACGTCGTCGGCCAGTCTACCATGGCAGCCTGGCTGGCCAACAGAAGCAGCCCAGCAAGATAGCCTAGCTAGCAGCTACATATAACGGCAGTCTTGCACAGAACTGCTGCAGAATTGCGAACTGCATGGTCTACATGGACTTATTACTATTGGTGGTTTGCCTAGATAATATTTAAGTGTTGTAATATCGTTCTACAAATGCAAGACGTGTACTAGTACAAGCTTGTGACCGTATATGTTAGCCAGCTTGCTAGTAGTTAGCTAGTCGTAAGCCAACTCTGCTAACTTAAAACTTCGAGTGATTAAATGACAATCTAGAGCAGCCTGGTTGTCTTAAATCAGTTCGGGGGACATTTAAACAACAATCCGTGATGCCACCATCACTTTTGGTAACCCAGAGAGTTTAAATCATATAAACATTTTCACGTTTCACTTTCACAAGCGTCCGCCATGTTGGTCTGAATTTTTTGTAACTCCCGCCTCTTCAGCCAGCGTCATGCTCTAAACACATCACACGCTGATATAATTGGTTATCACACCATTCTCATTTAAATAAAGTTCAGGTTTTGCCAACTGTATTTCGCCTCCCTCGGCGAATTCGCCCTGCCTTTGCTCTATCAGGCGAAATTTCGCCTCCATTCAAAGTCAATGAGAGCGAGGCGAAATTCGCTGTAATGGAAACGCACCGTAAGGATTAATTTGGCACTACAATCATTACTATTGCAATTTGTGGTGGGTTGACCCCCTTATTCCTGTAGAATGACTGGACTACTATGCATGTGTACACTTTACACATAGACTGACACACACACACACACACACGCACACACACATACACACACACAGGGTAGGGGCAGAGGTAGGGGCAGAGGGAGAGGCAGAGGCAGAGGTAGGGGCAGAGGCAGAGACAGAGGCAGAGGTAGGGGGAGAGACAGAGGTAGGGGCAGAGGCAGAGGCAAAGACAGAGGCAGAGGTAGGGGCAGAGGCAGAGGTAGGGGCAGAGACAGAGGTAGAGACAGAGGCAGGAGTAGAGGAAGAGGTAGAGTTAGAGTCAGAGGTAGGGGCAGAGACAGAGGCAGAGGTAGGGGCAGAGACAGAGACAGAGGCAGAGGCAGGACAGAGATAGGGCCAGAGACAGAGGTAGAGGCAGAGGAAGAGGTAGGGCTGGAGGTAGAGGTAGGGGCAGAGACAGAGGCAGAGGTAGAGGCAGAGGAAGAGGTAGGGCTGGAGGTAGAGGTAGGGGCAGAGACAGAGGCAGAGGTAGGGGCAGAGGTAGAGGCAGCAGAGGGAGAGGCAGCGACAGAGGTAGGGGCAGGGGTAGGGGCAGAAATAAGGCCAGAGGTAGGGGCAGGGGTAGGGGCAGAGGTAAGGCCAGAGGTAGGGGCAGGGGTAGGGGCAGAGGTAGCGGCACAGGTAGGGGCAGAGGGAGAGGCAGAGGTAGGGGCAGAGGCAGAGGCAGAGGTAGGGGGAGAGACAGAGGTAGGGGCAGAGGCAGAGGCAAAGACAGAGGCAGAGGTAGGGGTAGAGATAGAGGCAGAGGCAGAGGTAGGGGGAGAGACAGGCAGAGGTAGAGGCAGAGACAGAGGCAGGGCAGAGACAGAGGCAGGGGCAGGGGTAGAGATAGAGATAGAGACAGAGGGAGAGGCAGAGGTAGGGCTGGAGGTAGAGGTAGGGGCAGAGGCAGAGACAGAGGTACGGGCAGAGACAGAGGCAGAGGTACGGAAAGGGGTAGAGGCAGCAGAGGGAGAGGCAGCGACAGAGGTAGGGGCAGAGGCAGAGGCAGGGGTAGGGGCAGAGGTAGGGGCAGGGGTAGGGGCAGAGGTAGGGGCAGAGGTAGAGACAGAGGCAGAGGTAGGGGGAGAGACAGAGGTAGGGGCAGAGTCAGAGGTAGGGGCAGAGCCAGAGGTAGGGGGAGAGACAGAGGTAGGGGCAGAGGCAAGGCAAGGCAAGGCAAGACAAGTTTATTTGTATAGCGCATTTCATACACAACGGCAATCCAATGTGCTTCACAAAAAATAAATAAATAAATAAATAAAAGCAAAGGACAATATATAAGGGCATAAAAGATAAAGTAAGTGTAAAAGCATAAAAGATATAAAAGCATAAAAAACACACAAAATAAAAAATAGATTAAGTAAAAATCATTAACAGAAAGCATCTGAAAACAGTTTGGTCTTAAGTCTAGACTTGAAACTGCCAACAGTAGGAGCATTTTTAATGTCTTCTGGAAGTCGGTTCCAGAGCTTTACAGCTCACACATTTTGTTCTAACAGCAGGTTTTACCAACAAATTTTTATGACGTGATCTCAGAGACCGAGTTGGTGCGTATAACTGAAACATATCCAATAGGTAATTAGGTCCCATCCCATTTAATGACTTAAACACAAGAAGCAATGCCTTAAAGTCAATTCTATAACTTACTGGGAGCCAGTGCAGGGACCTTAAAACTGGAGTAATGTGGTCAGATCTTCTTGTTCTTGTAAGAACCCTTGCTGCTGCATTTTGGATCAGTTGAAGCTGTTTGGTGGTCTTTTTAGGAAGGCCTGTGAAAAGGCCATTACAGTAATCAACCCTACTGGAAATAAAGGCATGTACTGTACAAGTTTTTCTAGATCTTGTTTTGACATAAGACCTCTGAGTTTAGCAATGTTTTTTAGGTGATAGAATGCAGATTTAGTGATTGCTTTCATGTGACTGTTGAATGTTAGTTCACTGTCAATAAAGACACCAAGATTTTTAACAGTATCTTTTGCTTTAAGCCCCTTAGTCTCAAGAGCAGTCGTGATCCTACGTCTGTCTTCCTTTTTCCCAAATACAATTACTTCAGTTTTATCTGCGTTCAGCTGAAGAAAATTGTGTGACATCCAGTTGTTGATTTGATCGATACACCCACAGAGAGACTCAAGGGGGGTATAGTCATTGGGTGACAGAGCTAAGTAGACTTGGGTGTCGTCAGCATAACTATGGTAATTGACTGAGTTGTTTTTGATGATTTGCCCAAGTGGAAGTATATAGAGGTTGAATAGTAATGGTCCAAGGATTGACCCCTGTGGGACACCGCAGGTCAAGGACATAGATGCTGAAGTACAGTTTCCAATAGCAACAAAAAAGCTCCTTTGTTGTAAGTATGATTTTAACCAATTGATAACTGTACCAGTGAATCCAACCCAATGTTCCAGTCGATGTAGTAATATGCAGTGATCAACAGTGTCAAAAGCTGCACTAAGGTCCAGTAACACCAAGACTGATGTTTTACCAACATCAGAATTAAGACGTATATCATTTATGACCTTAATAAGAGCTGTTTCAGTGCTATGATTGGCACGGAAACCTGACTGAAACTTATCAAAACAGCTATTTGATGTAAGAAAGGCAGTTAATTGATTAAAAACTATTTTTTCGATTATTTTTCCAATAAATGGTAAATTGGATATGGGCCTGTAGTTGCACTGAACTATCAAGGTTATTCTTTTTCAGTAAGGGTTTTACAACTGCATTTTTTAAAGAGGAAGGAAATATGCCAGTCTGTAGTGATGTATTTATAATCTGAAGTACATCGGCTGATATAAGATGAAGAACAGATTTGAAAAAATTTGTGGGCAAAATATCCAGTTCAGATGTGGAAGAACTGAGATTTTGTACGGTTTTGTCAAGGGTTTCATAGTCAACTAAGTCAAATGTTGGCATTAGGTTGAGGTCCCCTCTCTCTACAGCCAGTGGTTCCAGATTTTGAGCTATTTGCAATTGGGAAGCTATATTCAGTCGTATTTTATCAATTTTTCCTTTGAAAAAAGATGCAAAGTCATTGCATTTATTAACCGAGGAAAGCTCAGGAGGCAGCTGTGATGAGGGATTTGTTAACTTCTCAACAGTAGAAAATAGCACACGGGCATTGTTGATATTCCTATTTATGATGTTAGAGAAGAAGGACTGTCTTGCTTTAGAGATTTCCAAATTGTATTTACCCAGCATCTCTTTATGAATTTGATAATGAATCTAAAGTTTAGATTTACGCCACATTCTTTCAGACTTTCTACACTCTCTCTTTAGCAGTTTAACCACTGGATTCAGTTTCCAGTGTGCTTTTTGATTGTCAGTAACTCTTTTGGTTTTTAAAGGGGCAATGTTATCCATAATATGTGTCATCCTAGAATTAAAATGTATCATTAAATCGTCTGCGCAGTCTGATGGTTGACTTGGAGTATGTGAGAGTGCCTGCTCAAAAAGAAGACCTGTGCCATTATTTATGACTCTCCTTCTTACAGACATAGACCTGTTTTGAATGTGAGGGGACATACAAACATCAAAGAAAACACAAAAATGATCTGATATGGCCAAGTCCATAACAGTTGTAGAGACATTAAGACCCTTTGTGATAACAAGGTCAAGGGTATGGCCATGAGAGTGTGTTGGCCCCTGAACATGTTGTGTTAGGCTGAAGGTATCAATCAGTGTGAGAAATTCTTTGGCATAGGTGTTTTCTGGATTATCGACATGCAAGTTGAAATCCCCTGATATAATAAGACTGTCAAACCTCAAACAAATGTTCGACAACAGTTCACCAAACTCTTCAAGAAAAACTGGTGTTGAAAGTCTTGGTGGTCTGTAGATAGTCAATAATAACATACTAGAGGAACACTTAACGAGTGTACTTAAGTACTCAAAAGATGTAAAGTTGCCAAATGTTGTCTGTTTGCACTGAAAAGATGTTTTGAATATGTTTGCTATTCCGCCTCCCCGTTTATTAGTTCTTGTGGCACTCATGAAGTCAAAATTTGGGGGAGCTGATTCAATAAGGGTAGTGACACTGTTTGCTTGTTCCAGCCAGGTTTCAGTAAGAAGCATAAAATCAAGTTTGTGTGTGTAAATAAGATCATTAATTAAAAAGGACTTGTTAGAGAGTGATCTGATGTTCAGAAGAGCTAGTTTTACATTGAGCGTGGGTGCCATATCCACTGAGGCATTCTGAGGTTGTTTCAGAACTGGCAGGAGATTAGACTGATTTACCCCACTGACAGGATGAACACGAATTCTTCTTTTTCTTGCGAGCACAGGAATAGAAAATGGCCTGGGCATCCTGGGTCCCAGCTTGTTTTCAAAACTACCCTTAATGCAGGGACCCACGGCATATCAGATGGCATGACAATCATGGAGGTCATCCCCGCTGCCACTGTTTGTATGCTGCAGCTGTGATCCTGCTGCGGGTGGAGGGGGTGGTGGAGCCCTGCGTTTATTGGGAGCTGTAGTGGATGCGTATGCAGTTGAAGGCCGTGGGCTGGCAAAGGCCTGTCCATTGTGATAGTCTGTGTGCACTGCTTGTTTAGAGTGTTTTGGGCTAGAAAAAGACAGTCTAGCAATCGGCAGCAGTCTCTGCATACTTGCAGGGAATTGCAGGCGGGGTGGTGATGGAGATGGTAAAGACAGATCAGGGGTTTTTAGTGAAACAGTTGTGGTTCGATTCTCTGTGTATACATCGACACATTGTTGCTCCTTTGATGTATTCTCGGATTCTTGCTCATTTGAGTCCTGAGTGACTCCAGTAGTGTCCTTGTCATCAACTATATCCGATACAGACATGTTGGCAGCCTTGGTTGGCGTCATGGACCTCTGCAGAACTCCAATATTATCAGCTCTGCTCATTTTCGAAGAGCCCGGGAGGTTCTGTGCTGATGTTTGGCTTTGAGTCATTCTAGCAGTGTCCTTCTTATCATGCTTTTGTACATAACAATCCTTCAGGCTCCGCACGTCAGTGCAAGCATTGTACGCAGCTGCCAGAGGCATATCCAGGGTCGCAACGGAGGTAGTGATTGGGCGTTTCTCTCTTCCAGATTGTGAGGGCCGTTGTTTTGTTTCAGAGTGTTTGTTGATGTACATGTCTGTTTCAGTTTGTACCCCAACAGAGTCTTTATCCACCATGATTGGTTCTGTCTGCACTGTTAAAGAGCGCTTATCAGCAGGTGGACCCAAGGTTGGCAGAGAAAAGGCTGCATGGTAGAGAGAGAGGCGATAGTGGTCAGCCAAGACTTTGGCCCCGGTCCAGCTGAGTTCTGTGCTATGTGGCCTGAAGAATGCTCTGCGATTCCAAAAAAGATTGAAATTGTCTATAAAGTTCACCCCAAGGGAAAAACATGTGTTTGCTAGCCAGGTGTTTAGACTGAATAGTCGAGAGAATACAAAGCTTCCCTGTGCTGGAAGTGGGCCACTCAGGAAGGTTTGTACTCCAAGCTCATTTAGGGCAGAGAAAAGTTCTTTAAAATCTTCTTTGACACTGAGCTGTTCTCTAAAAATGTCATTTGCTCCAACATGCACAATGATGCGTTTAACAGTTTTATGCTTTGACACTATCTCTTAAATACTGTTTTTAGTGTCAGAGATGGATGCACTAGGTAGGCAGCATACGGTCATCCAATCTCCTTTTAAATTTCTTACAGTAGCATCACCTATAACAAGGGTTGTAGGATAAGCAGGTGTTGATGGCTGCTTTCCATGTTTGCCCACTCCTTTATTCTTGTGGATCAGCCTCTGTCTATCTTGAGTTGTCTCTCTGGAAACCACTGGTTCCAGATGTCTGAGGCACTCAAATCGATTCTGAAGGGGTATGGGCTATTGGGTTTGCAGAGGACCAGAAATGTTGTAGTTTTCTGTCCTAGCTGTGCATCTGGATTGATGCCAAGAGTGTATGGGTGTAGTGGCAGCAGAACGCACTGGTGTTGAGGTCACTACCCTTTTCCTTTTGGGTTTAGCACCTTGTGTAAGCCAGCGTTCAGTACTCACATTTTGCCCTGTGAAGTCGATGCAGTCAACCGACCCATCCACAGTCGCACCAGCCAGCCGTGGTGCATTCTCAGCACTCCTACCAGCAGCATCAGTTGCTGAAAACCCCTCCTTGGATGTCCCACGTACATCGTCAGTCCGTGATGGACGGGCATCAATTTTCGATTCGAGGATAGAAATCCTCCGTTCCAGCTCTGTGCACTTTCCACAGGAATTCCTAGATCTTCGCATGGTGTTATGGTCCCAAGTCAAGGTGAACTGCCGTTCCAGCTGTATTGTCTGGTTTTCTAGTTATCTTGTTTAAAACACTAAAAAGTCTCAAAACACTAAAAAGTGTCCTTCTTTCTTATACTCGCTAAACTTGTGAAAGTAAAAACACAGGTAAAAATAGTGAAAATAGTAAAAAAGAGAAGCGAGAAAGCGAGAGCAAGGCAAAAAGCGTCCTACTCGCTTGAGTAGGAGGAGTGACAGAGGCAAAGACAGAGGCAGAGGTAGGGGCAGAGAGAGACGGCAGAGACAGAGGCAGGGGTAGAGGAAGAGGCAGAGGTAGAGGCAGAGACAGATGCAGAGGCATGACAGAGGTAGGGGCAGAGACAGGGGCAGAGGCAGAGATAGGGGCAGAGACAGAGGTAGAGGCAGAGGAAGAGGTAGGGCTGGAGGTAGAGGTAGGGGCAGAGGTAGAGACAGAGGTAGGGGCAGAGACAGAGGCAGAGGTAGGGGCAGAGGCAGGGACAGAGGCAGAGGTAGGGGCAGAAGTAGAGGCAGAGGTAGGGGGAGAGACAGAGGTAGGGGAAGAGGCAAAGACAGAGGAAGGGGTAGAGGCAGAGAAAGAGGCAGGGATAGAGAAAGAGGCAGAGGTAGAGTTAGAGTCAAAGGTAGGGGCAGAGGCAGAGGTAGCGGGAGAGACAGAGGCAGAAGTAGGGGCAGAGGTAGAGGAAGAGGCAGAGGTAGAGTTAGAGTCAGAGGTAGGGGCAGAGACAGAGGTAGGGGGAGAGGCAGAGGTAGGGGCAGAGGTAGAGGAAGAGACAGAGGCAGGACAGATGTAGGGGCAGAGACAGAGGCAGAGATAGGGGCAGAGACAGAGGTAGAGGAAGAGACAGAGGTAGGGGCAGAGACAGAGGCAGAGACAGAGGCAGAGGTAGGGGCAGGGGTAGGGGCAGAGACAGGGGTAGGGGCAGACGTAGGGGCAGAGGTAGGGGCAGAGATAGGGGCAGGGGTAGGGGAAGGGGTAGGGGCAGAGGTAGGGCTGGAGGTAGAGGTAGGGGCAGAGGTAAGGGGCAGGGGTAAGGGCAGAGGTAAGGGCAGAGGGAGAGGCGGACACAGAGGCAGGGGTAGAGGAAGAGGCAGAGGTAGAGTTAGAGTCAGAGGTAGGGGCAGAGACAGAGGCAGAGGTAGGGTTAGAGTCAGAGGTAGGGACAGAGGCAGAGGTAGGGGGAGAGGCAGAGGTAGGGGCAGAGGTAGAGGCAGAGACAGAGGCAGGACAGAGGTAGGGGCAGAGACAGAGGTAGGGGGAGAGGCAGAGGTAGGGGCAGAGGTAGAGGCAGAGACAAAGGCAGGACAGAGGTAGGGGCAGAGACAGAGGCAGAGATAGGGGCAGAGACAGAGGTAAAGGAAGAGGAAGAGGTAGAGTTAGAGTCAGAGGTAGGGGCAGAGGCAGAGGTAGGGGCAGAGGTAGAGGCAGAGACAGAGGCAGGACAGAGGTAGGGGCAGAGACAGAGGTAGGGGCAGAGATAGGGGCAGTAACAGAGGTAGAGGCAGAGGTAGGGGCAGAGGTAGAGGCAGAGACAAAGGCAGGACAGAGGTAGGGGCAGAGACAGAGATAGGGGCAGAGACAGAGGTAAAGGAAGAGGAAGAGGCAGAGGTAGAGTTAGAGTCAGAGGTAGGGGCAGAGGCAGAGGTAGAGGCAGAGGTAGAGGCAGAGACAGAGGCAGGACAGAGGTAGGGGCAGAGACAGAGGTAGGGGCAGAGATAGGGGCAGTAACAGAGGTAGAGGAAGAGGTAGGGCTGGAGGTAGAGGTAGGGGCAGAGGCAGGGAGAGGCGGAGACAGAGGCAGGGGTAGAGGAAGAGGCAGAGGTAGAGTTAGAGTCAGAGGTAGGGGCAGAGGCAGAGGTAGGGGCAGAGGTAGAGGCAGAGACAGAGGCAGGACAGAGGTAGGGGCAGAGACAGAGGTAGGGGCAGAGATAAGGGCAGTAACAGAGGTAGAGGAAGAGGTAGGGCTGGAGGTAGAGGTAGGGGCAGAGGCAGAGACAGAGGTAGTGGCAGAGGCAGAGGTAGGGGCAGAGGTAGGGGCAGGGGTAGGGGCAGAGGTAGGGCTGGAGGTAGAGGTAGGGGCAGAGGTAGGGGCAGAGGTAGGGGCAGGGGTAAGGGCAGAGGTAGGGGCAGAGGTAGGGGCAGAGGGAGAGGCGGAGACAGAGGCAGGGGTAGAGGAAGAGGCAGAGGTAGAGTTAGAGTCAGAGGTAGGGGCAGAGGCAGAGGTAGGGGGAGAGACAGAGGTAGGGGCAGAGGTAGAGGCAGAGACAGAGGCAGGACAGAGGTAGGGGCAGAGACAGAGGTAGGGGCAGAGACAGAGGTAGGGGGAGAGGCAGAGGTAGGGGCAGAGACAGAGGCAGGACAGAGGTAGGGGCAGAGACAGAGGCAGAGATAGGGGCAGAGACAGAGGTAAAGGAAGAGGTAGGGCTAGAGGTAGGGGCAGAGGCAGAGACAGAGGTAGAGGTAGGGGCAGAGGTAGAGGCAGCAGAGGGAGAGGCAGCGACAGAGGTAGGGGCAGAGGCAGAGGCAGGGGTAGGGGCAGAGCTAGGGGCAGAGGGAGAGGCGGAGACAGAGGCAGAGGCAGGGGCAGAGGTAGAGGCAGCAGAGGGAGAGGCAGCGACAGAGGTAGGGGCAGAGGCAGGGGTAGGGGCAGAGGTAGGGCAAGGGTAGGGGCAGAGGTAGGGGCAGAGGTAGGGGCAGAGGTAGGGCCAGAGGTAGGGCCAGGGGTAGGGGTAGAGGAAGAGGCAGAGGTAGAGGCAGAGACAGAGGCAGGACAGAGGTAGGAGCAGAGACAGAGGCAGGGGCAGAGGTAGAGATAGGGGCAGAGACAGAGGCAGGACAGAGGTAGGGGCAGAGACAGAGGCAGAGATAGGGGCAGAGACAGAGGTAAAGGAAGAGGTAGGGCTAGAGGTAGGGGCAGAGGCAGAGACAGAGGTAGAGGTAGGGGCAGAGGTAGAGGCAGCAGAGGGAGAGGCAGCGACAGAGGTAGGGGCAGAGGCAGAGGCAGGGGTAGGGGCAGAGCTAGGGGCAGAGGGAGAGGCGGAGACAGAGGCAGAGGCAGGGGCAGAGGTAGAGGCAGCAGAGGGAGAGGCAGCGACAGAGGTAGGGGCAGAGGCAGGGGTAGGGGCAGAGGTAGGGCAAGGGTAGGGGCAGAGGTAGGGGCAGAGGTAGGGGCAGAGGTAGGGCCAGAGGTAGGGCCAGGGGTAGGGGTAGAGGAAGAGGCAGAGGTAGAGGCAGAGACAGAGGCAGGACAGAGGTAGGAGCAGAGACAGAGGCAGGGGCAGAGGTAGAGATAGGGGCAGAGACAGAGGAAGAGGTAGGGGCAGAGGTAGGGGCAGGGGTAGGGGCAGAGATAGGGGCAGGGGTAGGGGCAGGGGTAGGGGCAGAGGTAGGGGCAGAGGGAGAGGCGGAGACAGAGACAGAGGCAGGGGTAGAGGTAAGGGCAGAGGTAGGGGCAGGGGTAGGGGCAGGAGTATGTGCAGAGGTAGGGGCAGAGGTAGGGGCATGGGTAGGGGCAGAGGTAGGGGTAGGGGCAGGGGTATGGGCAGAGGTAGGGGCAGAGGTAGGGGCAGAGGTAGGGGCATGGGTAGGGGCAGGGGTAGGGGCAGAGGTAGGGGCAGAGGTAGGGGCATGGGTAGGGGCAGAGGTAGGGGCCGGGGTAGGGGCAGGGGCACAGGTAGGGGCAGAGGGAGAGGCGGAGACAGAGGCAGAGGCAGGGGTAGAGGTAGGGGCAGAGGTAGGGGCAGGGGTAGGGGCAGGGGTAGGGGCAGAGGTAGGGGCACAGGTAGGGGCAGAGGGAGAGGCGGAGACAGAGACAGAGGCAGGGGTAGGGGCAGAGGTAGAGGCAGCAGAGGGAGAGGCAGCGACAGAGGTAGGGGCAGAGGCAGGGGTAGGGGCAGAGGTAGGGGCAGAGGTAGGGGCAGAGGGAGAGGCGGAGACACAGACAGAGGCAGGGGTAGGGGCAGAGGTAGGGGCAGGGGTAGGGGCAGGGGCAGGGGCAGAGGGAGAGGCAGAGGTAGGGGCATGGGTAGGGGCAGAGGTAGGGGCAGGGGTAGGGGCAGAGGTAGGGGCAGAGGTAGGGGCAGAAGTAGGGGCAGGGGTAGGGGCAGAGGTAGGGGCAGGGGTAGGGGCAGAGGTAGGGGCAGAGGTAGGGGCGGAGGGAGAGGTGGAGACAGAGGCAGGGGTAGAGTAAGAGGCAGAGGTAGAGGCAGAGACAGAGGCAGGACAGAGGTAGGAGCAGAGACAGAGGCAGGGGCAGAGGTAGAGATAGGGGCAGAGACAGGAAGAGGTAGGGCTGGAGGTAGAGGTAGGGGCAGAGGCAGAGACAGAAGTAGGGGCAGAGACAGAGGCAGAGACAGAGGCAGAGGTAGGGGCAGAGGTAGGGGCAGGGGTAGGGGCAGGGGTAGGGGCAGAGGTAGGGGCAGAGGGAGAGGCGGAGACAGAGACAGAGGCAGGGGTAGAGGTAAGGGCAGAGGTAGGGGCAGGGGTAGGGGCAGGAGTATGGGCAGAGGTAGGGGCAGAGGTAGGGGCAGAGGTAGGGGCAGGGGTAGGGGCAGAGGTAGGGGCAGAGGGAGAGGCGGAGACAGAGGCAGGGGTAGAGGTAAGGGCAGAGGTAGGGGCAGGGGTAGGGGCAGGAGTATGGGCAGAGGTAGGGGCAGAGGTAGGGGCATGGGTAGGGGCAGAGGTAGGGGTAGGGGCAGGGGTATGGGCAGATGTAGGGGCAGAGGTAGGGGCAGACGTAGGGGCATGGGTAGGGGCAGAGGTAGGGGCAGGGGTAGGGGCAGGAGTATGGGCAGAGGTAGGGGCAAAGGTAGGGGCAGAGGTAGGGGCATGGGTAGGGGCAGAGGTAGGGGCAGGGGTAGGGGCAGAGGTAGGGGCAGAGGTAGGGGCATGGGTAGGGGCAGAGGTAGGGGCAGGGGTAGGGGCAGGGGTAGGGGCACAGGTAGGGGCAGAGGGAGAGGCGGAGACAGAGGCAGGGGTAGAGGTAGGGGCAGAGGTAGGGGCAGGGGTAGGGGCAGAGGTAGGGGCAGGGGTAGGGGCAGGGGTAGGGGCAGAGGTAGGGGCAGAGGGAGAGGCGGAGACAGAGGCAGAGGCAGGGGTAGAGGTAAGGGCAGAGGTAGGGGCAGGGGTAGGGGCAGGAGTATGGGCAGAGGTAGGGGCAGAGGTAGGGGCATGGGTAGGGGCAGAGGTAGGGGTAGGGGCAGGGGTATGGGCAGATGTAGGGGCAGAGGTAGGGGCAGACGTAGGGGCATGGGTAGGGGCAGAGGTAGGGGCAGGGGTAGGGGCAGGAGTATGGGCAGAGGTAGGGGCAGAGGTAGGGGCAGAGGTAGGGGCATGGGTAGGGGCAGAGGTAGGGGCAGGGGTAGGGGCAGGGGTAGGGGCACAGGTAGGGGCAGAGGGAGAGGCGGAGACAGAGGCAGGGGTAGAGGTAGGGGCAGAGGTAGGGGCAGGGGTAGGGGCAGAGGTAGGGGCAGGGGTAGGGGCAGGGGTAGGGGCAGGGGTATGGGCAGAGGTAGGGGCACAGGTAGGGGCAGAGGGAGAGGCGGAGACAGAGACAGAGGCAGAGACAGAGGCAGAGGCAGGGGTAGAGGTAGGGGCAGAGGTAGGGGCAGGGGTAGGGGCAGGGGTATGGGCAGAGGTAGGGGCAGGGGTAGGGGCAGAGACAGAGGCAGAGGTAGGGGCAGAGGTAGAGGCAGCAGAGGGAGAGGCAGCGACAGAGGTAGGGGCAGAGGCAGAGGCAGGGGTAGGGGCAGAGGTAGGGGCAGGGGTAGGGGCAGAGGTAGGGGCAGAGGTAGGGGCATGGGTAGGGGCAGAGGTAGGGGCAGGGGTAGGGGCAGCAGAGGGAGAGGCAGCGACAGAGGTAGGGGCAGAGGCAGAGGCAGGGGTAGGGGCAGAGGTAGGGGCAGGGGTAGGGGCAGAGGGAGAGGCAGAGGTAGGGGCATGGGTAGGGGCAGAGGTAGGGGCAGGGGTAGGGGCAGGGGTATGGGAAGAGGTAGGGGCAGAGGTAGGGGCAGAAGTAGGGGCAGGGGTAGGGGCAGAGGTAGGGGCAGGGGTAGGGGCAGAGGTAGGGGCAGAGGGAGAGGTGGAGACAGAGGCAGGGGTAGAGACAGAGGCAGAGACAGAGGTAGGAGCAGAGGCAGAGACAGAGGTAGGGGCAGAGGTAGGGGCAGAGACAGAGACAGAGACAGAGGCAGGACAGAGGTAGGGGCAGAGACAGAGGCAGGGGCAGAGACAGAGGTAGGAGCAGAGGCAGGGGCAGGGGTAGGGGCAGAGGTAGGGGCAGAGGCAGGGGTAGGGGCAGAGGTAGGAGCAGGGGTAGGGGCAGGGGTAGGGGCAGAGGTAGGGGCAGAGGTAGGGGCAGAGGGAGAGGCGGAGACAGATACAGAGGCAGGGGTAGAGGAAGAGGCAGGGGTAGAGTTAGAGTCAGAGGTAGGGGCAGAGACAGAGAAAGAGGCAGAGGCAGGACAGAGGTAGGGGCAGAGACAGAGGCAGGGGCAGCGGCAGAGGTAGGGGCAGAGGCAGAGGCAGGGGTAGGGGCAGAGGTAGGGGCAGGGGTAGGGGCAGAGGTAGGGGCAGGGGCAGGGGTAGGGGCAGAGTTAGGAGCAGAGGTAGGGGCGGAGGGAGAGGTGGAGACAGAGACAGAGGCAGAGGTAGGGGCAGAGGCAGAGGCAGACTGATAAGCTGCATCGTGAGCCCCGTGTTGTGTCAGCTAATGAAAGAGAGATTTTCACAGTGTCCGCTCTGATGAATTTGCCTCTTTCACTCTCTCTCTCTCTATCACTCAGACAGAGAAAGAGGCAGAGCTAGGGGCAGAGGGAGAGGCGGAGACAGAGGCAGAGGCAGGGGCAGAGGCAGAGGCAGCAGAGGGAGAGGCAGCGACAGAGGTAGGGGCAGAGGCAGGGGTAGGGGCAGAGGTAGGGGCATGGGTAGGGGCAGAGGTAGGGGCAGAGGTAGGGGCATGGGTAGGGGCAGAGGTAGGGGCATGGGTAGGGGCAGAGGTAGGGGCAGAGGTAGGGGCAGGGGTAGGGGCAGGGGTATGGGCATGGGTAGGGGCAGAGGTAGGGGCATGGGTAGGGGCAGAGGTAGGGGCAGGGGTAGGGGCAGAGGTAGGGGCATGGGTAGGGGCAGAGGTAGGGGCAGAGGTAGGGGCAGGGGTAGGGGCAGGGGTAGGGGCAGAGGGAGAGGCAGAGGTAGGGGCAGAGGTAGGGGCAGGGGTAGGGGCAGGGGTAGGGGCAGAGGTAGGGGCAGGGGTAGGGGCAGGGGTAGGGGCAGGGGTAGGGGCAGAGGGAGAGGCAGAGGTAGGGGCATGGGTAGGGGCAGAGGTAGGGGCAGGGGTAGGGGCAGGGGTAGGGGCAGAGGTAGGGGCATGGGTAGGGGCAGAGGTAGGGGCAGGGGTAGGGGCAGGGGTATGGGCAGAGGTAGGGGCAGAGGTAGGGGCATGGGTAGGGGCAGAGGTACGGGCAGAGGTAGGGGCAGAGGTAGAGGCAGCAGAGGGAGAGGCAGCGACAGAGGTAGGGGCAGCGGCAGAGGTAGGGGCAGAGGCAGAGGCAGGGGTAGGGGCAGAGGTAGGGGCAGAGGTAGGGGCAGAGGTAGGGACATGGGTAGGGGCAGAGGTAGGGGCAGGGGTAGGGGCAGGGGTATGGGCAGAGGTAGGGGCAGAGGTAGGGGCATGGGTAGGGGCAGAGGTACGGGCAGGGGTAGGGGCAGAGGTAGGGCCAGGGGTAGGGGCAGAGGTAGGGGCAGAGGTAGGGGCATGGGTAGGGGCAGAGGTATGGGCAGAGGTAGGGGCAGAGGTAGGGGCAGGGGTAGGGGTAGAGGTAGGGGCAGGGGTAGGGGCAGGGGTAGGGGCAGAGGTAGGGGCATGGGTAGGGGCAGAGGTAGGGGCATGGGTAGGGGCAGAGGTAGGGGCAGAGGTAGGGGCAGGGGTATGGGCAGAGGTAGGGGCAGGGGTAGGGGCAGAGGTAGGGGCAGAGGTAGGGACATGGGTAGGGGCAGAGGTAGGGGCAGAGGTAGGGGCAGGGGTATGGGCAGAGGTAGGGGCAGGGGTAGGGGCAGAGGTAGGGGCAGAGGTAGGGACATGGGTAGGGGCAGAGGTAGGGGCAGGGGTAGGGGCAGGGGTATGGGCAGAGGTAGGGGCAGAGGTAGGGCCAGGGGTAGGGGCAGAGGTAGGGGCAGAGGTAGGGCCAGGGGTAGGGGCAGAGGTAGGGCCAGGGGTAGGGGCAGAGGTAGGGCCAGGGGTAGGGGCAGGGGTAGGGGCAGAGGTAGGGCCAGGGGTAGGGGCAGAGGTAGGGGCAGAGGTAGGGGCAGAGGGAGAGGCGGAGACAGAGACAGAGGCAGAGGCAGGGGTAGAGGAAGAGGCAGAGGTAGAGGCAGAGACAGAGACAGAGGCAGGACAGAGACAGAGGCAGGGGCAGAGATAGGGGCAGAGACAGAGGTAGAGGAAGAGGTAGGGCTGGATGCTTCGTCTGAGGGCACCTACCACTTCCATTGTTAGCCTTCTGGGACAAACGATAAAAAATAGTTAAACTCTGAATGCAACAGGCTAAATCAATTTTGCTCCTCAGTACACATACCAACTCGGTATGATGTTTTAACATGCCAATTTTCATTTTACACCGAAGTTCTCCTTTAATAGTTTTTGAGTTATTTCAGTAAACGTGATATTTATGGTCCGCCATCTTGGATTATGCAAATTAGGTCATGTTCCAATGCTTAAAATTTAGGAGAAACTTCATGGTAGATTCTCTGGTTATCCATAGGATTAATTTGGCACTACAATCATTACTATTGCAATTTGTGGTGGGTTGACCCCCTTATTCCGAATGACTGGACTATGAAAGGACTTAAGGCATAAGATGGGCATAAGTTGTTTTTTAAAAAGTGTTAAGCAGGTGCACACAAAGTTTACACACAGGGGTACACACAATTTCAGGGATTTTGCAGGATTATAGTCAAGTGTATGATCAACCAATAACACCAAATTGGTTGTATATGTCAGGAAGCATACAGTACATCCACAGAAGATCTGTGGTAGTTTTTCAAGATGTTTGGCGCAAGCTACCAGCCAAGTTCCTTCAAAAACTCTATGCAATAGGCCTAGAATAATTGATGGTCTTTTAAAGGCAAAGGGTGGTCACACCAAATATTGATTTGATTTAGGTTTGTCTTTTGTTTAGTCACTGCATTTTGTTAAATGATGAACATAAATGATTAACACTTCCATTTTTGAAGGCATTCCTAGTTGACAGCATTTTTTCACACCTGCCTAAGACTTTTGCACAGTACTGTGTGTATATATATATATAGCCTATATATATATATACATATGTGTGTGTGTGTGTGTGTGTGTGTGTGTGTGTAATTGGGATACTTGGGACAAGGTGTAAGACATAACTACACACGGCCTGGTACAGCAGGTGTACACTAATTTCACAGAGGTGCTGCCAAGAAGTCTGTGTATTGTTGAGTTTTAAAGAGGTGTTTGCCAATTAAGCAGCTCCCCAGGATGGCATTCAATTCATGACTGTGAGGTTTATGATGTGTTTAAAAGAAAAGGCAAGTGAGCCCCAGATGCATCATAAAATGTTTATTTGTCAACATTTGTCATCCTCCCAGGCTTCCATAGTCTCTGGGCAGAAAATACAGAGTGAGAGAAAAAGAGAGAGAAGAAAAATGAGAGCGATCAACATTGCAACAGAATAAAAGCCCCACCACAACTGTACCGGGACACAGATACAAAACACTCTCACAAATCACTACCTGCATTTTACTGCGTCTTACCTGAGTTTCCTATTTAATGCTGTTATGACAATACACCTGGTGGTATGGGGTACAAAAACCATCTGGAAAATGTTTACTTAGGCAGATATTTATAGCATTATTTCATGATTATAATTTGTTGACAAATATTTAGTAGAAACTTAGGATTTATCCCAGTTTGTTGTGTTATCTCTACATTTAAGAGATTTATAAAAGCAGTTTTTTTCCTAACACACAAGTGGCAGAGATGCAGAGATTTATTTTCAATGTTCCCTCTGATGCTCTGAATTGTCTTTCACATCTGTTAGCACTTACATTAGCTGCATTGGCATTGATTGGATTTGCACATCAGAGGTACTTCAGAGGATTTTTAACACTGATTCTCTTTCTCATATGTGTTTACCATGTGACCGCAGTCAACATATCTGAGGACTGAATTAAAGTCCTTCATTCACATCCACTTCATAACTAGCAAAACAAGATGTGTTTAAGTCCATTTCAGCTGTGTTATGCATGGAATACTGGCCTGTTCTGGATCTTTAGGAACCTCTACCAGCAGCGAGCCAGAGCACTAAAACAGTGCCTCAGGGATTTAATGGATAATCAGGTCCTTTAATAATTAAATCCTGAGGTTCAAAGGGAACCCACACAGACACACAGTTACATGTTCACACAGACACAGACACCCACACACACACACACACCACACACACACACTTTCTCTCTCTCTCTCTCTCTCTCTCTCTCTCACACACACAAACACACACACACACACACACACACACACACACACACACAAACACACAGCAGCCCTCCAGGAATGAGCTGATACAACAAATAGCACAGCGTTCGGACCATCTACCACCTACTTGCTGGTCCCTCAGTGATTATCCCCTACTTATGCAGGTAAGGTGTTTTTCTCATGTCTGAGTGACCTTTTCTGGGTGACTTTTATCTCCTCTCTGCCAGGACAGAAACTGCATTAGCATTACTCAGGTAAAGGGCCAGAGGGCAGATTTCCGCTTGGGCTGCATTTAATAGTATGGCCACACACAAATCCAAAAAAAAAAAAAATCCTTCAGGTTCAGAATGTACAAGTTTGCTACTGTGTGTTGTCTCCACATATCACCCGAAGTAACTCATTTCATTTAGGAGTTGATTTGTGCCATTTTGATTAAACTGTTATAAAAGTAAGAGCAGCTTAGGGTGTTTTTTCCCTGAATTGTATCTGTGATCTGTGCATATCTCCCTGTAAAGTTTTAGAAAACCTCCTCCTTCCTCCACCTAGAGGATGTGTTTCTGCAGGTCCCGAACAGAAAAAGGACAGGATACTGGAGTATGACTAGTGAAAAAACAACAGAGAAATAAATAAATCCCAGATTCAGCTTGGGGAAGCCACCACTGCATGGGTATTTAAACATACTTCTCAATGTAGTGAATGGAGCTGTTCACATATCAACTACAACAACAACGACTGTACAATGAACAATATCATTGGTATCACTTTCAGACCAATTTTATGAGATACAAAACACTGTTAGTCAATGAGAACTCTTCCAAATTTATAAGACGTCACATTCTTTTAGTTGTGCACACTTGTGATGTGAATTGTGTCATTGAAATGTAGTCAATGTGGGTGCTCATAACGTTGTAGGTAAAGTTATCGTTATTACCGTTCCTGGTGTGAATGGACCTTTAGGGCCTCTGTACACCAGTTTTGATAAAGTGTGGAGCACTGCACTTATGACATTCTATTCCTTTAGGTTGCATTATTTTCAATACAACCTCACCAGTGTCAAAATACGCTGCATAAGGCATGTCGATTATGATTCGATTCAATATTTTTGTCAGTGCTGTTCAATGAAATCAATTGTTTATGATAACAGCTGTAGATGGACGTTCACTGTGAAGTCAGTGTGCTGGGGCAAACAAAATTAGTTAAATTCAAAGTGCGCCCCAATAATGTCGAAGCCGGTGCCCTTTAGGCACAACGACAGCAGCTGAAACACAGCGGCAATAATCGCTGCTGAGGTGAAGTCTGGCACCCCAGTGAGACAGCCAGGTGCACAAACTGCTTACAGCTAATGATTTTTTGAAGCAGACACTGAGCCAATTACTAAGGTAATTTATTTAGTGGACACTGACCTTTGGTTGGATAGGTTTTTTTAAACCATGCCCAAAACATTCTCTAAACACAACTCCCTGTATGTCTGTTGTTACGGGTATAAGTTGTTCCTGGATATGGTTCATCTGTTCTTGTTTAGTGGGCTAAGACACACTATTCTGGCTTACGTGGACACTGAGAGCTCAGGATAGATGGCTAAGGTATAGCCTCTTTACTGGCACGTACAGTGATACCTTGAGATACCAGTAGCTTAACATACCAGTTTTTTGAGATGGGAGTGATAGCTCAGGCCATTTTTTTGACTGACATGCGAGTTCTGAATTTCTGAGATACGAGTCATGCTTCGAGAAGCTGCCACTAGTTGGCGCACAGGTAAAGCATCAATACAACAAACTTCTCTGTCTTTCTCGCGTGTTACCTGTACAGTAAAGACGTATGTTGTGCGTTGTCCATGTTTGTGCATAATTTTAAAATTTCTTAATTACACAAAAAATTGTTTTGACCTACGAGCTGATTGACATACGAGCTCAGTTTCGGAACAGATTAAACTCGTATCTCAAGGTATTACTGTACTTTCCCTCTTGATCCCTGTTGTTACGAGTATAAGTTGTTCCTGGATATGGTTCTTCTGTTCTTGTTTAGTGGGCTCAAACACACTATTCTGGCTTACGTGGACACTGAGAGCTCATGATACTGTAGATGGCTAAGGTATAGCCTCTTTACAGGCACATACTTTCCCTCTCGATCCCCTACTCTGTATTTCACGCATGTCCTCCGCTGTGATCGTCATTGTGCCCTTAACTGGTGACTTATTGTCTGCTTTGTTGGACTGGATTATTAGCCTGCGAGTTTAATAGCATGTGGTGGCAAAGTGCCTGATTAGCTTTTTCGACTTGCTCTCTCATGCCTTCTTCTCTCCAGGGAGGTGGTGGGTCGCATATAAAAGGGGATGGATAAAATGAGTGTGACTCCCCCTCTACCACCCTTAAAATATATATCTTTTTCTCTGTTCCCTCTCTCTTTCTTGCTGACTTTCTCTCTTTCTCTCTCTCTCTCTCTCTCTCTCTCTGCCTCATTGTCTTTGGACTCACTACTCACTTATGCCGAGTATATCTCGCTTGCTTTTATTGTCCTTCACATTTTCAAACGATATATCTCAATGTCGATTAAGCTCTGTCTTTCTCCATTCAATCTCTTCCATCTGCTTCTATTTGTCTATTTTAACACAATTTTTGTTTCCATCACTCAGTTCTTCTCTGCACCACTGGGCTCCCTTTCCGAACGTAGTTTGCTCGTCACGCATTACTCATTTGTCGCTTGTGCACTGTAACAAGTTCACCGCCACAATTTATAACATTCCACCACCTTCAAGCCACCTCATTCATTTTCTTTTCCTCTCCCTCCCTCCTTCCCTGCCTCTCTCTCCCTCCCTCCCTCCCTCTCTCCTCTCTGTCTCCGTCTGTCTGTCTCTCTTACTCTCTCTCCCTAGCTCTCTTTCTCTCTTTCCTTCCCTCTCTCCTCTCTCGGTCTCTGTCTGTGTGTGTCTCTCTTGCTCTCTCTCTCTCTCTCTCTCTCCTCTAATCCATCAATCTATGACAACAGCTGCTTCCTTTACTTCCAATCTACACAAATCAAAGTGGAGGCATGAGAGAGGGAAATTTGTGGGCTCCAGAAAATGTCAAGGCTTGACAAACTAGGCCAGCATTACCCTAACAGCCTGTTTTCCATGAGACGGAGATGGAGAGGAGAGTATTGTACCAAACCTCTCACAATATGTATTCTGAGGTGGATTCATCAGACAGTAATAACATGAACTGGTATAATACACAACCCCTGCCTGTGTCTCTCACGCCCCCAACACACACACACACACACACAGATACACACACACACACACACACACACACACAAACACTCTTCTATAAAGACAAAAAAACATCAAAGTGCTCGTTGACCTTAAATGTGGCAGTAAAAGTTCTTATAAAATATTCTCAGAGTTAATGTTCAGTTTGTCCACAAAACTACATAAAACGAGCACACTTCTCTGTAATGTAAAGTCCCTCTCGCAGTAATCTTGGGGGTCTTGTTTCAGTATGAGCAGGCAAGGGTAGTGGTTAAGCCACATCACCGGTGAATTACATTTGCACACAGACACGCTTTGCTCCTCGCATAAAACATCTGTTTTTATATACAAATGTCACAGAACACATTTTCTTTGTGTGTACACATCACAAGTCGTGATGAGGTAAATCTGTCTGCAGCACTTGAGTCTTTACAAGCAATAAAACAACCGTTTTTTTGTAACCGAACTGTGACCAACGTGACAGCAAGTCTGACTCTTAAAATGATGATACACTAGGCAACTTTTTGGGCAATATTGCTAGGCAACTTTACTAACACATGCTGTTTGGGGACTTTCCTACAGATGATAGGTCACACATTTTTATCAGACGAACTTATCAGCACAGAACGTGTCACTATCACCCAATCAGAATATTAGGAGCCTTTTATGCTATTGCCCAGCAACATTGCTCAATAAGTTGCTCCATGTATCATCACCTTCATGATTGGTGCCACTTTTTTCAATAAAATACAAATCACACGAAATTAGCAACAGGACAGATCGACACTAAGTAATACGTTTACAAGATACCAACAGTACAAATGTAGGAAAAAAAGATCTGTGTCTTTTTTATAGTAAAGCTTCTAGAAATGCTACATTGCTACATGTTATGAACAGTGCTTTGTGACTGTGCTGCCAGAGTTAAAGAAAGTTGTGAAAAGCGTCCTTGTAGGACATGCGAAAGAGCTGAAATTAGTGGTGAGGAGCACTTTAAAGTTGCCCGCCACCGAAGAACGTTAAATTTAGTGCCCATAATTAAGGTGTCAACACACAAGCGCAGAGGAGAAAACTGTGGGGGTGAAAGCATTAATTAGAGGACAGAAAAGAGAAGGCATCCTTTCAGAGTGCTGTGTTTGGTGCGTGCGTGTGTGTGTGTGTGTGTGTGTGTGTCTTACAAAGTGATTGCGTATGTTCTGTTTGCAAGTTTATGCAGATCAACTGATTTGAACTTGTCGAAAACAAAAGAAAAAAGTAAAAGTAAAAATGCAAAAAGAAAATACAAAAATAAATGTATAAATCCATATTCCTGAAAATGAAAAGTTTTATGAATAACTATTATATAAATATATAAACAAACACTTTTTTTAAATCAGGTCAGCTCTTTTTCACAGTATGTGTGTCCAAAAAGGGAAATATTTGTGTGTGTATATGAGTGTGAGTCTGTACATGTGTGGGCCTAAGTGTGGCTATGTGCAAGCATGTGTGTGTGTGGCTATGTGCATGTGTGTGTGTGTGTGTGTGTGTGTGTGTGTGTGTGCATGAGAAAGAGATGCATGAATGTTTATGTGGAGGGCACCATATCTTTAACAACAGGTTCTCTGTTCAGGTAGGTGGCCCAGTACACCATGTTGAAGATTCCGAAGAGAACGGGGAAGATTATGCGCGACATGCGGTCGATTTTGCTCACGCTGTTAAACGTCTTCTTGGCCTCCACCTTGGCCTCGCTGCGGGTCTTCCCTGGGTCTGTGCCGCCACTTTTGGAGACCGTTGGCAAGTCTTTTCCACTGGCTGGAGCGTAGTTTGCTACTGCTACGGCATAGGCATTGTTTTTCTTCATGACTGAGGCCTCCTTTTTCTGTGGAAAGATAGTAATAAATAAATAAATAAATAAATAAATAAATAAATAGACTTACAAATAAATTAATTAATTAATGAAAAAGTAAACAAATCTATGTTTCCCACTTAATTGACTGAATTCAACTCCCTGTTGTGATTCAATCAGTTCACTTAAGTGTACAACTGAAACAGGCCTCAAAGGCCGCACCTTAATTTCGTATTCCGTCTTGGTGTGGAGGGGCCTTAACAAAGAAACATCCTCCTTTGGAGACTGGTCTAGTTGAAAATCATTTTTTGGACAAGCGTTTCTTTCATTATGTCTTTCTTTCTTTCACATTTTTGGAAGTGCTTTTAAGGAGACTGTAATTTCATAAATAAATTGCTATATCAAAACTGAAACAAACTAAATCTTGCAATCCCCTCCTTTCATTGGGCCAAATTGAAGAACGGCAAGACCATTTACGGCTGATGTACTGTTTACGTCAAGGGCAAAGCTACTTCTGAATAATCCTTCAAAGCAATTGTCACAACAAGCATGTTTCCCTACACTGAAATTGCATTACTTTGACATGATAGTGAAATATCAAAGAGTGCGAGACATTCATTATCCAAAGTGCAATCAATAAAAATGCAGCACAGTTTACTACAAACCCAATCACACATTTAGTGTACATCCAGTAGCTTCTAAAGACTGGTAATAATACGCAAACAGTAGCTTCACATTAGATATATTTTCTTGCATGAAAAACATATAATATACCTACATGCTGTGGGTGTAAGTTAGGAAATATCACCATATGTAACAAAATCATAAAATACTAAATACAAGACTCATGCAAGACTGTGAG
>CM050205.1:18902500-18907500 GCA_027475355.1 Coilia nasus
TGTTAGCATGAGAATAGCCTTGATTAGACTGAGTGAGTCATGGAGCTTTTCAATGAATTTTAGTCATCATTCATTTGTTTTCGGGTGTAACTTTTGCTCCATTTTATACCTGACTTCCACTCGCAATCTTCATGGAATCATGCATGTGTGAGATGATTCAAGATGAAATGATGGTGCATTATAAAAAATATATATATACCACAGTTTGGTTAAATGTCCCATTGTCATTTATACCACAATATATACCACAGCTTTCCATTATAATGTGTTTTCTTTAGAAAGTGCATTCAGATGGAGTACAAATCACAATGCAAATTAACATGAAGTGATCGACCAAGCTGCATGTAGATGGGGGACTATATTCTGTGGAAGCACAGGCAAAGCACAGCTAAAGCACCGTCAACACACAAGTCGGGGGATGAGGGTTTCCAGGTGCTACGTGGTGTCTTTGCGCCTTTCAGCGGTGCTTTGCCTCAGCTTCGCCTGTGCTTCCGCGGAATATGGTCCCCCATCTAAATGGCGCTTGGTCAATCCCTTCGTCTTAGTTTGCATTGTCATTTGTACTCGATCTGAATGCACAGGTCAAGAGAAGTAACTACAGCAAAGTTAGAGTGAATTGATTCACTTTTGCCACAGTGTGCTAGTTGGCAACACTAGATTACAGAGACTATGCTAAGCTAAGCTAAGGTCAGTGCTGCCAGATTCGGACAATGGCTGGGTCAACTACAAAACGCTTCTGCCCACTTTCCAACTCTAGGGACAGACTCAATTTCATCTGGGGGTGGCGTATTAATTTAAGAGTTTTCAGTGTGTCTGAAATCTAATGACATTAAGCACTTCAAGCTGCTTGAGAGGAGAAAAGTGTGCAGGCTACTCTCCCTCCTACAGATGACTTGAGCTGGTCTGAGAGCGCCTGTCCATGGCTACAATACTCTCCACTCCAGCTTTGTACGACAGTAGTATGCTGTGGTGCAGACATGGAGAAGACTTATTAAAACATGATTAACCTCAAGTTCACTTCAGTTTTCAAGTGCTGCACGGTCATAATTTTGAACCAGTTGGTGACAGGAACTACCAACAACACCAGTCTCATACATCATGACAACACATTCTGTGTATGTGTGTGTGTGTGTGTGCATTTTGTCTGCTGGGGTTAGGGTTAGATGCATATATCTGTGTAAGTGTAGTTGTGATGTGTGTGTGTGTGTGTGTGTGTGTGTGTGTGTGTGTGTGTGTATCTGTATGTGTGTCTGTGTGTGTCTGTGACTGTGTATGTGTGTGTACACACACATGTACATGTATGTGTCTTTCTGTGTGCTCCTGTGCCTACAGGCCCTCACCAGTGCTGGATTTGATGGTCTCCTTGTTGACAGTTTGGCCCAGCAGGTCATACTGATTGAGTCTGGACCCGTCTGATGCCACTTGCACTGAGTCCGAGGCGTTTCGTATCCAAATATAGGTGACCTCTGAGGTGGTGTATGCGTCTGTGTGTGCAATCAGTCAGAGCACATGAGACAACCGTGAGTCTACAGAGATGCAGCCCAGTAACCAACCAGAAATGAGAACAAAAGTTGTCTTGTTATGTTGAAATGAAAGGAAACTGTGCTGAACACTGAACAGAAAAGTTTATCTACATCTACCAATGTTTTTTTTTTGTTTGTTGTTTTTTTATTTAGCATTTCTAACTTATCTAGCTATTATCTTTCTAACATATAATTTTAACCAGGGTAATCACATTGAGACAGATGTCGCTTTTAGGTGGAACGTACATGTCCCAACAAAACATATATGGTCTAACAAAAGTACACAGCACAAATTCATACAACTGAAAGGGTGATGACTAGACTAGACACACAGACTAGGCAGACTATTTTTGAAATAAGTCAAAAATATTAAAGGTGTACTTCCACGAGAAACCGTTTAGTACTTGCTCTTTTGAAATATGGTAGGTCACCCCGAGTTGCATATGCATGCTGCATATCAAAATGTTTTTCTATCCCCGTTTTCTATATCAGTCAAAAGAAGACAATAGGCGGAAAAATGACCCAATGCGAAAAGGGCCTTCGGCGCGACGTAGACGTGGAAATACATATAAGAGAAACTGACCGAATGGGCTTTAAATGATGTTAGCCTGTGACTAACTCGCATAAGATTAGCAGGCTAGTTGAATGACTGAACTGCATTTAGCCGGGCACTTGCACTGTTTTGTCATGCAAATATTACCATTCTGAAACGTTCATTGACAAACGGTCAGGAAGCGACTGTGCTTGTGCCATCTCTCCTTCCTCTTCGGATTCAGGATCAAACACATAAGGCTGTATCTCCGTAGACATTCTGCGTGCAGTTTTAGCGCTGTCAAGTTGACTTTTCCCCTTTACCTTACTCTGCTATCAAGTTGACTGTGGGGCAAAGGAAGCTGCAGGGAGCGTGTCACGCCTCTGGTGAAATCGTGTCGTTCTCCCGGCCCCACCCCCTCCACCAAACTAAAACAGCCTGAAACAGAAGCACTAGAACATTTTTTTCATTAAAACCAGCGCACAGGGCAATTATTAATACTAGAGAACACCGCAAAATTAATGAAAACACGATGGAAGTACACCTTTAAAATATTTTTTCAAAAGTCCTAATCGCCCAGATAATGGTTTATAGCACACAGCCTCAACTTCAATCATTCCATGTTCAGAAGAGCCAGAGGTTTTTTTAGAATACTCTGGTTTCGTCCACAAATTAAATTATTTCGCCCAAAAAGAAAGATTAAAGGCTGAGCACGATTAACATCTAAAGAAGACGGCAGTGTGATAAAATGTCATAGTAAAGTAATTCTGTGGAATCAGAGGATGAAGTTAAATAAAATTCTCCCCATGATGTTTCAGTTAGCGAAAAGGCACAGTGACTTTGTGGGCTATTCCTACTTGTCCACTGTTGCAGGAGACTATGAGGGCTCACATGTGCTACGCAACAGCCAGCAAAATTAAGCGTTTTGACTCACAGCTGCCAAACTTCAGAGGGCAGGAGTGGGAGTCCATGGGGAAATCCTCCAGATGCATCGGACACTCAGCTTGGACTGTAAGTCTGAAAGCCATATATATATATATATATATATATATATATATATATGTATAGTTATATCATCGCACATGCCACACACACACACACACACACACACACACACACACACACACACACACACACACACACACACACACACACACACACACACACACACACACACACACACAAGGGAGAGAAAGGGAAGGAGAGGATATAAAAGCGACAGAAAGAAACTCAGGGACAGAGAATTCCAGTCTTTTTTGAAACATTTCATCAGCTTTGCAAAATTATGTCCATTAGAGTCTGGACATAGGATTTGGCTGATTTCCTGTTTGACATTGTATTATAAACACAGAGCTTTAATTTGGCTGGGATGATCAAAGTAAACATTATAGCTAGGACAGTCCTCTTTCCTAATTCCATGTTTCCTCAATTTCAAAACAAAACACAAGACTTACAGGAACATATCTTAAGTCAGTTTTGTCATTTTGTCTATATAGAGTTATCAGGTCACCCTTACTTTGCCTCATCAAACTATGAAAAAAACAACTCATCTACTTTCTCTTTTTTGTCCTCACAGGTATAGGATCGCCACCACACTCTAAAGAATCCTTTTGTTTTGAAATCACAAATGTTGTGATTCACATATTACTGCAGACTAGAATCATGCTCTTGTCACCGTGTATTTTAGCTCTCAAGGGGGGAGAAAGGGGTGTGGTGTAGATTAGAATCCCTAATTTCATAGAAAGGAAAACTGCCAATTTTCTTACACATCCACTAAGACAGCTGTCATGGGCTTAGTTACAACTGTTACATCCATATGTCAGTGGTCGGGCCTGTGGCAAAGTGGCTGGATAATGTGGTATCTGATACTGACAAAAGTGCCGAATCTCATTTTCAATTATATTTTGGCAATGGCCAAATGTTGTGATGCATTTAATAGACTGAGTGGATGCGACAGATTTGGCCTCAAACTCTCTCACACACTCAACACTCAAATGCCCATAAACATAGGGACTACAAATGAAAATGTAACAATTATGCTAACTCTGGCTTGTTTACAATAGATATTTTCCACTAGTTTTCAGTAATGTACAATGTCACAAAAATGAATGAACAAAAATGTATACAAATACATAACACAACTCCAGGCAACCATTTACACACACACACACACACACACACACACCACCTCCCAACACACACACACACTAGGGGTGGACATTAATTTTGGAAAATATGGACCTTTACCAGCCACTGACAAATACATGGTAAAATTCACCAGCCACTCAACAGTAAATTATTATTTTGTGTCACAAATCTATCAGCCACTTTCATATTTTACCAGCATACCACACACATACCGCAACACCTACCGCATTGTGTAGAGCAGAGTCCCATTCTCCATGATGCGCAAGAGCTTGTTGGGCATGGTCATGTTGTGAGCCACAGACTTCTTGCCGTTGTGGAAGAAGGTGTCCGGTGTCCATATCTTGCTGGCCATGAGGTTGTTCAGACGCAGGATGTTCATTGGCCCATGGAACTTGAGCCGGTCGTCCCACCAGGTCTGTCTGAAGAACACATCCACTGTGTACTCCTGCCAACCACACACAACATCAGTGTCCATATATGATATATGGGCCATGGTATGACTGTAATATGTGTACAACATGTACATTACATTACATTACACTTAGCAGACGCTTTTATCCAAAGCGACAAAAGGAGGACATAATAGCTAACAGATGTGTAGAGAACATCGAAGGTACCTATGTAAAGAGATGGTTAGTAGAAATTAGTTTTGTACAATGTACAATAAATAAAAAAACAGCAAAAAAAACGAACCAAGTATCAAAATAACTAGAGAAACCAGCTGCTGTGGCACAAGGTGGCCACCCCAAATTCAGAAAGTAAGTACTGATATTTATTCCATCTACTGGTGCAATTAC
>CM050205.1:18912500-18992500 GCA_027475355.1 Coilia nasus
TTTGAGCACAGGAGGAGTGCATATCTGAGAGTGAAGGAGATGAACTGAGAAAAGCTTTTAGGGTGCCCACGCTAAGAATAGACAGCTCAGAAAGAAAGAGAGAGCATTAAAGAGAGATAGGGGGGAGAGAGAGATTAAACGACAGACAAGAAACAGCAAAAACTGAGCAAAAAAAATCAAATAATGTTCGCCACCAATATCACTACCACTTTTTGGTGGATTTTGGACAAAGCGTGGGTCATGAAACAGAGGTGAAATATCAAACGGTACACAAGTTGTGGCTATGTTGAAGGACTATGTTGAAAAAAAGGGTTATCCCTCGGACCTTTATTTTTGTTTTACATAAATCAACTCAATCAATCAATCAACAAGGGCTGAGCAAAAAAGAAAATCCCGATGTACCTTTCCATATTGTCTAATATTAACTTTTGTCATATTTTTTCCCCGGACATGAACAGTTTGAGAGCATCTAGATTGAAACCTATAATTAAAGGGCATCGGCATATCTCACATATTGGTTTTATTTGCTCCATACCACCTTAGCCAAACCAACACCCCACAACTGATCATTTGTAACCTTTTTTGTCATCAATGACATGAAGCTTTGGGGGTTAACTCCAACTCATGTCCAGCACCACTTTTGCTGCTCCTGACTCCATTTTTACTCATTCTGCTCTTTTGTAGCTTCAAGGCTCCGGTATACTCCATGTCGCGCCATGCGCATGAGAAAGTGACATCACCGATGCACCCGACCCATACTCGCGCTCGACACACGCGCCAGTCCTCTCCTCATCAGAGGTGTCAAATACCACAGCAGTTACACAGTTCGTAAAACCTTGCGTGTCAAATGAGTGAAACATGACCAAATAGTCGGTTTACATGTTGATTTGGGAATTAAACTGGATAAATCTGAAATGTTTCGGGTCATTGTATGTATTTACTGAGTTTCCAGCAATATTAGCATATTTGTGGCAATGGAAAAGACATGTTTAGGCTAGCAGTTATGCGACTAAAGTTAGCTTAAACCACACTCATCATTGCCTATTGTTTTGAATGGGCTGCTGCGCGCTGAGGTACACTTGAAAATGCTGCGCCAGATGTGTAGTAGTGTCTTTTTGAAGTCACTTTCTTGCGCGACACGGTGAGGACACTAACACCCCGACTACGCATAAACGAACTTCTCTTGTTCTAGTGCCTCTGGACTACAAAGACTGTTGACCTGTGTTTACACAAGAGCCCGCATCAACGGGGCATTGCGTCGTTCTAGCGCCTCTGGTCTACAAGGATTGTTTACCCGTGTTCATGCAAGAGCCCGCATCAATGGGGCATTGCATTGCTGTGACAGTGCACTGCTACGCCACGCAAGAGCCTGCATAAACGGGGCATTGCGTCACTACGTCATTTTGTTGCTGTGTTCATCCGCTCCGACGCCACTGGACTGCAAGAAATGTTGTCTGCCAAACTATAAAACACTTTGAGCTGCATCTTGTATGTATGAATTGTGCTATACAAGTAAATATTATTACTATTATTATTATTATTATTATTATTATAAACCTAGCAATACCTTCCCTAGCAACTCCCAAATGGCAGCAGGAAAAGGCAAACTGTGCCGTGGGATTGATTATACATATGTCCAAGGCTGATCATCACAATTGACCTGAATTTTATCCCGATCATGATTCATGTGACCAATTCCGTAATTGCTCAGTCCTACCATAAACCAACCAGTCAACGAATAAATCACTCACCATATCTGCGTCTGACACTGGGCCAAAGCTGGTGACATAAATGTCTGTCTTCACCTCTGTGACTCGATCTGTGGGAGAAAGAAAGAGGGAAAATCAGACATGGTGATGGAGAGGAGAGGAGAGGAGAGGAGAGGAGAGGAGAGGAGAGAAGAGGAGAGGATAGGATAGAAGAGGAGAGGAGAGGAGAGGAGAGGAGAGGAGAGGGGAGAGGAGAGGAGAGGAGAGGAGAGGAGAGAAGAGGAGAGGAGAGGAGAGGAGAGGAGAGGAGAGGAGAGGAGAGGAGAGGAGAGGAGAGGAGAGGAGAGGATAGAAGAGGAGAGGAGAGGAGAGGAGAGGAGAGGAGAGGAGAGGAGAGGAGAGGGGAGAGGAGAGGAGAGGAGAGGAGAGGAGAGGAGAGGAGAGGAGAGGAGAGGAGAGGAGAGGAGAGGAGAGAGGAGAGGAGAGGAGAGGAGGTAGTGGAGCCACTGAGGGGAGAGGAGGAGCGAGGAGGGGAGATAAGGACAGAGGAGGAGAGAGGTAGTGGAGGCACAGAGGAGAGAAGAGGAGAGAGGAGGAGAGAGAAGGAGAGGTATAGAGGGGAGAGGAGGAGAGAGGAGGGGAGATAAGGACAGTGGAGGAGAGAGGTAGTGGAGACACACAGGAGAAAAGAGGAGAGAGGAGAGAGGAGGAGAGAGAAGGAGAGGTATAGAGGGGAGAGAAGGAGAGACACATACACTACGTGCACATGGTAGGATCGGATTGGATTGGGTGTTGCTACCCAACGGGTGGTCTGTCCCAAAATCCAAGTGCACATGGAGTTCGTGTAATTGGATAATGGTCAGAGATCTGGCTGTTTCTGCTACGCTAGGTGGCGATGTATTCCTTTCAACAAGTGGTGTTAGAACTACCTCTGGTTGATGGCTGCTAAAAAGAAAATAAACAAACTATATGGCGGCATACAAACAATGATGGCGTTCGAGGAGGTTGACAGAGCAGCATTTGCATACATGTTGTGCATTCTCCTTTGTTTGGAAGTCCGTATGAACGAACAAACAAACAGTATTTTTGGTTTCCTTGATACCGCACGAACTGTGCCGTCCGCGTTTGATATTACAAGCAGTGTATTCCAGTGCATGCGCAGTACGCAAATCCAATATGATCCCATGCACAAGGCGGCACCAAGCGGATTAACATCGGCTTAAGCCAGGGGTTTCAATCGGATTCGCGAAACCAATGCCTGTGCACATGAATTCGATACGATCCCAATCCCTTTCCAATCGTATTCAACTCGTCCATGTGCACGCAGCGATAAAGGGCAGAGGAGGAGAGAGGAGGAGAGAGGAGGAGAGAAGCAGTGGGGGAATAGAGGGGAGAGGAGGAGAGAGGAGGAGAGAGGAGCATAGAGGAGGAGAGAGGAGGAGAGAAGCAGTGGGGGAATAGAGGGGAGAGGAGGAGAGAGGAGGATAGAGGAGGAGAGAGGAGGAGAGAGGAGGAGAGAGGAGGAGAGAGGTGGATAGAGGAGGAGAGAGGAGGATAGAAGAGGAGAGAGGAGGAGAGAGGCAGTGGAGGCATACAGATGTCAAGGCTGCCTCTCCGCTCTAAATTGGTCGTGTTGAATCACACTGAATCACTTCGTCCCAGCATTAAACTTGGACGACAAACGTTGCCCGGGCAACTGCTTGTCCGTGATGCTTGCATTCAGATTCATTCATCCATCTGCCTGTGACTCAGGACTGAGGCTAGGTGTAGTTGAGTGTGTGTGTGTGTGTGTCTGTGTGCGCGTGTGTGTGTGTGTGTGGTGTGTCTGCACATGTGCTTGTGTGCATGTGCATATGTGTGTGTGTGTGATTGTGTGTGTGAGGGAGACAGAGAGAAAGAGAGAGAAGGACAGACTGGAATAGAAAGAGAGAGATAGACTGAGTTTTGTTCCATTGTGTGTAGCATTCATGCTCATTCAAGCCCCTTTTTGTGAAGGACCCAATCATAATGTTTTTGTTATTTTATCCCAGCTCCTTCAGGCTGCTTCATGTTATGTTTGCACTTTTAGTTTGTGTATACAATCATAGACACACAACAACTCTGTATTGCACACATACAAACACACATACAGTCACTCACACACACACACACACACACACACACACACACACACACACACACACACACGTGTGCACATGCACACATGCATACACACTCACATACACACACACTCACACAGACACACACACAGAAACAAGCACACACATGCATACACACACACACACACACAAGCACACTCACAAACACACACTTCCAAGAAGTGCCTTTTTTTCCTCTTGACTTTTAGTGTCTTCATTTTTTTGAGTGTATGTCAGTAAACAGGTCACGATGACAACATACCATGTACACACACGGTAGAAGATCAGAGATGGTGGGGGGGGGGGGGTATGGGGGGTTAGAGACAGAGAGCGAGAGAGAGAGAAAGAGGGATAGAAAGAGAGAGCAATAAGGCATGCAAGATGAGAATAAACTGACTGAAACTGTCAGAGAGGATTCGCCAGGACCTCTGTGCCATGAATAAAATAGACATTTTACCACACTCTCTAGCACACATTACACGCACACGCACCATATACGTGAATATGTAAACAGAGCTTGTCTCTGTAGCTCAGTTTTAAAGCCCCATATAAAGAATATGGATATCTGCTCACAATTGATTGAAATGGTTAGGGCGATGTAATTTTTGGCATGAGTTTGGTGATTATTCATTTATTTTAAGTTCAGTTGACACAGAATCATTCACAAATTAGCATCTTTCTGCCTCTGTATGTGGACAGAATGAAAAGATTGACTCTGATTTTGTTTCACAGCAAGCCGTGGCGTGATTTGCCTTGACCAAATGCAACACGCTCTCTACACATGAGCAGCACTGCACTGCACTTAGACACTGAGCAAGGAGCAAGAGGGAATCAACAGGCTCAGTAGGTCCTTACCTCCCAACCCAGGTCTCAGTCTGTTGTCGTAGCCGTCCAGCAGCGTGTCCAGGATCTGTGTGAACAGCGTGATGTTTTGAATATGGCTTTCTGTTCCACTCACCACAGATCTGATGGCCAGAGAAAAAAACAGACAGGAAAAGCATACGTGTTACTTATGAATTACTTTGAGTTTGGAACATGGGCTATTTTCCTCAGTAACTTTACATATTTTTACATATTTGTTTTTAACATACTAGAGTTTTTGTTTGAACATGAGAAATGGTTGTCATATATCTGCAGGTATCTTTATTTGAAAGCCCAATGTATCTAATGACAGATTAGGGAATGCCTTTCATACACAAATACAAGAATGAGGATGGGGGGAGAAGATAAAACAGAAAAAAGGTTGTTTGCAATAAATATGTCACATTTCCTTTCATGGGCGACACATAATTGTCACTTAATTCTTACAACCAATTTCGTTTTAAAGAACCCATCTTCAAAATGGTTGAAATAATTGTAATTAATGTTCTGTTTCTGTTAATGATTTGGAGGTATTCTAGATTGGTTGCTCAAGGTCTGTGATCCTATAGACCTGATTCCTCTGCAAAAGAGTTAAGAACATCACAACTTCACAGAATACACAGACACACACACACACACACACACACATAAACAAACAGACATGCACACATGGTAACATAACATAAGCACACATAGGCAAAAACTGTACTGTACGCATAAAACAGATCTACACTCATATGCACTGGTTAAATCAACGTCAGTGAATCACTTTCTTAAGGGCAGGTTAACATTAAAATGTGTGTTTCTTCTGTTGTATTGAAGATCTGGAACCACACTAGAGATCTTGCAAAACTTTCATGAATTATATCAAGGAATATAGTAGTCATTATTAAATTCATGTAAGTTTGACCATCACATTTTTTCTGTCTTATCTTCTTTCATGCTACACAGGGACACCAAAACCTGGAGGAAAATCTTAACAGTCCGGTATGCTGCTCTGACATATGGATCACAGAACCACAGACAAAAACACTGGACTGGGGTCATATCCACTGAACCCTTTTATCTGGATAATTGCCATGGTGACACTTGTTATTACCGCTGCCTTTTCTGGTGTTCATGTGTCTCATGTTGGCAAATTCATTACTGTTTTTCAGGTGATGGTGACAAGAAGGGCGAGACTTCACCTCAAAAATATTGTTCATAGCATATGTAAATCATGTCAAAGTGATGCCAATGTTTTGAGTAATTTTATATGTGTTATCAAGAGAACGGAGAGCCACCTACCTCGCGAGCCAGAGCAGGAGGGTCAGGAGCCAAGGCAGAGCACCACGCGGGAAACACCACTGCTCGCCCATGGCTGACGCGCGTCTTCACCGTTCAAATAAAGAGAATACAGATTTCAAGGATTAGAGGGAAGGTAAATATCGTCGCCCTGAACATTTTTGAACATTCGATGACATTTTGATCTGTTTGCCTCACTCACGCAGGTAGTTATTGCCGTTATTATTTTAAGGGAGACTTACCGGCGAAACTGTGATTTGGTTAAAGTTAATGCTTCTGTTTTTAACAGAAAAAGGTAGTCATTTCTTTGTTACATTCGACAACCCCAACGCGCAATGAAATGTGACTGAAAGAACCGTACACTCAAGTTTTCCATGTTCCCAAAAAGTCGGAAGAGTTGCGGCTGTGTATGCATAAACCTTACCTGCGCCGTTTGGCGCCTGATCACGCGTCCAGAGAAAGGGAAGAGAGATAAAGTCCTCTTCACCACGTCGGAGAATACAATTCGTAACTCACCAAGTGACCAGTATGTCGGTCTTACACGCCAAGATGATGACAATAAAAGTCCTAATAAATTTCAAAGAACGAGGTAACCCATATAAAAACTGTGCGTAATACCACTGGTAACATCCACTACTCGACCTGTAGCCTTCTCATAAAAACATTAGATATCCCTGTTTCTCTCACTCCGTTCACCTGTAGGTAGTTCAGTGGCGCGCAGAGAGATGTGTGCCAGCTCGCACCAGAAACAACATCAAGTGTAGCTGGGTGGACGTGTTCGTTGATAGAAGACGCGCGCGGAGAGACAGAAACCGGGTCCTAAAGCGAGCTCCGCAATCATGAACTCCATCCTACAACATACAAGGGATTTCTTCTACCAATATCTACCTTAGATTTTTCTTTTTCCCCCTACCAACCAACCGTAGCTTCGAGGAAGAATGACTTTAATGACATGTCTCTGGGGATGATGTCAGAAGACTGACCATCCTAATTGATCCCCCAACAAAAGTGCTTTGTTTGTTAGCTGTTCAAATTGAAGACTAATTTTCTTATTTGCTGTAGGAAGAGGTGGGAAATACAACATATGCACTGACTTGATTTTAAATAAGCAAAAGCAAGAGCAATGTAACATTTAAGATGTATTTTGTTTTTAACTGATAGCTTCAGCATCATAAGCCAGGGCCCACTTTTTCTAAATCTCACTGGCTTTCTCTTCCTCTTTACTGTGCTTATTCCTTAAACAAACACAGCAACCTATACCATTTCCCGTCTAAATATCCAACCAATGATTGTACCTTTTTATTTTAGTCTTTCAGCTTACTTTGCATTAATGTGTACATCTCTCTCTCTTTCTCTCTCTGTCTCTGTCTCTCTCTCTCTCTCTCTTTCTCTCTTTCTCTCTCTCTCTCTCGCCCTCTTTCTCTCTCCCCTCCCTCAGGTGTAATGTTTATAGCGTTGTTCACATTTCAAAACCCATCAGGCGACTGCCAACAGCAGCAAAGCACCCTGGGACAAATTGCCTTCAGTCTTCTACTCAGATGGGGGAAATCCCTTACACACACACACACACACACACACACACACACACACACACACACACACACACACACACACACGCACATGCCTGGCCAAAGAGATGTAGGGGGAGAATAAATAAATATTGCCTCATTAAAAAGATGTATGAATAGTCGCCTGATGTCACACAGTGGAGAGAGCTTCTTGGGATAAGAAGTTTGCCGATTCCTACACTGAAAATGACAACTTCAATATCAGTCAGATGTTCAAATTATGTCTTTGTTTTTTACTCTTAATAATCTTCTTCAACTAAGGCTGAACTGATATCTATATGTATGAATATGTATATATATGTATATGTATGTGTGTATCTGTCGTTCAGCCTTAGGTCGTAGATCATACAAGTCATAATCATTCCAGTTATGAAGTAACACTGTGTGTTTGGATGTAGGAGACATATCATTTTTTTTACATTTTTAATATATTAAAATGTAAAAACATTTTTATATAAAAATATTATATATATTTATTTATATATACATTTTTTATATATTATATATTTTTTTACATTTTTATATAAAGGCAGAAAGAGCTTTTAATTCTGCCTCATGTCAGTGGAGTATCTAGCTTTGTGGAGGGTGGCTGGCCTTGTATTTGAAAGGGATTTTTTTACCGTGCAGCCTCAGGGGTTACCTCTGCATTCCAATTGGTTGGCCTCTGCATCCGCAATTGAACGTCGGTGTCCAGGCTACCAGAGGGAAGCCCCTGTCTGACAGAGTGCTCATCCCTGTTCCTGATGCTGAAATATTTATACAGTCAGCATTACTCACCTCAGCACTTTTCTTTCTCTCACCGATATTTACCTGCCACCTTAACCAAAAGCTGGGTTTACTAACTATAACAGCCACACGTACGACCAAACATGACCAAAGACACACACACACACACACACACACACACACACACACAGATACACCAAACCCAACCCCCACACCCGCCACCCTTCCCACACACACACACACACACAACCACCATCCAAACATAGACACCCACAAACATGACCACCCACATACCCCACCACCCCCCACCCCAAACTGAAGCACACACACATATGGTCCCAAACACACACACACACTGCAGTCTGGGAAATGTGACTTAGTGTAGTGCACTTCACCTCACCACCCTAGCTGCCATTCTGCTCTCACTGGCCTGGCCTTGTTTCTGATCCCTCCCCCAGTTGGTCTCCCCTGCAACTTGAGTCCTTGGCCGTGTCCGAAATGTTCACTCATTCACTACAGTATGTAGTTCACTTCATAGGGTGTGAGTTACAGTGTTTTGTCCCCTACACGGTACACTGTATAGTGTGTTAAGTCACAATGTCCTGTTCCCTACTTGGTGCACTGTACATGTACACGAGTGAACATTTTGGATTTGGCCCTTTTTTGTGTGACGAGCGAAGGAGAATGGGGTCTTGGCTCATTTCCTTGTTGACATTTGTTGACATTTGTTGACATATAAGATTTGCAGTGTTATGATCCATCCTTAACTTCAGGGTGATTGAGTGAACAGGCCTAGGCCATGACAGTTCTGGTGCTCTTTCACCAGGGGCTAATTAGCACACACATATGCACACACACTCTCTCTCACACACACATACACACACACACACACATGCACACACTCACACACAGACACACACACACACATATGCACACACTCACTCACACACACACACACACACACATGCGTACACGCACGCACACACACGAATACACAAACACACACCCTCACACGCACATGCGCCATACACACACACACACACAGGCACACGCATGCATGACACACACACACACACACATAATTATGTAAGCACAGACATCATGACAGCCAAGGTAGCTGTCCAAGGTCCTGAAATTCTCTACCTGAAAGTGTGAAAGCAGCTTCTCTAAGCACGGCACTCAACGTGTGAGTATCAGAGGAAATCTAAAGATCTTTCTATTTACAATCAGCAAAGAGGTAGTTGTGGGTGAAATGACTGATGTTCAGGAGGTCGTTCTTTTCATATGGAAGTGGTCCCTGTTAAGTGTATTTCTAGACGTGTCCAGATTACATGGTAAGTGCATGATTATTCAAGATATGAATTCGCAGAAGCAAAATAGGAACGGTTAGTCATATTCATGAGCGCTGAGTATGCACAGCTTTGCAATGATGTGTGTCAAAGAGTTCTCTATGTGTCCTGTTGAAATAGGTATGAAATAGCTATGAAATTTCACAGTTCTAAGATAAGGAGGAGGCTTCCACTTAAGTTCTGCTGATGGTGATGACCAAAGAGTTCCGCTCTAGGCAACCATAGGGTAACACTTTCTATAAAGCTTGTATTCATAAAATTCTATAAATACATTCATAAAAGCATAAAATGCCTTCATAATGGTTGAAATTAATATTCATAACTATTTACTCATTAGTAATGCACTCGTAGGCAGGTGAAGTTTTGTAACTGGAAGTTGGAATAGGGTTGTTGACATAGCATTATAATGCCTTAGAAGTGCAGTCATGAGTATGTATAAATAGTTATTAATAGTTTATACACTTTATGAATGCATTATAAGCCTTTATGAATGTGTTTATAGAGTCTTGTGAATACAAGCTTCATAGAAAGTGTTACCAACCACAGTTGTGGATGACACACTGCGCAAACAATATGCACAACATGCAACCTCAGGCTGCTTATACGAGTGTGAACGGGAATCAGTGTAAAAGGGAGACAATTTAGACTGAAACAGTATGGAAACAAGGTTCATTGGTCAGGTCACGCGTGCCCGCACACACACACACACACACACATGCACACACAAGCACATGCACACACAAGTCAAAGGTTAGAGTCACATACACTTATATATTCAAGCTGTATCCAATAATCAATGTACTTTAAAAAGTTAAACAACTGAATAATCAATATCAAGTCATGGGTCAATAAGGGCATGTCCCTTTTCCCACCTGTGTGTGTGTGTGTGTGTGTGTGTGTGTGTGTGTGTGTGTGTGTGTGTGTGTGTGTGTGTGTGTGTGTGTGTGTGTGTGTGTGTGTGTGTGTGTGTGTGTGTGTGTGTGTGTGTGTGTGTGTATGTGTGTGTGTGACAGGCAGAGAGAGAGAGAGAGAGTGAAAGAAAAAATAAAGAGCATGATATATGTTTTTTACTGTCCATTCAGATGCTCATATTTACTGTGGGTGAATTCATTACAACAGGGACATGATCACCACTGCATCTTTTGAGCACCCACAGTGACAGCTATGTGCTTGCTGCCATCTCATGGAGAGAGTAGATACTGTAGCACATTTCTGCACTACCAGGGGTGTAGTGATAAAGTCAGAGGTAGGTAAACATGTTTGAACAGTCCCAGTGCAATGGTCTTTAGTGCATGTATAGATGACAGAATTTGTGATTTGGAATGTTAGAAATTATGTTTGGTACATAAATTATACTATAGGGTGAAAAGCTATATTGAGAGGTGGATAAACTCTTTTTCTAAAGTTTGAGAGGTGGGTAAACTCCATTTCCTTAGTTGTACTGTATATCTTTACGTCAGTCAATAGTACTTTTAATATAAAGACAGATTGTAAAATATTTCTTTTTAACAAGTTTGTGTGCATGCATGCATTATCTGCATGTGTGTGTGTATATGTGTCTGTGTGTGTGTTTGAGTATGTGTGTGTGTGTGTGTTTGCGTGCATGCGAGCGTGTGTCCATGTATGTATGTGTGTGTGTGTGTGTGTGTGTGTGTGTGTGAGAGAGAGAGAGTGAGTTAGTGAGTGTCTGAGCATGAGTGCATGTCTGCATGTCTGTGACAAATTGTTACAAAGTAACCTCAGGACAATTGGCTGGGGCAAATGGCTTTAATAGATGCTGTGCTGCAGATTCATAAACACTTATACAAATAAAGATTAATACAGTTGTAGTTGTTTCCTTATGGGGATGTGCAATTTGACTTGAACATGTACAGATATAAAAGCATTCACACAGCTCTTGGCCTGAAACCTTTCTCCATTCTCAGACTGCTCTGTGGGACACACGAACACACGATGGATGTGATACTGATTTCTGTCAGGATGATGATCAATTACTGGTAAGCTTGATTTATACTTGCAGTTTTATTGATTGATTGACTTATCGTTTTCCTTCTAGCTTCACAAATTAATGTTTTACTACAATAAAAAGTATTTTGGTGGGCATGATTTGCAACATACAGAAGTTTCATATGTCTTTCATGTCACTCAAAATTGTTCTTGGTTGAGTAGAGATGAGATGGAGTAGTTTGATAAGTTTGAGGTGGGAAAATGTTAACTGGACTACACAGAGCCCTAATCTTAACCCCATTAAGCACTTTTGGGATGAACTGGAACAGAGAGTGTGACGCAGGTCATCTTATCCAATGTCAGCACTCAACACCATAAATGCTCTTTAGAATAAATGGACACAAACTGCATAAAAAACACTCCAAAGTGTTGAGAAAATCCTTCCAAGAAGTGTGGAAGTTCTGTTCTGTGTTAAAAGTACCTTTTATCTGCAGTATAGTATAGTACTGTATTTAAAGTACCTTATGTATTTAACTCTGCAACTTTGAGTGCTTTTTCTCAACAGAGTTTCCCCTTGTATCAAGTAAATGGACACTCATAAAAATGGACTGTTTTCCCTTCCCCTCACCCTGTGTATTTGTTTTCAACTCAACTGATCAGAGTGAATGTTGAACATGAAGGTTGTAATGTCCACTGAGGTATGTAAAGTCCGAATTTCTTTAGAATTTAACATGGTCCTGTTTCTTGCGATATTCCAGGCTGTGTGAGTCTGAGGGTGACACCCAGATATTGCAAGCATGGTATTCTGTTCACAAACAGTGGGGGCGATCGAGAAAGTCTTTATTTGCCTGATAATGACTCAGCATCTACCAACTTATGAAGGTGATTGATTAAGTTGGAAAAAGTTGCATAGTGCTGCTTTAAAGCACCTTATCTATTTGAATTCAATGTCATAACAGTCCCTGTGGGTGTAATGACAGACGGGCAAATACTTTTGTCCCTTTAGTGCATGTAATCTGTGGCTGCAGCTATTTTTAGGGCTGGTGGTGGGGAAGGTCCCCTGCACAGCTGCACAGAAATTTTGAGGTACAGAAAGAGGATCTGAAAATGCTCTCTCTCTCTCTCTTTCTCTCTCTCTCTCTCTCTCTCTCTCTCTCTCTCTCTCTCTCTCTCTCTCTCTCTCTCTCTCTCTCTCTCTCTTTCGATATCTCTCCATTTCTCCATCAAAAAAAGACTAAAAACAAGGCAAGTACATAATTGTCTTTGAATGGTATTTAGTGTTAATGATAAAAAAACAGTCCACAACGTTTTGCGTTTTTTTTTTTATTACTAGTCACAATCACAATCACAGTCACGGTCATTAGTGTCCACAATGCTCTGATAACTAGTACCAATAAAGGTTTGAAAATTAAATTATGAAACAGATTTGGTTGTTCATGTATTTGATATGATGACTGCAAGTTGATTCTTGCTGCAGGGGATGGTGGTAGGATAGACAGGGTGTGGTTGACTGGGAGGGGAAGAGGGGTGGGGCGATGGTGTTGGGGTTGCTCTGGACAGTCTAGTGCTTTATAAGGAATAGTCTTGTGTTTGTGCCCAACACTGGGGAGAAGGCACTCTCTTTTTTCAATCTTACACCACAGCAGAGATGATCACCATGATGTTCAGTGTTGCTTCTCTCACTGCTACCATTCTCACTCTCTCTGGTAAGAGCAGGCATCAAAACATGAATTACAGGAATGGAATGTCTGCTTAAGTATGAATGATAGATATGTTGATATATTCACAGATGGAGGAAAATGTCCTCTACTGCTTTTGTTTATTGTTTATTATAAAGATGTAGCATGTGAGCAAACAATTTCTTTTTTTTTTAGGACTGGAGGCAATTGTCACCCTAACTCAGGAGAATTCTAAATCTGCTCAGCTTGGTCAAAGTGTGCAGATATCCTGTGTTAAGAGCACGAACCAAAAGGCAATAAGTTGGTACCAGCAGATGCCAGGCAGTGCTCCAAAGTTCTTGCTTGCTGACAGCTACAGGGCAACTGGTTTGGCCAGCAGATTCAGCTACACTGATAGTGGCTATACAGAGTACCTGAACATCAATGGAGTGACAGCTGACGATGAGGCAGTGTACTACTGTGGGTGCATTATTTGTGACGGTCACCACAGTGTGAGACTGCAATAAGGCTCTGGTACAGTAAACCTCCTATAGCCACACACATCCATAACATGGAAAACAGCCCAGGCAGACTCATCCCATCTCAGTGTACCTCTTACACTGGGTCAGGTGATCACTGGGACCCAACTTCCTGTCAGGAAGATGACCACTTCCTCCCATTCTGCCTGTCTGACCCCTGAAGCCCATGAGCACAGAAGCGTGGCATCTCATCACAAACAATGCGCTGGAGCCGAGGGGTTTTTGTACGCCGGTGAATCATTGTGTCACGGCAGCATTGGTGAAGGCACACGCTTGGTCATTACTAATGGTGAGTAGGCTATGTCTGATTACTTCACGGAATAGACTAATAATACAGCATTTTATCTGCTTTCATTAATGTGTTGTTATAACTTTTGTCACTTTTTTAACTAACCTTTAACCTTGAAACTTTGATATAAGCATTTCAAGTTGTCTAGCTGTTCAGGAGCTTCTATATTAAAAACATATTTGTAAAAAAGATGTGTTAAACATTATGTGTAATGTAAATCTTTTTCTAGAAGTAACTTTACAGTCATAATTTAACAGTTTATGACTTACTGTGCTTAATGTCAGGGCATATATTCAAATGTCATTAATATCAAATGTCAATTCAAAAAATGTAATTAAAGCTAAAACACGATAATGTCTTTTTGAATGCAATATTATACTTTTTTGTAGTTAGGTCATTATTTAAAAAATAATATGACATGATAGAGTAGCATTTAATTTAAAAAAAATGGTTTAAACTCTTAAGTACCTTGGAACCACTGACAGTGAAAAATTAACAATTCAGATGTATTTCACTAATACGTTTTAAAAATCTGTTGTAAATGTTAAAATAATTGAACTGAAGATTTATTATTACATTGTTGAGTGGGCACCTCATTTTGTGATGTTATCATACAAAAAATAAGCATTTACAAAACAATCTTTGAAGTTAATGTTCCTTTTTTATCTTTTTTTTCTTTTTTCACATTTTAATCTTTCTAGTACATTCCTTATTTTGTCAAATATTGCTAAATTGTACCTTTTCCCTTTTACCACTTTCCCAGCGCGTCCCCCATCTCCCCCTGAGCTGGTGCTGCTGGCCCCCTCCCAGGCCCTCTCCTCTGGGGACAGGGCTACTGTGGTGTGCCTGGCTCAGGGCTTCTACCCTGATGGTGCCACCCTGAGCTGGTCCGAGGGTGGCAAAGATGTGGCGGGCACTGACTTCCACACGGGCCAGTCTCAGCGCCAGTCTGATGGCACCTTCTCCCTCAGCAGCGTCCTGACGGTGCAGCCGCAACGCTGGCGCTCTGGACACACCTACACCTGTCAGCTGAGCCACTCCGCCCTCTCCAGGCCTCTGAGCAAGAGCGTGGCCCACGGACAGTGCAGCTAGAGGGGGAGAGCAGACACAGCTTAGACACACACACACACGCACACACACACACACACACACACACACACACACACACACAATACTCGGCTACTGCTACTGTGGGGACACATTCACATGGTCACACAGTCAGTCTCTCCAGCCGCACATATTCTTCAGATTAGATATGCCTGATGTTTCTAAACAGGATGGATTTCTGTGTGTTTGATTAATATTTGCTTTCTTAAAGTTCTCTATGTGGCTACTTTGTGCTGTTTAATTGGACTACTATGCTTTAAATCACACTTACTTCTTGTGAACTCATGGATCACAATAAAATTGTCATTTCTCATCATTATGCAATTTGTCTTTTTAATAAAGTAAATGCACTGCATTTTCATTTCACATTTGATAAACAGGAAATCAAGTGGTGGAACATATATTCTCTATGCTGTTTGCTGACGAAGTTACTGTCAAAACTGTAGGAGCCAAATATGGATAAATGCTTTTTTTCTACTACTTCTACACCATTCCTGCTGTGCTCTTCATGAATCCTTCGTATAGCTTACCATCGCCATCTGCTGGTGGCATGGCAGAATAAAACCTGTCTCCATCCTAAATTTCCCTGCTCTAAATCTACTAGAGATATGCTACTGCAAGCATTTGCTAGTAATACCAAGTTTAGTTTTATGTGATTTATGGACCTGTTCCAAACTACCCGTAAACCCTTTATTTATTTTTCACATGATTCTTTTAGCTTGTACACAGGATTCCCTCAAGTCAATTTGTCCACCAGTTCAACTGAGGTGCAGCCATCTGCATAACAGACTTCTCTCAGAACACAACCTGTTTCCGGCCAATGGACAGAATTCAAATCCTTTAACAACTGTAGACCTCATCATTTACATGAACTAAAACACAGCTAAAAATGGATATGAATTCAGGAGGAAATGAAACCTTTATTTTTCATTTCACTGTCCATCGTAGAAAAATGCCTAGTGCTGCAGAGGAATCATTGTGACGTTGGTGATTTTTTTAATTTGTACATCTCATATATTTTATTTTATTCCCGACAAACGGGGAAAATTGAAGAGTCAGCATACAATGAAAATACTTTTAAAACATTCAAGTAAAAATATCTGATCAGCACTGGCTTAAACACAACTTCTACTCTCATTGTAAAATATCCAAATAGTATTTGATGACTAAATGATTGTGGATGACTAATACATGTTGGCCAAGGTTTATAGCTGGCTGTTTTAAACATCTGTACACTTAGAGCCCAAACAAGATCTAACATGGACCAACCATATGTGGTGGAGTGGGTCAGAACAGAACAACACATCCATGTTGGTGCATGTTGGAGGTATAGTACCTGAAGCAACACAGAATGCTGGCATGTGGAAAAGTTCCAGTGTGTCTCTGTATCAACCTCTTTACTTTCACTAAAGTCTTCAATCTGCTGTTGTCTTCCTGTTGTGTATAATTTCAATGTTTTTTTTTTATTATTTTTTAGGATCACATTACATAATCATGAAACTATTGGCAAAACTGAAAAATCAGAAGCTTTGATGAAGTCAATTATGGTTCATACGAGTCGTGATTAAAAAGTTGTCACTAGCCACAGATGAGTCGGCAGATGACCACTTTGTGGAATTATTCTCTATCACATAGCTAGAATAGCTCCGGGAAATAAAAGAAAGAGGGATCAAACATTATGACACATCAGGGCCAGAAGACAGACTGCAGTGGGAGATTACAGTATATAAAAATCAAAGCTCATGTGAGGGTGAACTTCTCTGCATCTCTCAAACCATGCAGAGTTAAAATCGGGTGTGAAATAATTCCACAACATGCTTGTGTTTAGAGAATTATAATATGAAACACATACTGTAGGTGTGAATGAAAAGCTGTGTGTGAGGGGCTGGAGGTGGTGTGAGGGTGTGTGTGCGGTGGGGGGGGGGGGGGGGGCAGGACAGTGGTGTAGAGCTACTCTTTATAAAGAAGAGTGGGGAAGCTTTTTTCACACTCAGAAGGGAATACAAAGTCTCTGTGTGTAACTGCTTCACCGCTGAACATAATGATCCTCAACACAGCTACTCTCTCTGTGCTGGCTTTCACTTTCTGTGGTAGGAGATTATTTAGCTCTTGTTAAATCTTACTCAGGATAAAAAAAAACATTGTGTGCACTATATTTGTGTTCAGGGGATTAACTCTTTCATTGATCTAATTTATTGAATGGTGTCCTTAGGTCTGGAGGCCCTGGTCTTGACCCAGGAGAAATCTGTAACAACTCAACTGGGGCAGAATGTAAAGATCCTCTGTTCACCAAGCACCAGTAGCTGGGTATTAACTTGGTACCAACAGAAGGATGATGGTGTGAAGTTCTTATTAGCAGACAGCAGCAGAGCTAGCGGACTACCCAGCAGATTCACTTATTCTGGGTCTGGGAGTCAAGAGTATCTGCACATTAATGGAGTAACTGCTGAAGATGAAGCTACTTATTACTGTGCCTGTCATGGTAGTAGTTGTGATTCTAGAACATCCCACAGACCTTCGCTCTCATAGGCAGCTGGTACAAAAACACAAGGCCCTCTATGTTTACCCAAATGTGGACTCAAACCAAAAAATCTCACTACGAAACTCTCCCAGCAGCTACAGAACACAGTCTTAAAAAAATATCCATCACTATATCCTCAATGACGGCCATCTTCAACTGTTTAAGGTATTTGACCCCTGTCTTCAAATCCACTGATGCATGAAGTGTCATTGCAGACAGTGAAGTGCAGCTGAGGGGTTTTTGTACAGTGCTGTAACACTGTGATACATCGTTCTTGGAAGTGGAACTAAGCTGATTGTCGGTAAGTGAAAGTAATGCATTTACATTATCATCTGTTTCTTTAGTTGTTACATTTTAAAATAGTGCTGTTTTGAATGACATTGTAGGTTCTTCCATATTTAGTAGTACCTGGTTTGGCTTTTATTGTAAAGGTTATTTGTGTGTATCAACTACAGTTACATTCATTTAAAAATACTGTTTTGAACAAATACTGTATACTGTGTTACATTTAAAATTTGAAATGAAAGTAAAAGTCTGATGACGTGACTGATTGTACTTGCTAGAATTAGTAATATTGAAGAAATCAATGGAGATAGTTACAAGACAAATACAAATGTAAAACCAGTATTGAAATTAAAATAATTATAATATAATATAATATAATATAATATAATATAATATAATATAATATAATATAATATAATATAATATAATATAATATAACACTAATAATAAACTGAGAGGATAGATAAACTCCGTAATACATTTCGGCTTAAATGGTAAACTCAATATTTTTGTATATAACAAAAATAACAACGATAACAATAACGATTTTGGTATGAAATAAGGAGCAGTCCAAACAGAAATTAAGACATTTCTATGTTTAAAATATTGCTAAAAATTAAAACAAATACTTTATTGATAATATCATACATGTGATGATGATGCAAAGTTCCATACATTACCTGTTTATATTAATGTTTTCTTTTATGTACTGAGGATACATTTTGTGATTATTTAACAGGAACACCCCATCCCCCATCTCCCCCTGAGCTGGTGCTGCTGGCCCCCTCCCAGGCCCTCTCCTCTGGGGACAGGGCTACTGTGGTGTGCCTGGCTCAGGGCTTCTACCCTGATGGTGCCACCCTGAGCTGGTCCGAGGGTGGCAAAGATGTGGCGGGCACTGACTTCCAGACGGGCCAGTCTCAGCGCCAGTCTGATGGCACCTTCTCCCTCAGCAGCGTCCTGACGGTGCAGCCGCAACGCTGGCGCTCTGGACACACCTACACCTGTCAGCTGAGCCACTCCGCCCTCTCCAGGCCTCTGAGCAAGAGCGTGGCCCACGGACAGTGCAGCTAGAGGGGATCAGGATACTCCTCCTCCCTCCATGCATTCTGCAAACCTTTTTGTTTCTTTAAAGAGAATGATTCTTTGGATGTTGGTGAATACTTAATGGCTTAAAAGTCTGGCTACATAGAGTGGTGTTTATAATTTTTAAGCATCACCATAAATGGCATAATTGAAGACATCTCTGTAGTAATGTGTCCCAATAAAACTCTCATATCATGGCATTTGTATTATTTATTTATTTGTTTGTTTGTTTGTTTATTTATTATTAGTTCACATTAAGTTACATGGGCAGAAATGCACAAATCCATAGATGACACAAGCACCAGAAGTGTTTTAGGGGGTTACTGTTGGTCTGAGGGGGGGAAATAGTAACACAGATGAAACAGAGATTAAAAATACAAAAATCTATTTGCGTAGTGTGAAACAGATGTGCACAGTGTAAAATCAAATGAAGAACTGAAACCACCAAACCCATTTACATGTTGTTCCCAACGGTATTTCTTATTATAAGACTTGAGTGGCATAGGAAAGTGTTACGTGTTGCTTTAAGAATATCTAAGCCTACTTATGCGCACTGTACATTGTTCATTGTAGCCTTCGGTTCAATCCATACCATCTCATTTAAGTCAGACGAGCTTCACTAAATTCAGCTCAACTCATCTCTGCAGCTTATGGTGACAGCTCACCAATGTGAAGCCAACCAAGCAACCTATCAGACAAACACACAAACAACATAAAGTAAACTTGAAGTCAAAACCAAGAGCTGAAAATCAGAGGGGTGCATCATTACTCAATGCTGTGCAGGGGAAATGGTTGCTGATGCTTTACGGTTGGTGAAAGGACACTGGTGCACGCAGATCGTGGACTGAGGCCACTCATGGTGACACCAAGAACTGCGGTGCTCTTGCTTAGCAGGGCAGATGCTGACAAGACAGAAAATAACAACAGAAAAGTATATTTATCTGCTAGAGGAAAGGAGGGAACAATCTCCGAAATGTGTATGAAAACTGATTAACAAAGTTTGTGCTAACAGACATATTCATCATGTGAATCCTTCTTCATGCTCAGTATGATCTTGCTCAATCTGTCTGCCTCTCACATATTTTAGGGAATCAGACCAGTTGACTAGCAGCACTCCTAGATCCTGCTCATGGCAGCATTATTCTGCAGTTCTACACCTCTGAGCTATGTACTGTAGATCATTTATAACGACTACATGGTGATATTTAACAAACACTGGATATTCTGCTATGACCATAATAAAACAACCACATGTCTATTAAGTGCAGTGAGGCAGTTTCATATGGAATATCACCAGAACAATGATTAATTTCAAAGTTTCATCTTCCTAGTGCCTCTCTTCACTGTTATCAAACGAAGTCTATTTTAATATTGTTGGTTTGCGTATCTAAGAAACTCCTCAAACTGAAGCAACTATTGCTTCTTTTGTCATACAGTATGAAACACAAAACTGTCAGCACTGGCTCTTTTGTCTGGGGATTCCCAACAGAGGGAGTGGATCAAATCTAGCATGACTGGTTGGGTTTAGTGTGCAGAAGGGGAGGGTGTGGGAGTGAGAGCTGCTCTATATTAGGAACCATGAGGTGCTTGCTCTCCTGCACTTGAGGGAACACAGAGACACTGCTGTCAGCTTTTCTCTCTGTTTTTAGATCTTATCACCATGATCTGCAAGATTGCTTTTCTGATGGCCTTTATGATCACATTTTCTGGTAAGATAATTTCTCAATCCCTAACACCTAATGATAGAAAATGTGATTCTATTGAACACCTGTTAGACTGTTTAAAAGTATTTCAAAAACCATCTCTTGAATTCTTTGCAGGTCTGGAGGCCCTTGTGCTGACCCAGGAGAAAACCCTAACATCAACACTGGGTCGAAATGTGCAGATTAGATGCACAAGGGACAGCGGTAGCTATCTCATATCCTGGTACCAGCAGAAACCAGGCAGTGCTCCAATGTTCTTGCTTGCTGACAGCTACAGGGCAACTGGTTTGGCCAGCAGATTCAGCTACACTGATAATGGCTATACAGAGTACCTGAACATCAATGGAGTGACAGCTGACGATGAAGCTGTTTACTATTGTGCTATGGTCAGCTCGCCTCACAGTGCTCCAATCCAATCAAACACTCTTACAAAAACCTCCCTGCCCTCAATCTTCAGTAAAGCATACAAATAAAACCATGAAAACCCACAGGTATCATGATGAGTGGCGTGATAACAAAGAGGTGATCAGTAATAAACACAATCTTGCCCACACAATGACCATTTCCCCCTGCTGACCACGTGTAATATCTGTGCTGATGACCACTGAAGCATGAAGCCCCATTACACACAGTGATGTGCAGCTCAGAGGTTTTTGTACGAGCATGTGTCACTGTGGTCGACTAGCTACTTTGGAGGAGGCACAAAGCTGACCGTGACTGACGGTGAGTAAAATGTTGTCATTTCTAAAAAAAAAAAAAAAAGCATATACAGTGCTGTTATTAATTTATATTTTTACAAATCATTTTTAAAACACATTTTTCTTAAATTTCTATTTGTCAAACATTTCTTTACAGTTTTTAGTGATAATGAAAACAGTATAGGGTACTGCCTTGACAGTCTAGCTTCAATTAGTAAATGCACCAATTTAAATGCAATTTAAATTTTTACCGTAAAATTTGTGTTGTCATTTGTTTCTGTAGGAAGGTTAAAATCAGCTATGACATTTCTCCAAACAAATATTGGCATCTATTTTGACCTATTCACCTGAGCATATACAGATTATTTCAGCAAATTGCATTTCAGTGGAGTAAATTTAACAGTGTTTACGATATCTAATTAATATTATTATTGAAATTCTTAGCATTTAATTTGATCCTGTTATTTAAAAGCATCAACAAAAGTGAAAATGTTTATGTTTCATGTGGAATGACAAAGAAAGGATACTGCTAATATTTCTTTCATCAGAGGATCTGCTTGTGCATAGGTCATTACATGATTAATTCCTTATCAATGACCTAATATTCAGATTCCAACAATAAAATGTATGTTTATTCAATGCTGGGATAACATTAAAAACGCAGTGATGTTGTTCTCTTAGTACAGGTACTACTCGGAAAATGAGAATATCCTGAAAAAGTGCATGCATTTCAGTTGTAACTCAACTTTAAAGATGAAATGTTTAAAGGTTCAGGACCCTTTTGCAAGTGTTTTGCATTACTTACCTGATTAGTGTATGACACTTTGAGCCTACAATACTGAAGATTTTCACAGTATTCTCATTTTCTGAGTTTTTGGGTTTGAGGTTTTAATAAGCTGTAAATCATAATCAGCTAAATTACAACAACAACAAGCTTGAGATATCTCACTTTACATGTAATGAATCTATAAAATGTATTGGTTTCACCTTTTATGTTGGATTGCCTGAATAAAACAAATTTTACATGACATTCTCATTTTCCGAGTAGTACCTGTATAACCTGCATGTTTACTTGCAGCGCGTCCCCCATCTCCCCCTGAGCTGGTGCTGCTGGCCCCCTCCCAGGCCCTCTCCTCTGGGGACAGGGCTACTGTGGTGTGCCTGGCTCAGGGCTTCTACCCTGATGGTGCCACCCTGAGCTGGTCCGAGGGTGGCAAAGATGTGGCGGGCACTGACTTCCAGACGGGCCAGTCTGAGCGACAGTCTGATGGCACCTTCTCCCTCAGCAGCGTCCTGACGGTGCAGCCGCAACGCTGGCGCTCTGGACACACCTACACCTGTCAGCTGAGCCACTCCACCCTCTCCAGGCCTCTGAGCAAGAGCGTGGCCCACGGACAGTGCAGCTAGAGGGGATCAGGATACTCAGAAACGCTCCCACATTCGCTCCTCCTCCCTGCATGGATTCTGCAAACTTTTCGTTTCTTTAAAGAGAATGTTTCTGGGCTTGTTGGTGAATACTTAACTGCTTAAAGGTCTGGCTACAGAGAGTGGTGTTTATAATTTTTAAGCATCACCATAAATGACATAATTGAAGATATCTCTGTACTAATGTGTCTCAATAAAACTCTCATATCATGACATATTTTTATTATTTATTTATTTGTGTTTTTATTATTTATTTATTATTGTTTGTTTGTTAGTTTATTTAGTATTAGTTCACATAAAGTCACAGTGGCAGAAATGCAAAATCCATAGATGACACAAACACCAGAATTATTTTAGGATTTTTTACTGGTCTGGGGGGGGGGGGGGGGTTGGGGGGGGGACTTCATGACAGTAACACAGAGGAAACAGAGATACAAAAATACAAAACTCCATTTGCGTAGTGTGAAACAGATGTGCAGTGTAAAATCAAATGAAGAACTGAAACCACCAAACCAATTTACATGTTGTTCCCAACGACATTTCTTGTTACAAGATTTCAGTGGCATGCTAGAGAATAAAGTGTTAAGTGTTGTATTAAGATGATTGCCAGCACACTTGTACACTTTGTTCATGTTAATTGTTACCTTCACATCAAGAACTGCAGTGCTCGTGCCTAGCAGAGCAGGACACAGAAAAAGAGCAGCACAGCAACAAAAAAGCAGAAAGCAACACAAAATTATATTTATTTGCCAAAGGAGAGGAGGGAACAAGCTCAGAAATTTGCAAGAAAAAATGTACTCAAGACTGAGTGCAAATGTGCTGATTCGTTGTGCCAAAAACACTGATGGTTGGACAATATACTGGCCGAAGTAGAAGTAGAAAAAATGTATTATCACTTTATAAAGTATAGTGAGGTGTCATTCGGAACTAGCCTGGTAAACCAGCCCCTCGTACTTCATTTCATTTTGTGTAGATGGTTTGGCTGTGCTGCCACTGACATTGCTGTATTAGGTACCAGCCAATCCTAGCCAATCAGTGAACAGATGGAGTGTTCATGAGCGATGACGTTGACTTTGTGTGCTACATTTGAATGTTAGTGTGTAGGCGGGCATCTCTGGCACAGTATGTCATCCATTTCTTTGTGAAACATAATATTGTGTGATCTCTTGAGATAGTGTTTCTGACCAACAGACACTGGAGCAAGTAAGAGTCTGTGCATCATTCATTAGGTCTGATGCAAGACTGAAAGAAATGAGGGGGGTAGGCAACCGTTTCTCCATTGCAATTTGGTCTTCTGTCATAGCTCTCTGTCTCCATCTACTGGTGATACGTTAAAGTGAAACCCAGCATCACCTTGACCTTCCCTCATTCACAAAGCTATCCTTCTACAGGCATGTTATGGTTCATTTAGTTTCATGTGCTTGTCACATTTTGTCTTACTATTACATGTTACTTGTAGGTCATATTCTATATTTTTCCATAAGTCAAACATGGGTGGATATAAAAGCTGAAGAGTGAGAAGTAGTCATCTGAATAACATTACATTTAGCTGACATGCTTATCCGGAGCACCTTACAGTGAATGAGGTACAGGAACAATCACTGGAGCAACGCTTAGCTCAAGGGCACTACGGGGTGCAGGAGAGAACTGGTGATTCACTCCCCCACCCACATTTTTCCTACGGGTGCAGGAATCGAACCTGTGCCCCTCCAATCCCAAAGCTAACCCCCTAACCATTAGGCCACAGCTACCCCAACAGACTGGTTTCAAACGTCAACCTGCTTCCTGTAAATTGATTTAGTTCCTTTAAGAATAGACCTCATCATTTACATATGCTGAAACACAGCTGCAAAAGTTATTGAGACCTCACATCCGAGTACAATCCAACCATTTTTTGAAAAAGTATGTTTCAGATGTGGGGGAGGGGAAGAAACGCTAACTGGTCTTTATAAGCAGCTGTAGGGAGGATTCTCTCCTGAAGGGAACACAGACTCACTTCTTGTAACTCCCACACAAATGAACATCATGACTTTTGTGACTGTGTCTCTAACAACTCTCATGCTCACTCTGTCAGGTAATTACAGAATCTAGTGTGCATCACTGATTGCATTTCATCACATTTTGTAATTGAGGGTGCCTAACCTGGAGAGACTGTCTTCTTTTATCAGGTTTAGACGCTGTTGTTCTGACTCAGGAAAGAATCCAAAATGTTGGTGTAAGACAAAATGCCAAGATACATTGTGCAAGGACTGGTGGAAACCGTGGCTGGGTTTTAGCCTGGTACCAGCAGAAGCCAGGCAGTGCTCCAAAGTTCTTGCTTGCAGACAGCACCAGGGCAACTGGTTTGGCCAGCAGATTCAGCTACACTGATAATGGCTATGACGAGTACCTGAACATCAATGGAGTGACGGCTGATGATGAGGCAGTGTACTACTGCGCCTGCCATGGCTGCACTAACAATCACCACCACAGTGCTCCCTCATGATACCCTGCAGATACAAAAACCTCTGAATCACTTAACCACATTTAATTGGCTGCATTTTAATCCAAGTGCCCTTGGCCTGACTCAAAGGGAAGTACACATTGAGTACTTCCTGTCTAGATGATGACCACTTCCTCCTCTTTGGTCTGCCTGACCCCTAAGCTCGTGCTTAGTGAAGCATGGTGTCTCATCACAAACAGGGAAATGCAGTGTAAAGGTTTTTGTACGGCGCTGTAACACTGTGGTACTATTTTGGTGGAGGAACAGCACTCCAGATTACTGATGGTGAGTAAATGAACTTCTTCACCCAAAATGAATTTTCTCAGTTGTCTTGTAAGTATAACATGCTTTAATTATAACTTGTTTTACATATATTTTATAAAAAAAAATGTTAACCAAATGCTAAAAATGTGATCAATCTATATCAGTAACTGCATCTATCTAGTCATACATGACATGCATATTACATTGTTTTGTGAATGTAAAGTCACATGAGTAGATATAGACACATATACATGTACACATATGTACATGATTATTGATGGTAAAAACAGAAAAAAAATCAAAACAAAACAAAATCTGTGAAAAAGTTACTACTGCATTTAAGAAATGTAGTTGGTTCATGTGTATCTATGACTAGGCTGTATTTTTTATGTTTAAGGAAGGGAAAAATAGAAAAAGCATATTTCTGATTTCTCTGCGTTCTTTTAAAACTATGTGAACAAATATCACCATCAGTTATCTAATATATCAATGTTCATATATCAATGTTCATATCAATGTATAACATTAACAAAACTACTTATGACGATAAGTAATGTTTTTATATCATCATAAAATTGTAAAAAATACTTTAGATAGGTGAATGAGGTAAACTGGTTAAGACTTCAAATAATGACACAGGGTTTGCAAATTAATGAACAGAAGATGCATTTACACTGCTCATACAGTACGTACTCTATTTCTTCATACTGTATTTGTCTGTTGTGTTTCTCTTGTCTCTTTGCTATTCTTTTTGTGCTGTCAACCTAGGATACTTGTTGTTTTATTAAATGTGCACCTTAACAGTTTGCTAACAGCATCTTTTTCGAAAGCTCTCGGAGAGCGCAGACCTCTGCCAAGACATGTCTCCCAAAAAGAAAGAATACTTTTAAAAACCGACTGGATCCAGACAGTGATCTGGATGACTTGCAACATCAATTTATTTTTCATTGGCCCATTTCCAACCATTCCATTGATTTCCAGGCAAATCCATTGTTACTTTTTCTATAAAGTGGATAAATAACAAATAAACATCAGACAATGCAGGGAAAAACACAACTTTCTTGGTGGAGGTAATTATGATAATAAGTAAAATGTTGAATCATTTCATATTCTACATTTCATCCCTTTCTAGCCCGTCCCCCATCTCCCCCTGAGCTGGTGCTGCTGGCCCCCTCCCAGGCCCTCTCCTCTGGGGACAGGGCTACTGTGATGTGCCTGGCTCAGGGCTTCTACCCTGATGGTGCCACCCTGAGCTGGTCCGAGGGTGGCAAAGATGTGGCGGGCACTGACTTCCAGACGGGCCAGTCTCAGCGCCAGTCTGATGGCACCTTCTCCCTCAGCAGCGTCCTGACGGTGCAGCCGCAACGCTGGCTCTCTGGACACACCTACACCTGTCAGCTGAGCCACTCCGCCCTCTCCAGGCCTCTGAGCAAGAGCGTGGCCCACGGACAGTGCAGCTAGAGGGGATCAGGATACTCACAAACGCTCCCACATTCGCTCCTCCTCCCTGCGTGCATACTTCAAACCTTTCGTTTCTTTAAAGAGAATGTTTCTGGGCTTGTTGGTGAATACTTAACTGCTTAAAGGTCTGGCTACAGAGAGTGGTGTTTATAATTTTTAAGCATCACCATAAATGACATAATTGAAGATATCTCTGTACTAATGTGTCTCAATAAAACTCTCATATCATGACATATTTTTATTATTTATTTTATTTGTTTGTTTGTTTGTTTGATTATTTAGTATTAGTTCACATAAAGTCACAGTGGCAGAAATGCAAAATCCATAGATGACACAAACACCAGAATTATTTTAGGGTTTTTACTGGTCTGAGGGGGGGGGGGCACTTCATGACAGTAACACAGAGGAAACAGAAGAAAAGAAGAAGCCATTTGCATAGTGTGAAACAGATGTGCACAGTGTAAAACCAATAGAAGAACTGAAACCACGAAACCCATTTACATGTTGTTCCTAACAGCATTTCTTGTTACAAGATTTCAGTGGCATGCTAGGGAGTAAAGTGTTAAGTGTTGTATTAAGATTATTGCCAGCACACTTGTACACTTTGTTCATGTTAATTGTAACCTTCACATCGATACGTACCATCTCCTTTAAATCAGATGAGCTTCCCTCTCAGCTCAACTCTCATCTCTGCAGTTTATGGTGACAGCTCATCAATGCGAAGCCACAATCAGCCAATCAAGAGAAACACATGAACATAAAAGTATTTAAAAACACTTTAAATTGAATAACAGACTTGAAAAGCAGAGGGGTGCAGCATTACTCAATGCTGTCCAGGGGAAATGGTTGCTGATGCTTTACGGTTGGTGAAAGGACACTGGTGCACGCAGGTCTTTGACTGAGCCCCCTCATGGTGACACCAAGAACTGCAGTGCTTTTGCTTAGCAGGGCAGATGATGACAAGACAGAAAATAACAACAGAAAAGTATATTTATCTGCTAGAGAAAAGGTGGTAACAAGCTCAGAAATGTGTATGAAAATTGATTAACAAAGTTTGTGATAACAGACATATTCATCATGTGAATCCTTCCTCATGCTCAATAAGATCTTACTCAATCTGCATGCAGTCTGCATCTCAAATGTTTTCCTCAAGAGGATCAAACCAGATGACTAGTGGCACTCCTAGATCCTGCTAATGGCAGCATTATTCTGCAGTTCTACACCTCTGAGCTACGTGTTGTTGTAGATCATTTATAACGACTACAGGGTGATATTTAACAAACACTGGATATTCTGCCATGACCATAATAAAACAACCACATGTCTATTAAGTGTAGTAAGGCAATGTTTTATATGGAATATCACCAGAACTATGATTCATTTCACAGTTTTATTCTCCCAGTGTCTCTCTTTGCTGTTATCAAATGAAGTCTATTTTCACTGCAGTTTTGCGTATCTACGAAACTCCTTAAACTGAAGCAACTATTGCATCTTTTGTCATACAATATGAAACACAAAACTGTCAGCACTGGCTCTTTTGAATAATGTCTGGGGATTCCCAACAGAGGGAGTGGATCAAATCTAGCATGACTGGTTGGGTTTAGTGTGCAGAAGGGGAGGGTGTGGGAGTGAGAGCTGCTCTATATTAGGAACCATCAGGTGCTTGCTCTCCTGCACTTAATGGAACACAGAGACACTGCTGTCAGCTTTTCTCTCTGTTTCAGATCTTATCACCATGATCTGTGAGATCGCTTTCCTGACGGTATTCATGATCACTTTTTCTGGTAAGATAATTTCTCAATCCCTATAACCTAATGATAGAAAATTTGATTCTATTGAACACCTGTTAGACTGTTTAAAAGTATTTCAAAAACCATCTCTTGAATTCTTTGCAGGTCTGGAGGCCCTTGTGCTGACCCAGGAGAAAACCCTAACATCAACACTCGGTCAAAATGTGCAGATTAGATGCACAAGGGACAGCGGTACCTGGGTAATATCCTGGTACCAGCAGAAGCCAGGCAGTGCTCCAACGTTCTTGCTTGCAGACAGCAACAGGGCAACTGGCTTGGCCAGCAGGTTCACCTACACTGATAATGGACTGAATGAGTACCTGAACATCAATGGAGTGACGGCTGACGATGAAGTTGTTTACTATTGTGCTATGGTCAGCTTGCCTCACAGTGCTCCAATCCAATTAAACACTCTTACAAAAACCTCCCTGCCCTCAATCTTCAGTAAAACATACAAATAAAACCATGAAAACCCACAGGTATCATGATGAGTGGCGTGATAACAAAGAGGTGATCAGTAATAAACACAATCTTGCCCACACAATGACCATTTCCCCCTGCTGACCGCGTGTAATATCTGTGCTGATGATCACTGAAGCATGAAGCCCCATTACACACAGTGATGTGCAGCTCAGAGGTTTTTGTACGAGCATGTGTCACTGTGGTCGACTAGCTACTTCGGAGGAGGCACAAAGCTGACAGTGACTGACGGTGAGTAAAGTGTTGTCATTTCCTAAAAAAATGCATATAGAGTGTTTTTATTAATTTATATTTTTACAAACCATTTTTAAAACACATTTTTCTTAAATTTCTATTTGTCAAACATTTATTTACAGTTTTTAGTGATCATGAAAACAGTATAGGGTACTGCATTGACAGTCTAGCTTCAATTAAATGTAGTAAATGCACCAATTTAAATGCAATTTAAATTTTTACCGTAAAATTTGTGTTGTCATTTGTTTTTGTAGGAAGGTTAAAATCAGCTATAAAATATCTCCAAACAAGTATTGGCATCTATTTTGACCTATTCATCTGAGCATATACAGATTACTTCAGCAAATTACATTTTAGTGGAGTAAATTTAACAGTGTTTACAACATCTAATTAATATTATTATTGGAATTCTTAGCATGTAATTTGATCCTCTTAATTTAAAGCAACAACAGAAGTTAAAACGTTAATTTCTGACTTGGAATGAAAAGATACTGCTAATATTTTTTTCATTAGAGTATCTGGTTGTGTAGAGATCATTACATGATTAACTCCTTAATAATGACCAGATTCAAACAATAGAATGTGTGTGTTGTTGATTCAGTGCTGGGATAACATTAAAAACGGAGTGATGTTATTCTCTTAGTATAACCTGCATGTTTACTTGCAGCGCGTCCCCCATCTCCCCCTGAGCTGGTGCTGCTGGCCCCCTCCCAGGCCCTCTCCTCTGGGGACAGGGCTACTGTGGTGTGCCTGGCTCAGGGCTTCTACCCTGATGGTGCCACCCTGAGCTGGTCCGAGGGTGGCAAAGATGTGGCGGGCACTGACTTCCAGACGGGCCAGTCTCAGCGCCAGTCTGATGGCACCTTCTCCCTCAGCAGCGTCCTGACGGTGCAGCCGCAACGCTGGCGCTCTGGACACACCTACACCTGTCAGCTGAGCCACTCCGCCCTCTCCAGGCCTCTGAGCAAGAGCGTGGCCCACGGACAGTGCAGCTAGAGGGGATCAGGATACTCACAAACGCTCCCACATTCACTCCTCCTCCCTGCATGCATTCTGCAAACCTTTTTGTTTCTTTAAAGAGAATGATTCTTTGGATGTTGGTGAATACTTAATGGCTTAAAACTGTGGCTACAGAGAGTGGTGTTTATAATTTTTAAGCATCACCATCAGTGACATAATTGAAAATATCTCTGTACTAATGTGTGTCAATAAAACTCTCATATCATGACATTTGTATTATTTATTTATTTGTTTGTTTGTTTGTTTATTGATTATTAGTTCACATTAAGTTACATGGGCAGAAATGCACAAATCCATAGATGACACAAGCACCAGAAGTGTTTTAGGGGGGTACTGTTGGTCTGAGGGAGGGAAATAGTAACACAGATGAAACAGAGATTAAAAATACAAAAATCTATTTGCGTAGTGTGAAACAGATGTGCAGTGTAAAATCAAATGAAGAACTGAAACCACCAAACCCATTTACATGTTGTTCCAAACGGCATTTCTTATTATAAGACTTGAGTGGCATAGGAAAGTGTTACGTGTTGCTTTAAGAATATCTAAGCCTACTTATGCGCATTGTACATTGTTCATTGCAGCCTTCGGTTCAATCCATACCATCTCATTTAAGTCAGACGAGCTTCACTAAATTCAGCTCAACTCTGATCTCTGCAGCTTATGGTGGCAGCTCACCAATGTGAAGCCAACCAAGCCAACTATCAGACAAACACACAAACAACAACAAGTAAACTTGAAGTCAAAACCAAGAGCTGAAAATCAGAGGGGTGCATCATTACTCAATGCTGTGCAGGGGAAATGGTTGCTGATGCTTTACGGTTGGTGAAAGGACACTGGTGCACGCAGGTCTTTGACTGAGCCCCCTCGTGGTGACACCAAGAACTGCAGTGCTCTTGCTTAGCAGGGCAGATGATGACAAGACAGAAAATAGCAACAGAAAAGCATATTTATCTGCTAGAGGAAAGGAGGGAACAATCTCCGAAATGTGTATGAAAATTGATTAACAAAGTTTGTGCTAACAAACATATTCACCATGTGAATCCTTCCTCATGCTCAATAAGATCTTACTCAATCTGTCTGCATCTCACATATTTTAGGGAATCAGACCAGTTGACTAGCAGCACTCCTAGATCCTGCTAATGGCAGCATTATTCTGCAGTTCTACACCTCTGAGCTATGTACTGTAGATCATTTATAACAACTAAATGGTGATATTTAACAAACACTGGATATTCTGCCATGACCATAAAAAAACAACCACATGTCTATTAAGTGCAGTGAGGCAGTTTCATATGGAATATCACCAGAACAATGATTAATTTCAAAGTTTCATCTTCCTAGTGCCTCTCTTCACTGTTATCAAACAAAGTCTATTTGAATATTGTTGGTTTGCGTATCTAAGAAACTCTATTGCTTCTTTTGTCATACAGTATGAAACACAACACTGTCAGCACTGGCTCTTTTGAATAATGTCTGGGGATTCCCAACAGAGGGAGTGGATCAAATCTAGCATGACTGGTTAGGTTTAGTGTGCAGAAGGGGAGGGTGTGGGAGTGAGAGCTGATCTATATTAGGAACCATCAGATGCTTGCTCTCCTGCACTTAAGGGAACACAGAGACACTGCTGTCAGCTTTTCTCTCTGTTTTTAGATCTTATTACCATGATCTGCAAGATTGCTTTTCAGATGGCCTTTATGATCACCTTTTCTGGTAAAATAATTTCTCAATGCCTAACACCTAATGATAGAAAATTTGATTCTATTGAACACCTGTTAGACTGTTTAAAAGTATTTCAAAAACCATCTCTTGAATTCTTTGCAGGTCTGGAGGCCCTTGTGCTGACCCAGGAGAAAACCCTAACATCAACACTGGGTCAAAATGTGCAGATTAGATGCACGAGGGACAGCGGTAGCTGGACAATATCCTGGTACCAGCAGAAACCAGGCAGTGCTCCAATGTTCTTACTTGCTGACAGCTACAGGGCAACTGGTTTGGCCAGCAGATTCAGCTACACTGATAATGGACTGAATGAGTACCTGAACATCAATGGAGTGACGGCTGACGATGAAGCTGTTTACTATTGTGCTGGTGTTGGTTCGCCTCACTGTGCTCCAATCCAGTTAAACACTCTTACAAAAACCTCCATGCCCTCAATCTTCAGTAAAACATAGAAATAAAATCATGAAAACCCACAGGTATCATGATGAGTGGTGTGATAACAAAGAGGTGATTAGTAATAAACACAACCTTGGCCACACAATGACCATTTCCCCCTGCTGACCGCGTGTAATATCTGTGCTGATGACCACTGAAGCATGAAGCCCCATTACACACAGTGATGTGCAGCTCAGAGGTTTTTGTACGAGCCTGTGTCACTGTGGTCGACTAGCTACTTTGGAGGAGGCACAAAGCTGACAGTGACTGACGGTGAGTAAAATGTTGTCATTTACTAAAAAAAATGCATATAGAGTGCTTTTATTCATTTATATTTTTACAAATCGTTTTTAAAACACATTTTTTCTTAAATTTCTATTTGTCAAACATTTCTTTACAGTTTTTAGTGATAATGAAAACAGTATAGGGTACTGCATTGACAGTCTGGCTTCAATTAATTAATGCACCAATTTAAATGCAATTTCAATTTTTACCGTAAAATTTGTGTTGTCATTTGTTTCTGTAGGAAGGTTAAAATCAGCTATGACATTTCTCCAAACAAATATTGGCATCTATTTTGACCTTTTCATCTGAGCATATACAGATTATTTCAGCAAATTGCATTTCAGTGGAGTAAATTTAACAGTGTTTACGACATCTAATTAATATGATTATTGAAATTTCTGACTTGGAATGAAATGATACTGCTAATATTTGTTTCATTAGAGTATCTGGTTGTGTAGAGATCATTACATGATTAACTCCTTATTAATGACCATATTCAAGCAATAGAATGTGTGTGTTGATTCAATGCTGGGATAACAGTAAAAGCACAGTGATGTTATTCTCTTACTATAACCTGCATGTTTACTTGCAGCGCGTCCCCCATCTCCCCCTGAGCTGGTGCTGCTGGCCCCCTCCCAGGCCCTCTCCTCTGGGGACAGGGCTACTGTGGTGTGCCTGGCTCAGGGCTTCTACCCTGATGGTGCCACCCTGAGCTGGTCCGAGGGTGGCAAAGATGTGGCGGGCACTGACTTCCAGACGGGCCAGTCTCAGCGCCAGTCTGATGGCACCTTCTCCCTCAGCAGCGTCCTGACGGTGCAGCCGCAACGCTGGCGCTCTGGACACACCTACACCTGTCAGCTGAGCCACTCCGCCCTCTCCAGGCCTCTGAGCAAGAGCGTGGCCCACGGACAGTGCAGCTAGAGGGGATCAGGATACTCACAAACGCTCCCACATTCACTCCTCCTCCCTGCATGCATTCTGCAAACCTTTTTGTTTCTTTAAAGAGAATGTTTCTTTGGATGTTGGTGAATACTTAAGGCTTAAAAGTCTGGCTACATAGAGTGGTGTTTATAATTTTTAAGCATCACCATAAATGGCATAATTGAAGACATCTCTGTAGTAATGTGTCCCAATAAAACTCTCATATCATGACATTTGTATTATTTATTTATTTATTTGTTTGTTTATTTATTATTAGTTCACATTAAGTTACATGGGCAGAAATGCACAAATCCATAGATGACACAAGCACCAGAAGTGTTTTAGGGGGGTACTGTTGGTCTGAGGGGGGGGAATAGTAACACAGATGAAACAGAGATTAAAAATACAAAAATCTATTTGTGTAGTGTGAAACAGATGTGCAGAGTGTAAAATCAAATCAAGAACTGAAACCACCAAACCCATTTACATGTTGTTCCAAACGGCATTTCTTATTATAAGACTTGAGTGGCATAGGAAAGTGTTACGTGTTGCTTTAAGAATATCTAAGCCTACTTATGCGCACTGTACATTGTTCATTGTAGCCTTCGGTTCAATCCGTACCATCTCATTTCAGTCAGACGAGCTTCACTAAATTCAGCTCAACTCTGATCTCTGCAGCTTATGGTGACAGCTCACCAATGTGAAGCCAACCAAGCAACCTATCAGACAAACACACAAACAACATAAAGTAAACTTGAAGTCAAAACCAAGAGCTGAAAATCAGAGGGGTGCAGAATTACTCAATGCTGTCCAGGGGAAATGGTTGCTGATGCTTTACGGTTGGTGAAAGGACACTGGTGCACGCAGGTCCTTGACTGAGCCCCCTCATGGTGACACCAAGAACTGCGGTGCTCTTGCTTAGCAGAGCAGATGATGACAAGACAGAAAATAGCAACAGAAAAGTATATTTATTTGCTAGAGAAAAGGTGGTAACAAGCTCAGAAATGTGTATGAAAATTGATTAACAAAGCTTGTGCTAACAAACATATTCATCATGTGAATCCTTCTCCATGGTCAATATGATCTCAATCTGTCTGCCTCTCACATGTTTTCTTGATGCTATCTTACTGTTATGCATAGAGGATCATACCAGCTGGCACTCCTAGATCCTGCTAATGGCAGCATTCTCTTGCAATTCTACACATCTGAGCTATGTATTGTAGATCATTTATGACGACTAATGGTAACATTTAACAATCACTGGATATCCAGCCATGATCACAATAAAAAAAACACATCCATTAAATGCACTGAGTCAGGGTGCCATATAGACTATCACCAGAACAATGTTTAGTTTTACAGTTTCATCTTCCCAGTGCCTCTCTTCACTGTTATCAATTGCAGTCTATTTTAATATTGTTGTTTTTTGTATCTAAGGAACTCCTTAAATTGAAGCAACTACTGCTTTTTTGGCATACAATATGAAACACCAAACTATCAGCACTGGCTCTTTTGAATAACGACTGGGGATTCCCAACAGAGGGAGTGGATCAAATCTAGCATGACTGGTTGGGTTTAGTGTGCAAAAGGGGAGGGTGTGGGAGTGAGAGCTGCTCTATATTAGGAACCATCAGGTGCTTGCTCTCCTGCACTTAAGGGAACACAGAGACACTGCTGTCAGCTTTTCTCTTTGTTTTTAGACCTTATCACCATGATCTGTGAGATCGCTTTTCTGACCGCCTTTATGATCACTTTTTCTGGTAAGATAAATTCTCAAAAACTAACACCTATAACAAGAAACGTTTATTTGATTGAACACCTGTTAGACTGTTTAAAAGCATTTCAAAAACATCTCTTGAATTCTTTGCAGGTCTGGAGGCCCTTGTTCTGACCCAGGAGAAAACCCTAACTTCAACACTGGGTCGAAATGTGCAGATTAAATGCACAAAGGACAGCAGTGGCTATATCATATCCTGGTACCAGCAGAAGCCAGGCAGTGCTCCAAAGTTCTTGCTTGCAGACAACTACAGGGCAACTGGTTTGGCCATCAGATTCAGCTACACTGATAATGGACTGAATGAGTACCTGAACATCAATGGAGTGACGGCTGACGATGAAGCTGTTTACTATTGTGCTATGCTCAGCTCGTCTCACAGTGCTCCAATCCAATTAAACACTCTTACAAAAACCTCCCTGCCCTCAATCTTCAGTAAAACATAGAAATAAAACCATGAAAACCCACAGGTATCATGATGAGTGGCGTGATAACAAAGAGGTGATCAGTAATAAACACAATCTTGGCCACACAATGACCATTTCCCCCTGCTGACCGCGTGTAATATCTGTGCTGATGACCACTGAAGCATGAAGCCCCATTACACACAGTGATGTGCAGCTCAGAGGTTTTTGTACGAGCCTGTGTCACTGTGGTCGACTAGCTACTTTGGAGGAGGTACAAAGCTGAAAGTGACTGACGGTGAGTAAAATGTTGTCATTTCCTAAAAAAATGCATATAGAGTGCTTTTATTAATTTATATTTTTACAAACCATTTTTAAAACACATTTTTCTTAAATTTCTATTTGTCAAACATTTATTTACAGTTTTTAGTGATAATGAAAACAGTATAGGGTACTGCATTGACAGTCTAGCTTCAATTAAATGTAGTAAATGCACCAATTTAAATGCAATTTAAATTTTTAATGTAAAATTTGTGTTGTCATTTGTTTTTGTAGGAAGGTTAAAATCAGCTATAAAATATCTCCAAACAAGTATTGGCATCTATTTTGACCTATTCATCTGAGCATATACAGATTACTTCAGCAAATTACATTTTAGTGGAGTAAATTTAACAATGTTTACAACATCTAATTAATATTATTATTGAAATTCTTAGCATGTAATTTGATCCTCTTAATTTAAAGCAACAACAGAAGTTAAAACGTTAATTTCTGACTTGGAATGAAAGGATACTGCTAATATTTCTTTCATCAGAGCATCTGGTTGTGTAGAGATCATTACATGATTAACTCCTTAATAATGACCAGATTCAAACAATAGAATGTGTGTGTTGTTGATTCAGTGCTGGGATAACATTAAAAACGGAGTGATGTTATTCTCTTAGTATAACCTGCATGTTTACTTGCAGCGCGTCCCCCATCTCCCCCTGAGCTGGTGCTACTGGCCCCCTCCCAGGCCCTCTCCTCTGGGGACAGGGCTACTGTGGTGTGCCTGGCTCAGGGCTTCTACCCTGATGGTGCCACCCTGAGCTGGTCCGAGGGTGGCAAAGATGTGGCGGGCACTGACTTCCAGACGGGCCAGTCTCAGCGCCAGTCTGATGGCACCTTCTCCCTCAGCAGCGTCCTGACGGTGCAGCCGCAACGCTGGCGCTCTGGACACACCTACACCTGTCAGCTGAGTCACTCCGCCCTCTCCAGGCCTCTGAGCAAGAGCGTGGCCCACGGACAGTGCAGCTAGAGGGGATCAGGATACTCACAAACGCTCCCACATTCGCTCCTCCTCCCTGCATGGATTCTGCAAACTTTTCATTTCTTTAAAGAGAATGTTTCTGGGCTTGTTGGTGAATACTTAACTGCTTAAAGGTCTGGCTACAGAGAGTGGTTTTCATCACCATAAATTACATAATTGAAGATATCTCTGTACTAATGTGTCTCAATAAAACTCTCATATCATGACATATTTTTATTATTTATTTATTTATTTATTTATTTATTTATTTATTTATTTATTATTTATTCAAGAAGAAGCCATTTGCGTAGTGTGAAACAGATGTGCACAGTGTAAAACCAAACGTAGAACTGAAACCACCAAACCCATTTATATGTTGTTCCTAACGACATTTCTTGTTACAAGATTTCAGTGGCATGCTAAGGAGTAAAGTGTTAAGTGTTGTATTAAGATAATCGCCAGCACACTTGTACACTTTGTTCATGTTAATTGTAACCTTCACATCGATACTTACCATCTCCTTTAAATCAGATGAGCTTCCCTCTCAGCTCAACTCTCATCTCTGCAGTTTATGGTGACGGCTCATCAACGCGAAGCCACCCAATCAGCCTATCAAGAGAAACACATGAACATAAAAGTGTTTTATAATTCAATTTGAAGAAAAGAGTTGAAAAGCAGAGGGGTGCAGTATTCTCCAATGCTGTCCATTGGAAATGCTTGCTGATGTTTTAGGGTTGGTAAATGGACAGTGGGGCCCACAGGCTGTTGAGTGAGCCCTCTCATGGTGACATCAAGAACTGCAGTGCTCTTGCTCAGCAGGGCAGGATACGAAAAAAGAGCAGCACAGCAACAAAACAGCAGAAAACAACACAAAATTATATTTATTTGCCAAAGGAGTGGCGGGAACAAGCTCAGAAATGTGCATGAAAAAATGTTGTCAACAATGTTGTCAACATCGAGTCAAAATGTGCTGATTTATGTGGCTGAAGTTTGGAAAATATAACGGTCGAAGTAGAAGTAGAAGTCTTTATTATCACTATATAAAGTATAGTAAGACGTCGTTCTGAACGGCCCGCAGAAGCACAAAGAAGAAGCAGCAGCTAAGAAGAATAGAAAAAGATAAGTATAGCTAGGCAGAATTAGAATATAGCTTCTGAATGTACAGCATAATATGTAAATACGGTTAAAAAACAAATATATACAAGCCAAAAGAGAAATTTACAATATCAAGATATGGATAAATAAATAAGTTGCAGAATACGCACAGCAGCAAAAGTGGTGTACATGACAAAGTCATATTGCGCAGTGTATCCAGTGAGTCAAATGCATTGCACAACAGAGTTTGACGTGAAGAGCAGTAGTTATATTGCACAACAGTTGTACAACAGAGTATTGTGAAAATGCAGTGAAGGTAGAGGTGAAGGTAGTAAGTGACATTGCACAGGGCCTGTGAGTGCAGGGGTTGTGGCATGGAGTGTGTGCTAGGTAGTGCATAGTAGGTGCTAAGGGGGGTGAATGAAGTGGGTGCTAAGGGAGTAGATGAGTGGGTGCAGCAAGTCCTGGGGTACTGAGAGGGGGCAGGTGATGCATAGAGTTCAAAGGTCTGATGGCAGTGGGGTAGAAACTGTTCTTAAGTCTTTTTGTCTTGAGTCTTTTGCCTGCCCAGATGGCAACAAAGCAATGAGCCTGGTGGCCAGGCTGTGCCCATAAATTCTTGCTTTCTGACAGCTCCAGGGCAACTGGTTTGCCCGGCTGATTCACCTACACCTACACATTCCATGCACACTACGCCCTATTATCCTGTGGTCTACTTTTTTATGTTCACATCCATGATCATCTGTCGTCTGGCGGTAAGACATTGGCCGGGTTTTTCCAGATGCAGTTAAGAAGTTCTTAGCGTTAAGAACTTCTTTAGACCCTTAGTAAGGCTCCCGTAGGAAACAACCACGTTTCCCAAAATGCTTCTTAGCATTGATGAGTTCAGTCGGACGCCACATGTTATACCAGAATTTCAGGTGGGAGCATATTACCAAAGATTAGAAGGTTCGTTAAGAAGGTTCCTAACTGGGAAACCCGGCCATTATCTTTTCTCATTGTGCTCTCGCTGTGCTTCTCTAGATAGATTAGAGCAGTTGTATTATGTTTATGAGTCTTAACCTAATTACAAGGACAGCAGTGACCATCCAGCAACCCTTACATGACCTTGGCTTCTATACATTGTTTTACAAAAGTCAGAAGCTATTTATAAAATGTTTATGATTCCATGACTTTATCTTATCCCAGAAAAAACAACTGAAGGCTGCACTTGGTACATGTGCATACCAGTGGGTTTCAGTTCTAAACCCTCTTCTAACTCAATGCAGCTGTGTGCTAGGACGTGGGAAAGCACCCCTTCAGAAGGGCATATTAAAAGATTTTCCACTGCACCAGTGCTCAGGAAAAGGCTGATTTGTGGGAACCTGCAAACAGCTATGAGCATTGTCCCATTGTGGCTATAAGCACATTAACCTGAAGAATAAACTAAGAAATGCTCACTGGTCATAGATAAGCATCGTGCTTCCTTCTGAGAGTTCTCAGAAGAAGTGTCAAAATGAGGCCCATTTCTGTCTTCAAAAAGGTGTTAGGCTACTTATTACACTCTAACATACATGACTATGTGCATTTGCATTATGTATTTAGCAAATAGTATAAATGATTTACATTATAATGTATATATTACATTAGAGTGTATATTTCATCTTTATTTGGTTCTTAACTTGTTTTTTTAACACCTTGCACCACCAGTTGAGTCACAAGAAAAATACATCTCTGTTCACCAGTCCAAAACTCCAATGTTTAGCGTGTTCTTGGTGGATCAAACTGCAGGTTGTGTAGAGAAAATAGAAGAGGTAAATGTCATCACACAATGAAAACCAACATATGACATAGAGCTGCAGAAAAAAAACATTAAGGACCATTAAGACATATTTTCCGTCCCAAAGCCATTGTAGGAAAACACCAGCTACACTACATTACCGCTGAGCCCCTAACAGAGAGCGCCAATTAGGCTAAGGTAACTATGGGGAGAAAGACATTATTTGTAATGTCACTACTAGCATGGAAAACCACCAATATGAAATGTCATGGAGGGTTCTGATTGGCTGAGAGCTCTCTGCATTGGAAAGAGGAACTTAGTTCTAATTGACTGAAGGTTCTCTGCAGTGGAAAGGAGAAGTGGGGCTAGGAGAGAATAAAGGGCCAGAGTGCAGGGCTGTTAGTTGAGACTTGCGGGACCGGCTTTCAAAACGCATCTTGGCAACTCTCCAGGTTGATCAGCCTTCACAACTGTTGGTAGTAAGTTCACTCTGCTAATGCACATTGTGTATTTTTGGGTACTTTGCCTGTGTACACTTGTGTAAGCTTAGTGAATAAAGTTTTTGTCAACAACCAAGTTCAACTGTTTTTGTACTAAAATGACTATAAATTGGCAGACTTGATGGGTTTTCCACCACAGTTGAAACAGAACTTCTTTTTTAATTGAACTTGCTGAAAAACATTTTTTACATAGCCTAATATGATTATGGTTTGTTGTAAAGGGAATAAAAAAGGCAATAGTTAATAAAAGAATTCTCCTCATGAAGAAGCTAACCATCAACAACAACAACATTTAATTGCTCACTGTTAAAGAGGAGGCTGTGAGAGAAGCTATAGTGCATGTAATGATTTGTGAGTTCAAAAAAAGCGATTAAAAAAACTAAATCTAAGTATTTTTCTCTTTTAAAGGTAAGTTGGTGAATAGATCCTGCAATGGCTAGTGCTGGCAACCTGGTATGGGTGGGCTTCATAGATGCTCTTCCAGTGGTGGGCTCTGTGAAAGAGGCTGTGGAGTGGGTTCTGGCTGTCCAGGCAGATGACTTGGCTCTGGCAAAGGCGAAACTTCAAGTCATCGATGGAAGGCTTGGAAAGAAGAGCAAATACCATGACTTCTCTAGGAGTTCGTCGGGATATTCCTCTGACAGCACCTGTGCGGGATACTCCTCCGACAGCTCATCATCATTTTCTGGATCCTCCCCAGGCAAATCAGCTGGTCAGGCTGCAATGCCTGTGGCAAGTATGTATGCCTCAAATGACCAGTTTCATACATGTTATGGCCATTTACATTTTGCTAGTTTTCTTCGGTAACATGGTATAACCTGTCCATTTACTCATATAAACTTGTCTTGAAAAAGCTGATTATATGTTTCTGCTGTTCATGTCAGGTGTTCCAGATACGAACCTGGCGGCCTACATCAAAGAAGTGGTGGGAAATAAACGCCAGCAGACAGGGAGGGCACCAGTAAAATCTGGGACTGACCAAAGGAAAGTGCAGGAGATTCGAGCTATGACACTACAGAAGATCCAACGCATCAACCAGAATTTTCAGTTAAACGAACCTCTTGAGGATGTCCATGTAAGGTCCAGAAGGGGGGAGCATGTTATTAACAATGGTGTCATTACATTTTACCACAAGGCTGTAGAGGATTTCATGAAGAACACCTACAGGCAGCTAAACGATCTTGGTATTGATTGTCTCCTTGATAACAACACAAGAGATGCAATTCAAAGTGAATTGGTGGTGCACTTTAGTGAAGATGAATTCTATATCAATGCTAATGCAGTGATATATGGTCAGTACAGTCAAGCACTGAAGCAGGCACTTACAAATTGGTTGGCAGAACCAAGCCAGGAAAACAGTGAAGAGGTGTCTCGCATTGTACTTGCCATGAATGAGAGGGATAATAATGTGGATGCAGCTTATGTAGATCCGCTTGCGAGGGACAAATATATTGGGAGGCGGAATGACAGGGGGAGTCAACAACGACAACAACGATTTGAGACGGTCAGAGATGAGGTGGCAACTATGTTCACCAACTGGCGTGACTATTTTAATCAAGCTTACGCCAAAATTCAGGAAATGCGGTGAAATATGTAATAAACTGTCTGGTCTCAGTGATAAATGGTTCTGGCTTTGAAGACCAGCAAGCATCTCAAACAAGAATAAAGAACAACATAAAGGCATATGGTGATTGTGGGTGTGTGTACCTGCATCTTGCTAATTCATTTACTTTGCCCTAATTTCTTTGCTTAATAGGACAGTGTATGTTAATACATGTTAATATAAACAATTATATAGGCCCTGTCCTTTTCTTTTAAATTGTTTGTATAACATTGTAATTTAGCCTACTCCTAGCTTCACTTTAACAATAAAGTTGTTATCAATAGAAATTGAGTTGGGTGACTTTGTGAGAATTACATTAGATTAGATTTAACTTTATTTCCAGTACAAATAGCCAGGCTAAGGATAGCCGCCTAGTCCTTCCGCTCAATTTCATTAAAGCAGTTGATGCATCAGGATATGCAAATGGTACATTAAGGCAACAAAATGCAGTCTAGAGACTCTTTAATCACTCCAGACAGCAGGAAGTCAAACAGTCCATGTGCCAGGTTAGAGGATTTCCATGTGCTTTAGACACCTCTTCAGCACGTGGGACACATTTTCTTTTTTGCTGTAGTCTCTCCCTGTTATGCATCTGCACAGTATTGAGTTGAAAGTGCATCACTATCACCATACTCAGTTTATCGACTGTCTTTAGGAAGAGATGCTGGTGAGCCTGGGAGAAGTTCTTGAGGTGTTATACGTCATGTGTATGACAGAATGTGCATGCAGGTTTCACCAGAACTAGATGTACCGCATAGTGGTACATGGTATGACCGCCGCAGTATATTGAAATGTGGGAAGTGTTGGTGTGATGAGTGTGTGGTAGAGCAGTGTTGTGAGGTGAGAATTTCTGTGGAAATGATTTCCTGAAAGTGGGCATGGATGTGGGTTTTGAATGAATGGCATTGTGTGTGTTTCTGTAGTGTGTAGGAGTGATTTGTAAAAAGAAATAGGCAAAATGAGATTTTCTACAATTACAGTGCCCCCTATGGACCACATTAACGGCCTATGACGAGTTCGTTTGGATTCGTTTTCGCAGTGTTGAAATTTCATGGAAATTGTTTTCGTTGGAAGTGGACGTCGACCAGTGTTTTTAAATGGGTGAGGGTCATCAGATTTCACGATAAAAACGAATTGGTAATAGGCAAAATGACACAATGGGGGGGGGGGACTTGCGGCAACACTATAATGACCGCGGCGGCGGTAACAATTGCACTCAAAATACATGCAAGCAGGCGAAGCAGAACGTTCCATTCTTTTCAGTTGGGAGGCAGCAAGTGGTGACGTAGATCAGCGAGGCGGACGAAAAAGTTGAGCTCTGCTGAACTTTATGCAAACTAGATGCACCGCATAGCGGTACATGGTATGACCGCCGCAGTATATTGAAATGTGGGAAGTGTTGGTGTGATGAGTGTGTGGTAGAGCAGTGTTGTGAGGTGAGAATTTCTGTGGAAATGATTTCCTGAAAGTGGGCATGGATGTGCGTTTTGAATGTGTAGTGTGTAGGAGTGATTTGTGAAGGCAAGGAATCGGCAAAATGAGATTTTGTACAATTACAGCGCCCCCTATGGACCAAATTTTATGGCATGTTCTGTGGTGTTAGAGGTCTTTGTGCTGATCGTGCATGACGTATTTTGTGCAGTTCCCACCTTCTCGGTCCAAGATATTGGCAACTCAAAATCCCAATTTTTGCATTTACCCTTTTTACTAGGTGGTGCTATGCTTCAAGTGAGAGTTTATGGGCTGGGTCAATATGCCTCTGTAACACCTACATATTAACACAAATTCGTTGTCTTGGGCAAAATTGTTGACGAGTTATTTAACAAAAGCTGTTTTTTTAACACCTAGCTTCGGCGATAAACATTGCCCCCTATGACGAAATGTCACAAAATTTTGTACACATGAAAAGAAAGCTGTTTAGAGATGGCATGTCAACTTTGACCAAATTTGAGCAATTAAAAGCCAAGATACGGCAATTTGAAGAATTTTACGCTACGTGTTAAATATTCATTGACGTGTAACTTCGGAATGGTTTGTTTCAAGATAAATCCTTTGATAACTTTTTGTCAGCATTGTCTGTAGATGACATATACCAAATTTGGTGAGATTCACATGAACGGCCTATGACGAGTTCGTTCAGATTCGTTTTCGCAATATTAAAATTTCACGGAAATTGTTCTCGTTGGAAGTGGGCGTCAACCAGTGTTTTCAATGCGTGAGGGTCAATAGATTTCACGATAAAAACAAATTGGTTGTAAACGTTAGCATTCTCTAGATAATAGGCAAAATGACATTTTGCACAATTAGAGCGCCCCCTATGGACCAAATTGTATGGCACGTGCTGTGGTTTTAGAGGTCTTTGTGCTGATCGTGCATGACGTATTTTGTGCAGTTCCCACCTTCTCGGTCCAAGATATTGGCAACTCAAAATCTCAATTTTTGCATATACCTTTATCACTAGGTGGCGCTATGCTTCAAGTGAGTGTTTATGGGCTGGGTCGATACGCCTCTGTAACACCGACATACTAACACAAAATTGTTGTCTTGGGCAAAATTGTTGACGAGTTATTTAACAAAAACTGTTTTTTTGACACCTAGCTTTGCCAATAAACATCGCCCCCTATGACGAAATGTCACAAAATTTAGTACACATGAAAAGAAAGCTGTTTAGAGATGGCATGTCAACTTTGACCAAATTTGAGCAATTAAAAGCCAAGATACGGCCATTTGAAGAATTTTAAGCTACGTGTTAAATATTTATTGACGTGTAACTTCGGAACGGTTTATCTCAAGATAAATCTTTTGATAACTTTTTGTCAGCATTGTCTGTAGATGACATATACCAAATTTGGTGAGATTCACATGAACGGCCTATGATGAGTTCGTTCAGATTCGTTTTCGCCATTCATTCAATCATTGCCATTCAGAATTCTTTAGCCTTTTAAACTTCATATGTCTTCAACTGACGTTCAGTACACGCCCACTCAAAGCGGAGCAAGCGGAAAGAAATCGGCACATTTCGCTTGCATGTATTTTGGGCGTTAGATACATAGACATACTATGTCTATGGTTAGATAGCCTACTGAAACTGGAAAGTTACTTTGCATTTGTGCTACGTCTCTGCAGGAACAGACATCCAAACAGTAGGTGGCAGTGCAGTGATTACGTTACATTGTCTCTTTAGACCATACCAAAGATTAAGCATAGTGTGAGTGTTTACATCGTGTTCTCTTCAGTACAGCATGTGGTTTGCATTACAATAGACCCCTAAACTGACTTGGTAAAAAATGTTGAGAATATGTTTATGTGCCGACACTTGCGTTAAAGGAATAATTGAGCTACCATGAACCTTTAGATTAGATTGTCGCAAGCAGTTTTTTGACGCGAGGCATAGAATGGACGGTAAGTTACAGTATGAGTATCGATGTCCCTTTAGAGCTTAGCTTTTACTGACAATTTGCTTACTCTTTCATTTTGACAAGCGAGAGCGACGGGCAGACATATTTTTTAATAGTCTAACTGTCTTGGCCAGAGAACGTAACCCCTGGGAGAAAAGGTAATCTGACTGGAAGTGCAAGAAAACTTAAGGACAATGCTGCAGATTGGCACAACTTCATTTTGAAGTGGGAGCGGCTGAACGATGAAGGATCTGCCCATGCAACCAAAATAGTCAACCTGGTACTAAGCAAAGAGTAAGTATATCTCTCCTGTATGAGCTAAGGAGAGGAATCCTGACCACATAATGGCACACTAATATCACCGCTAATAGGGCCATGAGTAGAACTGAGATCCCCGTTTCAGAAAGTGAAAGCCCTAGCTTCCCCCTATTCTTTCAGCCTGTACACTGAACACGGGTCATTTTACTTGACTGGTTATTTCTGATCTACTCGTCTGATGCTTTGTGTGCCTATTAGGATCAGATTCTTCGGAAAATGGTTGGATCAAATATGTGACCGGGGTTTAAAACATTTTTGAAGCTGATTTATATGCCTATTTCTGCGTATCAGGGAACTTGCTAAGAAGTCCCATTCAGAGGCTCCCGCCAGAAGGTCAAAGGCGAGGCTTAATTCTCCATGGTCCCATATATTTCTTAAAATATGAGAGGTGGTCAGTTTAATCTTTATAAATAAATACTGATTTAACACTGAAGACAGGTTAGACGATTCGTCATAGTCAGATCTGGGTGATTAAAATTTACATTAGCTTGTACAAGTAATGGTCAGCTAGAGGGATGCCCTTTTGTAAGATTGTACACCTGACTTCCCAGTGTAATACATTTTATCATAAGTTTTAACTGAACACTAGTTCATGACATTTTAATTGAACACTAACACATTTCATGATCTGGAGTGGGTTAATACAACCCATTTATGGTGGTTGTGTACAATTAAGATTACCTGACTTGTCATACCATGTGTCCTTTACCAGCAACATACAGTGCTTTTCATTCTTTTAGGTCAGCTAAGGAGACCACTCTATTGCCGGGGGCTGACCAGTCGGACACAGGCCTATCTGTAGCCGACACAACGAGCTCTGTGCCTCCATCTCGCACTGAGCTCTTCACAGACCTTGAAGAGGAGTGCACCAAGTTGCAAGAGATTGTGGAGAAAATGGTAACAGTATTTTCTGTGCATGTCATTTTCACTCATTTATCAAATGTAATTTGCTCTATATGTGGATGCCTGACTTTGAATGACCTGTCTTAACCAGGCACACATTGTCTCCAAAATGGAAAAAATCGTCTCGTCGGAGAAAGGTATCTGCGACCTGGAGACATTTCAGTTTGGAGCTAAAGGAAGAGACTGTCCACTCTTCCTTACGTGGTCCACATCTCAGTTCGGTAAGGAACAATGAACGTAAATGTAACGGTCATACATACAGTACTGTGCAAAAGTTTTAAGCAGGTGCCTTTAAAAGAGCATCAAGTCACACAAAAGGGGCAGACACAAAGTCGTGGATTTTGTAGGTTTATAGTCAGATGTACGATCAAGCAATTATACCAAATTGGTTATATATGTGAGGAAGCCTACATTCACAGCAGATCTGTGGTTGGTTCTTCAAGATGTTCGGAACAACCTACCAGCTGAGTTCCTTCAAAAACTGTATGCAAGTATACCTAGAAGAATTGATGCTCTTTTGAAGGCAAATGGTGGTCACACCAAATATTGATTTGATTTAGATTTCTCTTTTGTTCATTTACTGCATTTTGTTGATTGATGAAAATAAATGATTAACACTTCCATTTTTGAAGGCATTCCTAGTTTGCAGCATTTTTTTCACACCTGCCTAAAAACCTTTACACAGTACTGTATGCACTCACTAATAAGACAGAAGATGCCTACATGGATTATAAAAATACACACTGGTATGCAGCCTCATATTTGCATTGGCATATTGATCACACTATTGTCTGACAAAGACCCTTTCGTCAAAATGTTGTCTTGTTTTTTGTGTGTTGAATAAAGTTTTCAGCATATACAGTGTGCAGATGTCCTCTGTCTTGTAGTTAGCTGCCTGTGTTGTATAATTATTTTTGGATGTGCGCACCTTCTTACTGTTACATTTGTACCAGTTCGTACATACTAGCCATGATATGGCTTTAGCCAGCCATCTACTGAGCTTGTTTGTGTGTGTGTGTGAGTGTGTGTGTGTTGTGTATCTGTGTTGTCGCTACTGTATTGTTATAACAGTTGCGTGTATCACTCTTCATTATCATTGTTCCCAGTGAAACGTTGTTTTGTCTTACTAGTGTCTTACTTTGTATGTACTATGTGCATAGCTGAAATGACAACTAGAAAAGCACTCAGAGAGCACAGACCTCCACTAGGGCATTTCAGATCACCGCCAAAATCTAAATGGGCTTTTAAGTTAGCCCATTTTTCACCAACCCTGAAAATGTCATCAAAACCCATCCATAACTTTTTGAGTTATCTTGCTAACTAAGTAACAAACAAACGCAGATGATTTCATAACCTCCGCGGCCAGAGGTAATAAAGCCTATTTGACCTGACTAACAATACTCCTTCTGGTTCCCTAGTGGACGTGTCCAGCAGGCTCTACGGGTGCTACAGGCAGGAGCTGGCACTGAAGCAGCTGATCCTCAGGCAGCTGGCCCACACCTCCGACCCACAGCTCTCCATGGTCTACCTCTCAGCCTGGCTGTACCAGCCTTACATAGACGACAAGACCAAACTGCTGCTGGAGAGTCTGCTTCTTGAAACGGGACACAGGACCTAGACAAAAACCACCCCACAGCCCACTGACATGTGCGTTGTTCCCTGAGGCCCAACATTTCGAGGAACATCCACTTTGGTTTGGGCACTGCGCTTTTTGAAATCAATCTACTGGTGACTAATATTTGTACGTCCACCAGCCCACTCACATAATGCAAAAAAAGGTCATATCCATCTTGAATTGTTCGACCTCAGGACGAATTGCCTCTGCAAAGCATACATTGCTCAGGGACATACTGCCATTTGGGTGATTTTTAAGTCCTGGAATAGTTATGGCTAAAGACTGCACCTCCAGTGGGAAGCCAGAACTGATGCAGTTGTTGCAAGCGACATGACGCCGGTGATAAGTTGGAAAGTCATCAGGATGGCAGACTCTGAAATCTATTTACTAAATCTAAATCTAAATACTGGGCTCTCCACTGCATGTCTTTGCAAAATGCTATTAAGTGACCTTCACTAATTGATTAGAAAGCATTGTTGCTTTGTTGCATAAACTGCATTTTTTGGAGAATACACCAATTGTAAGTGTGGAAGAGTGTGAAAAAAAAACACCAATGACTTTGCGGAGACGTGGTTTAATTCTGCTCTTTTACATATGTCCCTCTTGATATTTCAAACATTATGATTGAAAGAAAAACACGTTACAGTGGAATATTTATATTAAAAAAGTAATAAAATAGTGCAACAACTTCAAAGACTGCCTTCAAACAGGACACTTATCTACATATAAACATGTCACAGACAAATTTAATCAACAAAGAGCTACAAATCTATACAAAGGAACAAAAACACGGAAGAGAGCTCTTATTGTTTTCATTTTTTGGGGGTAAACATGCTTACAAAACAATGTATTTAAGAAAACAACATACAAAGAAAACTATAATACACTGCAGAGGTGGCCAGTGAACTCTCAATGTGTGTGCTCTGCTTCAAGCTTACTCATGCACACACATACACACACACACTCGCATCCACACACACTCAAACCTCAACTGAAATGGAAGTTGGGGAACGCAAAACTGAAACCAGTACACTACACATCAGGGAGTCCTACAAAGCTACACACCTGAAGATTAAACCAAAGTTTTAAAGTATTTGTTTATTTATTTATTTGTTCCTGCCCATTGCATCTGCTGGCTTCTTGTGGAGTTTGTCCAAACTGAACCTTATAATCCCACTTCAAACTTCAATTCAAACTTGCAACACCTGATGCTGCTGCACATCTTTTTCAGTTATGATTAAAGTCTGAGAGATGTTTTCTGAAGGGGTTATTGTATAATTTTTAACCGTTTTACAGCTTAATGTTTCCCTCGACTACGCCAAAAAAAAAAAAAAAAAAAAAAAAAACATCTAATCATAACACTGAGGTTATGTTTGCTGGTGTACCTCGTGAAACATTCATCTGGGATCTCTCGAACTAAATCAGTCTATACTGAACTGGTATAACTGAACAGAACTGGATTACGATGTGGAAAATCAGATTTACACTTGGAAGGACGGCTGATTGCCGTATGAGAAGCGGGAGGGAGGCAATCCTGCTTGAAATCCTCAGACACAATGGGAAGGGAAGGGATGGGATGGGATGGGATGGGATATGGTGTGACTGCATGTATTTGTGCACGAGTGTGTGTGTTTTCAGCTCAGCGCTGCAGTCCAGTGACAGGTGCATCTGCCCTTTCCTCTTTTTCGCCAGCGCCACCTGCCACGGTGGCCGGCAGCGCCTGTGCATTCTCTGTGGTGACGATGGCCTGTGCTGCCGGGATGTGTGTGGCGGGCGTAGTGACGACATCGGGCGCGCTCGCAGTCACAACTCCCTCTGAGGACACTGGCGGATTGTGCTGCACGAGGATCTCCCCACCCTCTGGCTGGATGCAGACAGGCTGGTCTAGAGCCTGTTCCTGAACCTGAGGCCCACCACCACCACCACCCTGCTCCTCCTGTTGCTGGGTGTCCTGTGCGCGGCTGTGGGTCTGCGCGGGCTCCGACTGCTGAAGCGCCTGCTCCAGCTCCTGCATCTGCTCGGCGATGTCCACGGCCACGCCGCCCTCGTCCTGGGAGAGCTCCGACAGCTCCCCGCCCGAAGACTCCATCAGCTCAGGCACCAGCGGGGTGGCGCCGCTCTCAGTGTCCATGGGCTCCGCCACTGCAGTCACGGCAGCTGCCGGCACTGCGTCAGAGCCCAGGGAGGGAAGCACGGTCTGGGTCTGGGTCTGGGCCTGGGCCTGGGCCTGCTGCTGCTGTTGCTGTGCCTGGGGCTCCTTCAGTGGTGCTGCGGTGCAAACCTGCACAGCGGTGTCCTCTGGGAGATCAACAGGAGTACACAGAGCTCAATACAAGAACCACTGCATCTACATGCCATACAAATAAAGTTCTATTACTACTAACAGGGTGCGATTTGTCAAGAAAACAGAACAGGGGATGTTTTTTTTTTATTCATGGAAATGAATACTGTATTTTTAAATTGCTTAACTAGGCCTACCATGTTGCTTAGGCTATTGTTTTTCCAGCAACATTGTACTTTTAGCTTCTGCAATCCAATACAATATTTTTTACTGTTGGCAGTGTTGACTGCAATGGTACATAGCAAAAAGAAGCAAAAAACAAAGTAGGCAAGCTTTTTAAGGTCTGTGTATTAGTCCATCCTAATGTAAGATTTTTAGCTGAATTTCAATGCAACACTTAAGCAATAATTTGCTAAATGGCACAACGTGCTGTCAACACTCAGGAACACCAGAAAATTGCACAGTAAACAGCAAGCCACTCACAGCCCTCTCTCCATCTGGCAAAGTGCACCAGCTCAATGCATCCTCCTACCACGTGTCTCAGATGATTCACTGGCAAACAGGTCTACATCTACACATTTCATCATCACAAGGCTGGGAATCGTCCTGTACACGAGCAATGCCCTCCATCAGAACGTCATCAAATCTTGTGCTATCATTCTCAGGTGTTAATCTATAATAATATGCTGCTCTGAATGCATTTCGTATTTAACTCGGTCCTGTTTTGTCTACCACTCTGGCTCAGTTAAGTTCCCACATGAAAATGTTACAGTTTTTGATATTGTGTTTGGTGACATTCAGAAACATTAAGTATCGTAATGGTGGGACTGTAACAGTTGAGTTTTACTGCTTTTGAACCCATTCAGCTGGTCTCCGGATCTGGCAGTAGGATCTCCATATGGCAGTAGCACTTCAGCTATTAGCTTAGGATTGGACCAGTTAGCATGCTAAAATGCATCTCAACTAACCTTTCTTGGAGTCCTCATCCACCTGTGGCTTCTGAAGACCGTTCTGGCTAATCTGGAACCCATTAGTGTCTCCACAGCGGTTCTCCATTTTGAACCTTTTGGCAGGCGGAAGCATTTTGGTGTTCTGGACACAAACATACCAGTAGGCAGGTTAGAAAGTTTAGAAATTTAAAAAGCAAAAAGGCTCAAGTCTGCAAGTTGTAGAAATTCAAAGTTGTGCAAACACTCATTCATAAATGTTAGTAAATCTGTAGGTTAATCTGCACATAAATCATCTCTGTACTGAGACCTACTCCGGATTTATGACCGCCACATAAACCTCTGATTTGATAATAGGCAATTGAATGCTAGACCATCGTAAACTGAAAGCGCATCCTGCTGGTCAGCAATTATCAGAAATCTCTGCCCATAGTGATCCATATACAAAAGATCTTTATTGTCAAAGATACAACGAAATGTAAAGTGCTCATAAAGACAGGAGCTTTGTTTTGACCTGCAGACAAGTTGCAAGTAAGGGAAAGAGCTCTGACAAGAAATATTGACATGGGGTGGATGGTATTGGTGGTAGTGATGTATGTTAGCATCTGATTTTAGTGTAGTAATATATCACAACTGAATTCACCATCCCACCCCAAACACACACACACACACACACACACACATAATGCTGGACAAAAAAAACAAAGCTTTACTATAATGATTAATTTACATCTCAAAGCAGGAACAGATCTCACCTCCATATGCCTGATGTTCTTGCTGACCATACCCTCTTGAGGACCTGTGGCAGTGGTGGCTGATGTGGCTAATGTGGGGGTGGAGACGAGAGGCTTTGCCTGACCAGGACGATCCGTGATTCCAAGGGACCTCAACACCTAAATGAACATATGATGACCTCTCAAGTTCCTGTGCAATGGTTTCTGCTGGTCACACACTATAATGTAATTTCACACCCCAACCCGCTTACATAAAGAGCCACACATTACATTATTATTACATTACACTTAGCTGACACTCTTATCCAGAGTGACTTACAGTCATTTACAGGGTTACAGTTACAGTCCCTGGAGCAGTGTCGGGGCAGATGCCTTGCTCAAGGGCATTTCAGCCATGGGTAGGGTGGGATTCGAACCTGTGACTCTGATCCCAAGACCAACTCCCTACCCCATAGACCACAGCTGCCAGACACACACACACACCACACACCTCCATGTTGTGTACTTCCAGGGGCTGGCCAGACGGGTGGTGCTGGGCCATCTTCTTCACCTGGCTGTGAAGCTGCTCAAACTCGCGGTACACATCTGAGAACTGGGGCTTGGTCGCCCTCCCCCTCTCCACCTGCAGCATGGGGTGTCAGTACATTAATGCTAAGCTCAGGCTGATAGGATGGGTTCTCGCAGAGCCATATAGACAGAGAGTTTGGTTTAGAGCTTAATGACATATCGTTACCATATGTTAATCAAGATACGGTTATCGTATCTATATTGAGATACTGCAAAAGATGACGATATTGACAGTATAGCTTCCCCCACTTGGCATGCAAGTACAGCTTAGCCAATCACAAACATAATTTTTCCGCTTTACCCTTAATGTACAGTTAAGGCCAGCCAACCACAATTCTCATTTTAACTTACTGTTGATTGACAGCTGCAGCCATTCAATCACAAACATTGTTACAGGGCATTGGAACTCCAGTTCATTTATTGCTGCCTTTATATATTGTATGTTATATTTTTTATATTGTGCCTTATATTTACTGGCACTGATTGGTCAATTCTGATCAATACAACTGCATATGCCACATCTTTGGTATTATTGTGTGTGTGTTTTTTTAATATTTTTAGTTGAGCCCATAGTCGTATGGTATCAAGATATCGATATATGCAATTTTGTTCAAATCGTTCAGCACTGATCACTAGTCATATTTTATGAACACAGGGTTTGTACCGTAAAGGAATTACCTTCATCAGAATGAACTCCCACACGGTCATGACCTTTGAGAGGCGTGGAACCACAACATCAATCAGGTCCTCTTCATCGCACTGTTCGAGCACCTGTATCAGAGTGCGCAGCATGACACGACCTATTATGTCAAGCTTTACTGACAGGGACAACCTGCTATTGCAGTTTCTCCCCAGTGTTTTATAGTTAAGGCGCCAACACTAAAAACACATCCCTCCCACCTTTACTATGTTATCCCAATAGAACACTAAAATTCCGAATTTGGCTTAAAATTAGGTGATGAAACTACAGGAATATGTATGACAATACACAATTCATCAATTGCCTTTCATTCACACCAGCTGGACAGCTTAAAACAAACACGATGCAAAGGACTAATATGAATAATTTGGGGTTTATCGCACGCTAGCATCTTGGATTACAAAAATGACATATAGTAGAAAATACTTTTATTACATAACTGACATACAGGAGCTTCATATACTATCTAAGATTTTGCTATTTTCACAGGTAGATGGTGTTGGTTGGCCCACCCTGTATTTCTCAACCATAATGACCCTGCACCAAAGCGGACAACCTCCACCTTAACTAACATGTATGAAACCACTGGGCTGCAGGGGGATTCAGAACCGATATCAGGCTGTAGTCTTCATTCATCTCCTAAACCCCCTTAACCACACTACCACAGAAACTATGACTCAACAAAGTACAGCACTGTTTGGTGAAAAAGTGCTGTCTTTAGTCTGCTTGCTGTAGTGCATAAACTACAAATCCATCCTATGTGAAGGACATTAATGCTTTATGATTTACACTAAATAGCATTAATGTCATCTATTGTGAAGCTCAGCTGTATGAAGGGAACAGGTCCTTGGCATATGGGAGAAAAATAATTACATATTCTTTCAGGTGTTGGTTCAAGGTTTTTTTTTTTTTTGACAAGGACCTATTTTTTTGCCACTACATCTATGTGCCATGGTGCCCAATGCCCATACCTCTCTCAGCTTGGCCTTCCGTCTCTGTGCTTGCTGCTCGGCAAGGTTTGGTGGCGGGATCCTAGGAGGGCGACCGGGCCGACCCTTCTTGGGAGGCCGTCCCACGAGGCGGGGTCTTCCTGGCCTGCCTGGCCCTCTGGGCCTCCCTGGGCCTCGGGACTGCTGCTGCTGCTGCTGCTGCCTACCCGACACCACCTCGACCTGCGAATAAGATAACGCTCACATGGGTTTTACCACGGACACCACAGAGGACGGGGACAAATCACTAAGGAAGTCTGTGTAACGCCAATGTTGGGGGATGTGTAACTGGAGGTCCTGCCCTGTATTGTAAAAAGAGCCAAGTGGATTGTCTGAGAAGGCATGACTGACTCATCTGAATATTTAGTTTTTGTCTGCTGTAACTATATCAACAACCATCCAATAAAATGGTAGGCTTCATGACCAGTAAATGAATGAACATTTCAAGAGTTGCATGTTTAGCTGTATTTTAGCAATGAATAAAGTAAGTTAGATTGAAATAGTTACCGGCAATATATTTTTTAAAGTTTGTCTAACCAATCTATGAGAAGTTATTTGTTTTTTTTGTTTCTCAAAAATAGCCAACCAAAGATTGAAACGATGTCTGCAAAGAAGTTAGCAAGACTTCTCTATAAGGTTTCACAAGAATAAAAGGCATTTCATAAAAGACACTTCATAGGAGAGAGTAGGTGTAATCGCTTTAAAAAAATAACAATGCTTAGTCTCCAACACTAAAAAAACTATGTGACTGAAAACAGACAAGCCTGAAATAAAAATGTATAAATGCTGACATAAGCTACGACAAACTGGCCCAACATACTGACAGTCTTTTAAAGTGTATCTTACCTTTACTGCAGTTGCTGCTGTTGCTGAGTTGTTTTCAGTCACGGGATCAGTTGCACCTCCAGTGGCCACGCTGGGTGCAGGACTAGTGCCATGCGAAGGGTTTAGTTTGTAGTGTCTTGACAAACCTCCCAGCCCTACATAGGACTTATCACAAGAGTCACACTTGTGGGCTTTAGGCGCAAGGTTAAGGTTGACGTCTTCGTCCTTCTTCTTGTGCTCTTCGTCCTCGTCCTCCATGCTGATCTCCGAGTAGTCATCCGAGTCGGACTGGTGGCTGTCCGCTAGGTCCTCGGTCTTGATGAACTTGTAGTCCCGCACCTTGTGCTTCGGCGGACGGGACACCCTTCCAGAACGTGTCTGAATCTTCTGGGGCTTCTTGGCCCGCTTCCTCCCCCGCGGCCTCTCTTTCTCCTTCCCTGCAGCAGGGGGGGCGGTGGTGGGTGGGGGGGCAGGAGGAGGAGCAGCAGCAGCAGGTGGTGCAACAGCTGCCTTAGTGGGGGGACCAGGCGGGGCCTTGGTCACTGCCGGGGCCGTGGCTGCAGAGGAGGACACAGCCACAGGGGTGACTTTGGAGGCAGATGGCCGAACCGGCGAGCCGCTGATGGGTATCTGGACAAGGGGTTTGTGCAGCATTGAGGCTGGGCTGGTGACCACCGAGGTGGGCTGCTGCAGGAGAAGCTGGATGGGCGGCTCTCCTGGGTTCTGCAGGATGTACTGCTGCTGGCCAGGCAGAGGCGTGATGTGGATGACCTGCGGGCTGCTGACAATGGAGGCCGTAGTGACTTTCCCCCTGATGGGAGCCACGGTCACGGGTTTGGGCTGAAGAAACGTGACCGTTTGCTCCTTGGTCTCTGTCTTCTGGGGCACCTGCACCTGCATGTGGATGGTTTCCACAGGCTGCTGAAGCAGACAAAAAAGTGTTCAGGAAAATGTGAACTAATAACAAATAAATATGAAAAGTCTGACAAACTGGCAGAGCATTACATAGATAACACAAAACCTCTTGAGCCTTAATTTTTAAAATACGATATAATTGTTTGAGGTGGTGGGGGAAGCAACTACACAGTGTTATTTTAATGATAGTACTTCATTATACTTCACACTGAGCTAAATAAAGAACAGTTAGTGCAATGTGAAAAGCTGTTACCTTTTGCTGGATGATGCGGGTGCCATTCTGTGACTGCTGAAGAGCTACGTGCTTAGCTACGCTCTGTAGCCGCTGAGACGCATTCTGAATGATGGTGAGAGACTGGGGTCGTGTTGTCACAACTTGCCCAGCAACTTGCCCAGCGGTTAACAGGCTGCCCGCATCAAGAGTAATGTAAGACGCAGGTTGCTCATTTACGACTCTGGGTAGTACTTTGGGGGAAATCACATGAGTCGGTTGCAACTGCACAACAGCCTGTGGAGATTTGTTGACATGGTCGATCACTTGCTGAAGATCAACTGGCACCAAGGAATGGTGATGCTGTTGAGCGGCAGGTAGCGGTTTGGGAGCCTGGCTCTGTTCTAATATGCGAGCAGCTTCACTCTCCGATACCTGAACAAGCTGCTGTTTCGCAAGCTGTTCGACTAACTGCTTCTGCTCCTCTGCTGTCAACCCAGACCCCTCCACAAAACTACCATCAGGTTGGACGTAAATTATAGTAGTGGTTGGCGTTATAGCGTTTACCAAATCCGTAGTAACGGCCACGCTTTCAGCATCGGCTGTAACCGCTGGTTCAGAATTTTCAGTTTTCGTCACGAAGGACGTTACAACACTCTGTTCAGCCAAACCATCATTGTCCACGAACTGGGTCATCACTTGACAGTCCTTATCCTCCTTGGATGAGTCTTCTGTACTGTGGAAAAAATCAGCTAAGCCGTCAGTATCGGTTGCCTCTCCAGCAGCATTCGCTGCAATAACACATTGGCTACTCACTGCGACATGACTGCCAAAATTTGTGAGAGACACAGTCGACCGCTCACCGAGTGTCACCTCAGAAACAGACTGAAGTTGCGAGCTGTTATTACTGTCTACGGCTACTGTATCGTTTGACATGTTATTGCTCTCTTCGTCGTTGTCCGCCATTTTGACTGGTGATAGCTAACGTTAAATTTTCATGCAGTAAAAATATCATCCAACGCTCTCTTGTCACTCACAAACACGGATAGGATAACAACGGCATTATTTGTGCTATCCACTCAATAAAATGTACAGACAAATAAACCTCTACATGGTTAGGTAGACAATAGAGCATATTAGAAGTTTCCATATAACTGGCTTCCACAGAAAATACACAACTAAACGCTGGATGAAATATGACGCATTTCCGTTTCCTGTACGCCCACTTCTGAAGTGAATTAACGCGCGCTGAGCTGTCAAACAGAGGGGTAGAAACCTATGGTAAAAACACTGGAAATGTAGATGAACTAGTTCAATATATTTCCCACAATGTGTAAAAGAATGGCTACGTCCCTGGTAGTACTAGCAAAAGACAGTAGGCTAACACATATCGTCCTAATCGACGATGAAACCAGATAACACCTAAATGATGAAGTACTTTTATTTGAACATTTTGTTATCCAGTCCTCAAGCATGCAGCAATGCATTCAACGCTCCTGCTGTCTAGCACGTCCCAAATACATCTGACATGACACAGTGAGAGTGCCTCAGAAACAGCACATCACTTCGCTGATCACACGTCTCACTGACATCTGAGTTTACTAACGTTGTGTATGACAAATGGCAAATTTTGCTATTGTTTTTAGTCTGCAGGGCTATAGGCTGATCAATTATGACCAAGGCTCAGCAGAGATCTCACTCTTGCCTGTAGTATAACTCAATCAGATGTTCTGAGGTTGTCTTTGCACATCAGCACATCTATCGATTGTTCCCACTCTCTTGCTGTCCCATTAGTTGCATGAGCTTGTTGGGTCTTTTTAGCTCCCATGCTTTCTCAGAATTTTTTTGCCTCAACAGCCAAGTGTTCCTTTTTCTTCCTCTTTGCCAAGCCTTTTTATCTCCCTCTAAGATCACAGCCTTTCTTTCTCCTATCTTTTCAGCAACTCAATTCTTTTCTTCTTTCAGGATTTTCTTTTGTTCTTGCTTTACCTGTTTCCATTTCTCCTCAGTTTCTCATTTAGTCTCAGTTTCAAATTTCTGCTCCTCTTTGTTTCGAGTTTCTGCTATTTGAGCATGAGAAGTTTAAAGCCGGTCCTAAGGTGTCAAGAAAGTGCAGGTTGGGAACAGATTTGTGATTGCTCGACATGACGAGGAAGCAAGCTGGTCCCAAACTATAAGGTGATGTTGTAGAGTGGAAGTCTGAAAGCATCTCTGTGTGTTCTCCATAGATGTGTCAGCTGACATCTGATGCAGGTGGATCAGACCTCAGGTAGCCATTTAATACTAGAACCTAAATTACAGAAGGAAAAGAAACGTACGTGACCATGCATATTTTTACACAATTTCTGTTTGGGCATGCTTCTCAGCTTGAATTGTTCATGGAAGACAAAATATCTACACAGTACCAAATGCTGGCTAATCACTTTAATGTTTGCATGAAGTTTCCTTGTCTTCTTCTTAAGTCTTTTAATGTATCTGGCTTTATCCGACCTCTTCACCTGATACAGTAATATCCCTTTGCCAGACATAAATAGCTGGTCAGCTCAGGTGTATGATACTGGTTGTGTAATGTGCATGAATTCGTCGAGATGCATGCGCAATTCATCATCCAGCGCACTTGGCGGCAGTATTGGGCAGACTTCAGCTTCGTCTTCACGTCCTATGTTTTGGATTGAGGAGAATCTGTACGTGCATTTGTTGTTGATAGACAGTATGCTAGGGATTGTCAACAATGCCTCTTTAATGTCGTCTGACAACGTTACCAACTTCTTCTGTTACTGGCATCAATGCACGTGCCTTAGAAGGACAAAAGAGTTTCACATCGTAAGTTTGTAGTTAACGTTGATATATGCAGTCCGTGATTTTTGGATCTTGAAACATAAGCTAAGCAAGTCCTAACGTTCGCTAACTTGCTAACGTTGTGCTGTCCCTGGGCTAACAGCTGGTTGTACTCTTGATAACAGCCTATTATGAATCCGGTGTGTGAAACCAAAACGTTATCATATCGTTACCATTGTAATGTAATTACTTTTATTGTTATAAATGTGCATACATTGATAATGGAAACATATATTTGTCGTCCCAATCGTTAAATGGGAACTGTTGATATATTGTTTTATTGATTTATGTAGAGCATGTGAAACGTTAAACTTAGTATAGCGTTAAGTCTGTTGACGATAACAGTAATGGCAAGTTGTTGAAAATGAGTAGTGACAAATCGCACGAAATGCTGTTATTTTGCATAGAAAGGAATAATGTTAGAAATTTCAGATGTGTTCTCTTGTCCACCTTGGTGTTGATCATTCGTCACAGCATTTATTCTGGTGTCAGGGCGTGTGCTGTAGCCAGCTATGCTAACATACAGGCTAGCTTAATGTTCACAAGCAGCAGCTCACGCACAGTATGTGTGTTTTAAAAGTATTTGCCTTGTCGATTAATAGTAAACAGTGATGTTCTTTGTCTGCGCCTGTGTGTGCTAACTGTCATCTCCTGAGAGTGGTGCTGCACACATTAGGACATGGGTATTCTCGCATGGATCATATGAGTGAACAGGAAGTCGGCATCAACTACGTGCAGCACGTTGTGCGCTACTTATTTTATAGCAGTACTACCAAAAACTGAATTATCATTCACATTTTACTGAGTCTATGTAGCTGTCTATCAGTAATACACGTTTCCTATTTCATTCACCTGTGATGGCCCTGGGGGAGACTGTACAGCACGACACAACTTGTTGAATGTTTCACCAAGTCATTGCGTCGTTCCACCATAATAAATACTGTAAAACAAAAGCCTGAAAATAATTATGTATTTTTGTCGCAGAAGCGGACACTTTTGTAGCCGCCATGGCAACACCAAGTCCCACAGCACCACTAAGGGAGTTCTGTCCCCTGTACTACCTGCTCAATGCCATACCTGCCAAAGTCCAGAAGGGTTTTCGCTCAGTTCTCGTCTACCTGACGGCCCTGGACAGCAACAGTGATTACATTGCAGTGGGGAGCAGCATCAGCATGCTGTACCTGTACTGTAGGCGAGTCAGCCAGATGAACAAATACAATCTTGAGGTGAGAATACTACAACCCTTTGTCTAAATACAGCAAATGCAAAAAAAAACATTTTTAGCTATATCCTCGAAGACGCAGAGTTTCCTCCTTGATATTCTCTTTTGTATTGTTCAGGGGAAGTCTGAGGTGATTACAGCCGTAAAACTCCTAAGCTGTTTTGATGACCTGGTGGCAGTCGGGACAGCATCGGGCCGTGTCACTCTTTTTCAACTGGTCTCCCAGCTGCCCGGCAGAAACAAGCAGGTAAGCAGGTTAAGGCCTATGCCTGTAACTTTAGTACAGTGTTTCTGCATTGTGGGAGTCCAATGTAATTAAAACGACATTTGATCGTGTTGGTTTGCAAGTCTTCCTGTTTGACCTGCATTTTGGCACTTGGCCGATTTTACTGTTATATTGAGTGCTGATCTTTTAGGGTTTTTTATGCTCTCCTGTTATTTTGTGTGTGTGTGTGTGTGTGTCTGTGTGTTTATGTGTGTGTGTGTGTGTGTGTGTGTGTTTTTGTGATATGTTTGTATTGGCCAAACAGGACATATAAACTGTGAACTATGAGAAATGGTTTGTCCAGACAGCTTTTTTATTCTTCTGCTTTGTCAAGCATCTGTAGAATGTACTGTAGTAAAATACCTTCTCAGAGAAGAAGACTTTGATCTGACTTGCTCAGTTTCTGCAAGCTCAGGCTCATTTTATTTCAAAGCAGTTGGCTTTCATGTAAAGACATCAAAAAATATTAGAAAAACAGTTTACCACCCTGAGGTATGGCTTCATTGGACACTACTTCTGATGTTTTAAAATTTGTTATGATAGTCCAGTATGTGGTCATATGAAAAATCAATACATTCACTTAGTAGTTGTCATTTAATCTATGCCGTGTATAGCTCTGTTGTGTAGCACTGAGCACCAGCAAAATTGTAATATTTTTAGGTTTGAATCTCTTCAGTCCTAGACCAAAAACCCACCCAGCAGTTCCTTCCTGACAAGCACACACGGTAATTAAGCTGTCACTTTGTGAGAGTAGGTCAGAGTTAATTAGCATGCTTCTCCTCCCTTCACAGCTGAGGCGCTTCGATGTAGTCGGGCTTCACAAGAGTACAGTCACGTCGCTGGCTTGGAGCGCCAACGGCATGAAGCTATTCTCTGGGGACGACAAGGGCAAAGTGGTGTTCTCCGCCATTGACCTGGATCAGGTGACATCCCAGCTGCACTGCATGACCAAGTGTTTGGACCGTTTCACGGTTGACAGCGGTGCAACCTCACTCGCACTGAAATTTACTACTAATGATAAGAGTTTATTAGCTGAAAGGGCTCTCAGTTGTGTCAGTCTTTGGCCTGAAGATTTATGCTAATATATTTCATTCCCTTGTCAGAAGGCAGGAGTAATTTAGACCTTAGTATGGTTAGGTATGAGATTAACACTGTTGGCTGTAACAGTGTCTTTGTTGTGGCAGGTGATGGTAACCCTGCTCTTATGGAATACACACAGGATCGTTTTAGTTTAACAATAATACACTCAAAATGAAAAAAAGGAATGTTCTCTGTTTTACAATGTGTGTTTGTGTGTGTGTGTGGCTCAGGGTGTGTGCAACCCAGTGCTGTTACTTGAGGAGCCTTCAGCCATCGTGCAGCTGGATTACAGTCAGCGGGTGCTCTTGGTCTCCACCTACCACAGATCTCTGCTCTTCTACACCCAAGACCAGACGAAGCAACAGCTAGGCACCAAACCACGCAAAAGGTAGCACACCATGTGCCGACCATTGTGTAGCGTTTCTGCTGGGTTATTATCTTGGTTTATTATTATCACAAAGTTAGATAAGCAAGTTCATGTACATGCTGTTGCACTGAAGTTGAAGTTGTTACAGTGTGTCTAGCACCACCTGCCTTATTGTTTTAACATTTCAGCCGTAGTAACACTTCCTAGGGAGAATAAAAAAACTCACACTTTCAGGACTCCAGAGACAGCTAAAATGGCCACCAATGCAGCCGTCTCTTTTATCTTTACATTTCAGATGTACATGTTGGTTCCTATATTGTTAAATTTGGTTTGAATGGTTCCTATAGCTTTTTGTTTATCTTGAACCCTGACTTAAGTAAAAATGTTGGAGGGAGAACCCATGGACTCTGAGGCTAGAAAATTGCAAGTTCTTCCATGTGTTTACTAGCCTAGAAATCTGGACACACCCTGGCAGTAGCAACAAAGATGTCTACCCTAGGTACGGTCAAGCCATGACCCATTGAAGCTCAGTAGCTTTTTTCCCAAAACTGGACAGACCAATCACCAATGCACTGGTGACAACCGTTGAACCCTCTTGGATTGTGCCTGGCCTGTCCATCGTGACCAGACCACACAATTTGATGTGGGCTGGCTTGTCAGGCTAATTGTTTACTGATATTGGCAGTGCAAAAATGGAAAACAAAAAAATGTGGGGGACAAATGTCTTGTTCAGGTTACTATGATGAGGCGCAGGTGGATATCATCAGTGTACCATCATCATGTTTTTACTCTCATCTCCTTGTGTCACTTTCTCCTTCAGTCTGTGCTGTATGCTTGCTGTCAATATGCTCTACTATACACTGTTTTCTGTTGACTCACTGAGTTTACTCCGCGGCCACACAGGAAACAAAGGACAGTGAGAAGCCTCACCGCTTGTCACTGGCTGGGTGTTCCTGTGTCGCGCTCTGAATACTCACCACCGTCATTAGTATTCGCCACTGTCATTGGTTCTCGCCATATCACATCATGAGGATGAGACTTTGTTTTTGTCATTGCAAATGACGATAATTAGTGTACTACCTAAGGAAAGCCAAACAGACAAATCTTTCAATGCACTGAGACTTAATACCATATTTCCTGTGTATGAGGTGAGATATTAAAATTCATCCTTTTGCCAACTCCCCTCAACCTAGCAACATCTTGGCATCATAACACCTAATCTGGCATGAATCTGATGAACCATCCAGGAAGAGTACATTAAAATTGATGATGTGTCCAAACGCATATAACCCCAATTACCTCACTTCCTGTTTGGTGTGACCTACCAAATTTGGTGAGTGTAGCTGAAACTATATGCTAACCACAGGGCTCTCAGATGTAAGAGGGCGCTATGGAGTCTCTGGGCCACACTCACAGCCAAGCCTCTGTCCCTGAGCCAACCCCTAGCTCTGATGTTTGTTTTCATGCATGGGAAGTGCCACAAATAAGGCAGAGTTTGTGAGAAGAAGAAAGAAGAATAATCTTTCGAAAAGCAATAAGGCTTCGCACTTCCGGTGCAGGCCACAGTCTGCACCTTTGGTGCTCGGGCCCTAGGTAGTAATACTTCTGTAATACTTCCTACTGAAAATGCACTAAGTTATGACCTGTGTGTTCCATTCAGAATCTCACTGTCCTTATGACTGTTTATCATGTTGAAGTTGGCAGTAACCTCATTGTAACCTCATGTTTGCAATAACAACTTCTATTGAGCTGACTTTTTTGTCCTTTCTGTTTGCCCTTTCTGTGCTTGTGTCCTTCCCATTGTTCCATTTATCTATTGTGTCCACACTGTCTTCAATTCTTCTTTCTGTCTCTTTGATCCCCCCCCCCCTCTTCCTCTCTCTCTTCCTCTCTCTCTCTCTTTCTCTTTCAGTAACGGCAAGTTCGGGGCCTGCTTCCAGCCTGCGCTGTGCAAGCAGAGCGACCTGCTGGTGTATGCAGCGCGGCCTGGCCTGCGTCTGTGGCGCACCGACGTGAGGGGCCGCGTGGAGGACACACACGTGCTGCGGCCCCTCTTCAACCAGGAGGTGCCCCAGTTCCAGCTCTTCCCACGCCCAGGGCCTACGGGGGGCTACAGGCCCCCTGACCGGCAGCTAGGTCTGGTCACCTGCTTCCTGAAAGAGGGCTGGGTGCTGAGCTGGAACGAGTACAGCGTCTACATCCTGGACTGCACCAACCAGGTAACCCAGAAACGTCGCACCAATCCATTTTTGTTTTGAATATATTTTGTGCCCTGCTTGTGTCGGACTACAAGGATAAAAGGATATTTATTTGTCACATGCATAGTCATACTGGGTAGTAGTACATGCAGGGAAACGGTTTACTGTGAGTCTAGACTGTGCATGGGGAGTGGGGAGTAAAGTGCGTAGAATGCAGTTAGGGGGACGACTACCAGATGAATGGCAGAGGTAGAAAAGGTGATGGGGGTGGACTTTTAAGACTCCTAAAAAATGTATTCCTATGTATAAGCCTTCCCCATTTATTAATCTCATAGCAGATGATTTTTTGCTAAATCTATGTATAAACCATGGTTTATAATCAGGAAATAACAGTAATATAATCCAATAATTTAAATATAGAACATTTGGGGTTGTTTCAGGTAATTATTGGTGGTCTGGAGAGCTGTGGGGACATTGTATCCGTGTCCTGCACGGAAAATGAGATCTTCATTCTGAAAGGTGATCGGGACATCGTTCGCATCTCCAACTGCCCTGAGGGTCTGTCCTCCAACTGTGAGTGGATTAGTTATTTATTCATGATATGGATGCTGTCGACAGCAAAAGATTAGTCTTTGTCACAGCTTACTGTACTAATAAACATTAAAAAGCAATGTAAACATACAGATTGTAGCGATAGGCTAATTTCTATTTTTTGTCCCTTGGTAGGGTAGGTTGATGGTCCCTATTAAATAAAACTAAATAAGTTACATAAACAAAACAAATCAGAACAGAACCGGAAGACAACAACAGTAGACACATTGTGGATTATGTAGAAATGTGATGTCAGCTTTGAGCTGTGCTTTGCTGCATCTTGTGTGTGCAGTTTGTGCTTTAAACTTTCCCCTTGACCCACTCCTCTCTCTCTCTCTCTCTCTCTCTCTCTCTCTCTTTCTCTCTCTCTCTCTCTCTCGCGCTCTCGCGCTCTCTCGCTCTCTCGCTCTCCTCTTCGATCCATCCTTTTCTCAGTGTCGGAGCTCTCCATGCGTCTCACCTCCCCTCTGTCCACCCCCTCCATCTTGCTCCTTCCCAACGGCGCGGTGGAGACTGCTCAGCCAATCAGGACGATGGCCATCATTGCCGAGCCCGAGGAGGGGGAGGGGGAGGAGAGGCCCGGGAATGGCGAAGGTGTGGAGCAGGTGGAGGAAGCCCACGAGGACGGTGCCTCGGCGGGTACGGATACGCCATCCCAGGGCACGGGCCCCGCGGAGCGTCTGGAGATGGCCGAGCTGCTGGCCCTGAAGAGCAGCTTGTTCACCGGCGAGTCTCGGAGCCGCAGCAGCTCGGTGACGTCGTGGGACAGCGTGCCGGGCACCTACGAGTACTCGACCTCTGACCTCTCCAGCAGCCGCTACAGCACGCTGACCCCCGAGGAGCTGCAGCAGGAGCTGGTGGTGAAGGCCATCAGGGTGAAGAAGAGGGGCAAGAGGAGACGACAAGGTGCTCCACATGTGTTTGTTTGCCCTTGTACATATGTGTGTGTTTGTTAAAGGTGCCAGTGCATCGTTTGTTCATTAATTTTGCGGTAGTCTCTTGTATTAGTGCCCTGTGAGCCAGTTTTGATGAAAAAATGCTTTAATGCTCCTGTTTCAGGCTGTTCTAGTTTGGTGGAGGAGATGGAGCAGGGAGAATGACAGGTTCTTGGCTATGCTAGTCACAGGCTATAATCATTCAAAGTAGGGCTGCACGATATTGGAAAAATGTCCGATATGCGGTAACATTGCTGAATGCTGCAGTGACAATAGGTTTTGCAATAAATAAACATTTACATTTCTAAATATAGTTTAAACATTTAAATATAGTTTTAACACCTTTCAGCCTAATCTTCACTGCTAGGCCATAGCCAGTGCACAGCCTATGGGGGTGGATATCAAGGGCAGTAGGACTCCATTTGATTTCCCAAATATCTTCATATGTGGAGCGTGAAACATCTTACAGTAATGTCCCATTTACCATGTTTTGCAATATGCATCAATATGCATCGATATTGTATATTGCGATATCACGATATTGTGCAGCCCCACAATATATTGTGCAGCCCTAATTTAAAGCCCTTCCAGTTGTAGCACCCCAAATAGAAGATTTAAACATTCTAAACAAACACACCTACTTACCTGTATTTTACTAGGTGAATGTGTGCTGCAACGAGACTCCTCCGGTAATCACAACTATGGCATGGCTTTTTCTAAATAATTTAAAAAATATATTTTTTTGCCTCAATCAGTCAATCAAAGTGGAAGAACATTTTCACGTGCAACGTGCATATGCAACTCGGAGTGACCTATCGTATTTTAAAAAAGAAAAAGTACTAAACAATTTCTTGGGGAATGACACCTTTAAGTTAAGATGTAACTTCATGTTTTGTTTGAGGAACCTCTGCGTAGGTATTTTATTCTCTCTGTCTTTCTCACTTGTCTCTGTCTCTTTCTCTCTCAGTTTTCCTATTAAGGTCATTAAGGTGTATGGTCATGCTTTATTTTTTCAGGCATGCATGCAGTTTAACCACCTTGCTGAAACAGACCGCCTAAAAATGATCCCAACTTTCACATTTTGTTGGTTAGTTGGAGGTGAACAAACGTTCCTTCACTCAGGCTGTGGTGTGTTCCCTTCCCCACACAGAGAGCGGCAGCCGTGGCAATCGCGTGCTGGAGCGCAGCAGCTGGTCAGAGAGCATGTTTGTGGGGGAGGGGTGTGGCGGGGAGAGCAGCGGGGGCCTCAGCACCCCCCTGAGCGAGCCCCCGCCCGACTCCACCAGCAGCCTCCTGTACAGCAGCCTGGACCTCCAGAGCAACGCGGCGCCCGACCATGAGGGCAGCGCCCCCACGACCGCTGACTCCAATCTCACCTCGGACCCTCTCGCACAGGCCACGGGCCCGGCCGCCCTTCCATCTGATTCCACCCAGGACATGGAGTGCCAGGCGGGCGTGGAGCGCTCGGAGCATGATTCAGCGGCTGCTGGGGAGAACCGGGACGACAAGAGCGAGGCCACAAAGCCCAGTGCAGCTGAGGTGCGGACCCTGGATGTGGATCTGCTGCTGGAGTGCACCTTCTCCTACATGCAAGCGTCTGAGGAGCCCGAGAAAGAGCCCGAGCCCATGGAGGAAACGAGTTCCGTGTTCACAGATCCTGCCGACAACGTCACCTCCTCCTCAGACCCAGTGGACCGACAGCACACAGGGACCCTCGACCTGGAGCTTCCCATCAGGCCGCTGGGGTACTCGCCGTCACCCGAGCCCTCTCCGTCGCCCTCTAGTGATGAGGAGGACATATATGGCCACGGGATGCCTGCCTCAGCGTCCAGTGACCGACTGAGGGACGGGCTGGACGCACTTCACTTGCAGGGGACCAAGCAACAAGCACAAGAAGAGGCCAGGCTTCATAAAGATCAGGTTAGGCACTATCTGTGATCTGTGATGAGTCCAGTTAAAAATCCTAAAAATGAGAAGTCGATGTACTTGCTGGCCTGTAGTTATAGCAACACTAAGTAGTTTTTTCAACCTTAAAATAATGTTTCCAAAAACGTTTCAGTAGTTCATCAACTTGTAACTTCTGCACTTCTGAATTCGTTTGACGCCTTCCATGGGCTATAACCGCACTAAGCTCTGGGCAGCTGTGGGTTAGTGGTTAGGGTTAGTTGGTCTTGCAATTGAAAGGTTGCCGGTTCGAATCCTGCCCTACCCATGGTTGGGATGCCCTTGAGCAAGGCATCTAACCCCCACAACGCTCCAGGGACTGTAACTGAAACCGTGTAAATATCTGTAAGTCGCTCTGCATAAGAGCGTCAGCTAAGTGTAATGTCTGGTCTGTCTGACCATTAAAAACTAAAACTAAGTAAGTTTGAAGGAGCGGGCCGTCTCTCTGTAGTTCTCTATTAGAGACAATTCTGCTTCCACCCTGTAGGGCGACCGAAGATGAAAACTACCTAGTGTTGCTTTAAACAGAAACAGGTTTACTGCAGATGTGAACAGCATTGTACATATTGCATGCATAATGTCAGTACCCTTTTATTGGTTAGCCTACGTTGCAGGTGCTTTAGCTGTCACATTAGTCGATACTTTAACAATGAATTATGGTTTCATTCACTTCCACTCCCTCAGTGAAAATCTCACAAGAAAATCTCAGTGCTTTTCTCACTCCATTTTGTTTGGGTAGTGTGCTGCTCGCTACTTTTTGAAAAGCTGAGATGGTAAGCCTATATTTTTTTTACGAAGTGGCTGCTGGCACGGCAGCTTCCGTGCCCCTAGAACTGGTATTATTGATACGGAAATTCAAATTAACGGAATCTATGGTTAGGGTTAGGGTTAGGTTATGGTTAGGTTTGGGGTTAGGGTTAGTAGAGAATTTATCTGATATCTGATAAATCTGATTATAGGTACAGATCTCAAGTTTCGGACCTCTAACTTTACATGTATTGGTCCGGAAGAATATGGACCAATAAGGTTCCGGAGAATAGGTTCCGGGCCAATATCCTTACATCCACTGGTACAAAATTCCGGATCCATAGCCACTGCCTTTTTTTTTAACCCTCTCTTCCCGTCTCTCTTTGTCCCTGCAGCTGGCGGAGAGCTGGATGGGCTACTCGGGCCCCGGCTGTGGCATCCTGAGCCTGGTGGTTACCGACCGGCACGTGTGGTGCCTGGACTTCAAAGGCGGCCTCTACTGCAGCCCCCTGCCCAATGGCGGGCTCTCCTGGCAGAAGTTCGAGGAGAACGTCCAGCAGATGGCGATCTCTCCCTCAGGTCTGGAAACACAACTGCAATTTGCTGCTGCCACGTAAGCGAAAAGAGTGAAGGACAGTTGAGGTTTAGATGAAACCCATGAGAAATATATACATCCATTGCAGTAGTGTTGCTTGCATTTTGCATGGTTATCTTAAAGGGACAGTGTACATCATTTGACATGCTTATAAATACGTCATGTATGTACTGTATACACTGTATGTATGTACTAGATTTAGCCAGACACGATAGTTCCATCTGTAGTCCATGGCAGGGCAGTGTTAAAAAAAGAAGAGAATATGGAGATGAAAGAAAAATGGAAATGGAGAAATGGAAAAGCAAGAAATCAACACTTCATTACATGATGTGATTCACTTTTTGGAAGCTTGGACCGTTGTCAGACCATAGAAATGTGAAAAGTTATTTGTTAAAGCGGAGAGGGCGTCATCGGTTAGAGCGCAGTGCTGCACTGAGACATTTTGTATGATATTGAATTACATAAAAGGCCAGCTGGCATTTGGCCCTTTAGAATGTGGTAGTATTTGGAAAAATATCCACTGAACTCATTCATCAGCTGCCAGGAAAAGGAGGTTGTTCACTTACAGTCACTCTGACACTGGCTGGTGTCCCAGGTTCAGTCTGACAGAGTGTGAAGGTATTCCTTGTTTCTTTTTAATATGAATGTCACAGAATCCGTATGTGTTAAGAGATCCTATACAGTTTGTAGCTCAAAGACTGAAATGACACTGAAGTCTTAAAGGTGTCATTGGATCGTTATTTCGTTAATTTTGCGGTGATTTCTAGTATTAATGAATGGCCTGTGAGCCGGTTTTGGTGAAAAAAAAAAGCTTTAGTGCTCATGTTACAGTCTGTTCTAGTTTGGTGAAGGAGATGGCGCAGGCAGAATGACAGGTTCTCGGCTATGCTAGTCACAGGCTACAGTCATTCAAAGCCCATTTGGTCATAGCACACCAAATAGAACATTAAAAACATTCTAAACAAACACACACACCTACCTGTATTTCGCTGTGAATGTGCGCTGCAACGAGACTCCTCCAGTAATCACAACTGTTTACAAACGTATGCGACTTTGTTTGCCTTTTTCTTACCCGCACGTTTTTCTGCCTATTTTCTTTCATTAACTAATGGAGACAATCGGGGTAGAAGAACATTTTCATATGCAGCATGCACATGGATATTGTATTTCAAAAAGAGAAAGTACTGAATGGTTTCTCTCGGAATGAGACCTTTAAGTGATTCTGCTGTCTAATAAAAAAAAGGTCAGACATTGAGTTGTGACATGAAAAGTGGACCGCTGAGGCACGGTCATGGAATAGATTCTGTGTAGTTTCGGAGTGTGTGAGGACTGAAAAGAGCTGCGGCTCTCCCCAGGTTCCCTGCTGTGGAAGGTGGAGCAGAAGACCATGACGGCGTATGCCTGTGGTAAGGTGACCATCAAGGGGAAGAGGCACTGGTACAAGGCCCTGACGGAGACCTCCTGTGTGGCCCTCAGCGAGGACACGGCTTGGATCATCCGCACCAACGGAGACCTTTACCTGCAGACAGGTGAGCTCCAAACGTTTCCTCAGTGTATGCAAGCACACACAGATTTGAACGTATTCAGACTGTAACTATAACATGCAGACAAAATTCTTAGAATGACATGCCACAGACACCAACAGTCTCACGGGGTGGCTAAACCAGATGTGTTATGAATGCATTAAGTCTGGTTAAGTCAAAGACGTATCTGCCTTAACAATTAGCTTCCATTATAATCGATGGAACTGGCTACACCAGACGTGGTAGCACTATGTACAGCTGCATCGAAGATGTAGAAATAGACCAGTCTCCTATTTTTTTTCTGACGCAAAGTACGTGCTGTGATTTTATAGACACATTAGTGTGTGAAGATGTTTTCAAGTGCATTGTATGTACGTTTGTAAGTGTGTAGGCTATGTTTGTAGGCTAATGAAATAACTGTGATTCGGAGACCTGTTACCATGGAGATATAACGATAGCCTATTAGTAACAAATTACTGAACATGCTGCTGTTCGGGGCTGTATAACTTGAAACAGATACTTGAAGTTGAAATAAACGTTTATATGATCCTAATAAACCCCTCTACAAGGACAGTATGAGAAGAAATTTGGTGTGCTGGAAAACTGCAGATCCGTAATGAAGTTGTTCTGCTTTTTGACTTAACACCGTGCAGCCAGTGAAGCCTGCCAAAAGGAAAAAGTATGATTCTAGAATGCCCCGCGAACGTAATGTGTCCAGTGTAGCCTCTCTGTCAGACTGGTCAGGCACGGACAGGCATGGAAAAACACAGTCAGAACTCCAGTAGAATCGAGGACAGGTGGGTGAAGCAGCTTCAGTCATACCACATACTGTATCTTTTCCAACTATTCACAGAACCAGAGTACTGGCACATACACTTCAACCATACAGGAAAGGTAATTAGGGTGATTACCTGTGTTACATTCACAGCAGAAAGCATTACATTGCAGGACTTTTACTGTACAATGCCTGGGTTACCCACCTTGTATTAACAGGCTTTCTTTCTGTAACAGTTACGCCTGACTCCACTTGATGGCGCTAACGATTCACATATTCATCTCAGTTTCCAGCCTGTTTGACATTAATAGTCCTTTTATTCAGAGAGGATGCTGTTATTGTTAACATCAGCTGCTCTTGCTGTTGACATCATTGAATGTTTTGTTTTATCCATTTCATATAGTCGGACTAATATTTGTATTGACCTTTTTAATGTAGTTCAGTAAGGGCAGAAAAACGCTTTGAGGTACCTTGCACCAGCAAGGGCAAACTAATCATTTCACAGGTTATGATGAGTTGGCGAATGACTGTGTTGAGCTACTGGCTTTTTTTTGTGTTAGGGAGGGGGAAGAGATTCCGAGTGACAATGACTGTGTGTGTGTGTGTGTGTGTGTGTGTGTGTGTGTGTGTGTGTGTGTGTGTGTGTGGCAAGCTGCTGCGGGGTGTGAGCTAACTGCTTAAATATTACATAACTAGTCTGAGCTCAAGATTGGTAGCTGTTGGCTCATGCTTACACACACACACACACACACACACACACACACATTCTAATATTATGGCCAATATAGTGCACAATATAGACAAACACACTAACCTTTTCTTCCCCCTGAAAGCAAGACACACACACACACGCACACAAATACACACACACACACACACACACACACACACAGCTGTAGCCATAGCCAGTCATTCACCCTCACCAACACAAACTTAAGTAGAGGTCACTGACGTGTTGGCTAGCACACAAACAGCCAAATGGACGAAGCAGCGCAGAGGTCATACACACAGCCACAGCCAGCTGGCTGACCGCTCGACACACACTCTCCCTGTCTCGTGCACAAACACACACTCACACTTGCACAGCGCAGAGGTCACCAGCATAGCCAGCTGGACACACACACAGGGGAAAAGGTCAGAAGCCGACAGAAAGAAGAAAAGTGATTCCATTTGTCATTGTGATACCACAGCACACCACAGCACACCGTGCCCACAATGAAATTCAACCTCTGCTTTTAACCCACCACGTGCGTGATCAGGGGGCAGCCATGACAACGGCGCACGGAAGGCAGTGTGTGGAGTGGGGACAGTACCATGGTACCATCAGGACATTTTGATAATAATAATAACAATAATAATAATAGTAATAATAATAATAGATTTTATGTAGCCTCTTAGCGGTCACAGTATCGTCGGTGCTACGACTCACTGTGACTGAAAAAAATTAACTACAACATTAATACAAAATCACAGAAAGTCTTAAGTAACGCATTACATATTGGTCATTGCCATTCTGGTAACGACAAAGTTATAGTAGGGGGTAGGGCTGGGCGATATGGCTGAAATCTGTATCACGATATAAGTGTTTCATATCGGTCGATATCGATAATTATTGAAACATTGTGTGACCTATTTAAAAGTAACAGGAGGGAAAAATCTATTCATTTTTATTTTTTTAACTTAACCTTCCTCTGACAGGCAATAAGCATTCAGGCAAAATGACTGTCAAAACACGTTCAATGTTACGATCACAATGAAAACTGAGTGATCCGAGAAAGCTCCGGCTGTCTGAACAGTGTGAACACATTAGGATAAGTGGTTTTGATAAAGTGGTATTGTATCATTGAAAATATATCGATATGGCGATATAGTGTCAAATACATATCGATATAAATATTACGATACGATATTACGATAATATCGATATATCGCCCAGCCCTAGTAGGGGGTGCGTCTTAAAGGGTTAAAAGGTCACTTTACAAATAAAACAAATAGCTACGTTTTGCATTTAACCTGAAAACAAAGACGACAGACACAAATCCCATAAAGAAGACAGATAACCAAACACTCAAAGATCACAAATACACCAAACACTTATCTATAGCATAATCAGAGTCTGTGGGTAACTCAGTAGGAAAGTCTCTCGGATGATGTAAAATCCCGATGCTGCATATCAGGCCGTAAGGTCGTTCTGACGCCGTAAGCAGAGCTCTGGAAGAAGCAGATCAGCTGGGTAGGCTGCAAATGCTGGATGATGTTTCCTCCGAGGAAAAACGTAGGGTACTTTAGTGGCACTTCTGGCAGTTGGTGGATTTGACCATGCGGTCGCAGGTCCGTTACCTTACCTGGGGGATTCGAAATCTGCGACCCTTTGATTACAGGTCTGCTACCTTAACCACCAAGCCACCACTGCCCCAGCACTCAAACACGCATCAGACTTCACCACGTCAACATCCAGTAATCGTCTCAGACACTGTAGTTACAAGGAGAGCGAAAAAGTAATCTCAGGTGACGAAGAAAAAAAAGGGGAACACTTACCTGGGTCAGTATAAGTTGAATAAGGTAAAAAAAATATATAAGGGTGCTCATTAAAAAATCTAACTCATCAATGCAAAAACGAGGCAGCACTGTCACAAATATTAGAATGAGACAAAAAAAAGAGATACTGTATGTGACTTTGCCATGGAGAAATTAATTGGAAAATATGTAGTCAATGTTACTTCCTGCTTTTTTTTGGTGTGTTTTGGTGCTAGGGTAACAGACTTGTGACCGCAGGTTTGACTCCACCAACTGCCAGTGGTGCCAGTGGGGTACCCTGAGGATGGTACTGTCCCCACACACTGCTCCCCGGGCGCCGTTGTCATGGCTGCCCCCTGCTCACGTGTGTGATGGGTTAAATGCAGTCAGTTTCGTTTCGTGTGTGCTGTGCTGTGGTAGTCTGAGGTGTAATCACAATGACACTGGGTGTTTTTTGTTTGTTTTGATTGTTTGTGTATGTGTTGCTGCAGCTGCACAGTATCATCCTTACTACATAGGGCATTATGGAATATAGTAGGTTTTTTTTATTAACATTTTAGTAGATTATTTATGCATTTATTAAGCTGTGTGGGGCTATGCTTATAACGTGTATGCAGGATCATATTTGTTTACATTCCATTCATTTGCACTACATGGTCTGTATGTGCATATTGCATAAACTGTTCATGTGTGTGATTAATGTACGTCTGTATGGAATACGAACCTGCTGCACTGTGTATGGAGTGGGTACTTACTGCAGTTTGTATGGATTGTGTGCTTACTGTGCTTTGTAAGGAATGTGTACTTAATGTACTTTGTATGGAGTGTGCACTTACTGCAGTGTGTATGGATTGGTGTACTCACTGCACTTTGTAAGAAGTGTGTACTTACTGTGCTTTGTATGGAGTGTGTTCTTAATGTACTTTGTATGGAGTGGATACTTACTGCAGTTTGTATGTATTGCGTACTCATTGGATTTTGTACGGAGTCTGTACTTACTGCAGTTTGTATGGATTGCTGTACTTAATGTACTTTGTGTGGAGTGTGTACTCACTGCAGTGTCTGTGTATGTCTCTGTCTGTGTGTCTGCAGGGCTGAGTGTGGACAGGCCGTGTGCCCGCTCTGTGAAGGTGGAGTGCCCGTGCCCGCTGTCGCAGCTGTGTGCCAGGGGTGGGGTGGTGTGGGCACTGAGCGAGCAGCGAGGGCTCTTCTACAGGGAGGGGCTCAGTGCTTACTGCCCCGAGGGAGAAGTCTGGAAAAATGATAAAATCAGGTGCGTGTGTGTGTATGTGCGTGTGCGTGTGTGTATGGAGAAGGGAGAAGTCTGGAAAAATGATAAAATCAGGTGTGTGTGCCCGTGTCCGTGTGTTTGTCCGTGGGTGTGCGTGTGTGTGTGTAAGAGTATTTTGGCTCAGCAAATGCTCTTTTTGAAATCAGACTTTGTTTACTGTAAAACAGAAAAGGTGAGGCGTCTGTCTGTTTGTGTGTGTCTGTCTGTGTGTTTGTATGTGTGCCTATGTAAGTGGGTGTGTATGTGCATGTGTGTTAATAAGTGTGTGTGTGTGTGTATATACATGCTTACGTGTGTGTGTGTGTGTGTGTGTGTGTGTGTGTGTGTGTGTGTGTGTGTGTGTGTGTGTGTGTGTGTGTGTGTGTGTGTGTGTGTGTGTGCACGCCTGTGTGTGTTTGTGTGAGTAGTGAGAACCAGACGCTGGAGCCGATGTGCATAGCGCTGGGGGAGAATAATACTCTGTGGGCGCTGGACACCAATGGAAGCCTGTGGTTCAGGACTGGAATCTCCACCAAGCTACCGCAGGGGGAAGACCAGCACTGGTGGCAGGTGGCTGTTGTAAACACACACACTCCCATATGCTTAGGATTCATCAAATCTAACACTCACTTAAAATATGGACAGTGTATTTTTTTGAGCACTGTCACAAGAAATTGACAAAATTTCTGCTTTCTCAGTGAAGGACATTAAGGCATGTGCCAATCCAATAAATACATAAAATTCAGCCTTTTAAGGTACCTTTGTTTCAGCAGGTAGATACTTTTTACTTTTTTGGACAAACGATGGTCATGATTGTACAACCCCAATTTCGATGAAGTTGGGACGTTCTGTTAAATGTAAATAACAAAGAAATGCTATAATTGTGAAATCATACAAATAATATATGTTTTTGAGAATAGTCCAAGGATAACATATCAGTTATTGAAACTGGATTTTTTTGTTGTTGTATGGGATATTTTTGGTCATTTTAAATTTTAGGCCAGCAACGTGTCTCAACGTGGACTATTCTCAAAAACATATATTGCTTGTGCGATTTCAGAATTATAGCATTTCTTTTTTATTTACATTTAACAGAACGTCCCAACTTCATCGAAATTGGGGTAGTACATGTGGCTAGCTCATCAGTTAGTGAGTGTACTGGTAAACATCCTCTTGCCCAGTAGCATGTCAGTCTTCCCGGGAGAACAATAATAGCCATTTGTTCATCTCTTTGCTAAGCCACTTCAGATGGACTTGTTTGGGGTACTGGAGCAGATCCTACAGAGCATTTTTCAAACACAGACTCGTGTCAAGATGCAGGATTTTAGACAAAAGGAATGTGTTTATTCTATTCCTGCTCCAGTTAGAAGTTAGACACTTCATTGATTAGAGGTCACAAGCCTCTTTGAGCCTACTGGTTTCATCCTTGTACCACAGATCAATGCTTTTCCAGGGCATGCATTCCTCTTCTGCAGAGGCGGACAAACCGGACTGAGAAAGTAAAAGTCCAGCCATGTATTCTTTCTGCCTGTGCTTTTAACACAGGTGATTTCACTAAATATCTCACCTACCTAGCTCACCTGTCAGCTGTTTCAGTGAATTGTCTGGAACAAATGCAGCTCTGGAAAAAATTAAGAGACCACTGCAAACTTAACTAAAGCCAACATCTCTACATGTATGACAGCCATTCCTTTCCAGTGTCAGTTGAATTTGGAATTTGGGAGAAATGTTGTAGGTAGTTTGCAGAATAAAACAAAAATGTTGACTTTACTCACACATATACCTATAAAAAGTTAGTAAAATCAGAGAAACTGATAATTTGACAGTGCTGTATGTGGCAGGACTTTTTCCTCTCTGAACCTTGGATGTCTGCCTCTGCCCTTCTGGGTGTTCTTCAACACAGGCAATAAGATACTGCTGTATCTCTTAAGGGTGTTTCTGATTTCCTTGAAATTCAAGGTTGCGTAAAACAAATTCTTCGAACGTGACAAATTCTTCAAACATACTCAGGCATACTGCAGATATAGCTGCAAGTGGGATTATGTGCCGTGCTGCCAAATGAAAAGCAAAAGAGCCAAATGCTTTGAGTCAGTACTTCACACTTTAACTGCGAATGACCCTTACTTCACCTCCCCGCCGCCTCCCTCTCCCCAACCTTCTTTTTGGTAACGCTTTTTTTGCTAATGCTTTATTTTACGGTTCTTTATTTAGCGTATGTACATGTAACAACATGTAATATTATGAACTTACACAGTACATACCCAGCACTAACCCTAACCCTGTGGTACAGGTTATGTAGATAATATTTACAGTATGGACTGTAAATAAAGTGTACTCCTTTTATTTTAACGATCCCTAGCACAGTGTATCTACATGTAACATGTAACATTATTTACATACATTACACAGTACACTAACACTAACCAAAATACTAAGTTTCAGTGTAAGTGTACGTAATGCGTCATGTTGTTACACACTTTGTGTACGTCATGATTAGACAAACTGTTACGGGCACTTTTAGAATGAAGTGTAACCCCCTTCTCTTTTTGCAGGTAAACATCACGGACTACGTGGTGTTTGACCAGGGCAGCCTCTTCCAGACGCTCATCCACGCCACCCAGAGCATGGCTACAGCGACGCGTGCCCCCGTGGAGCGTGTGGCGGAGTGCCTGCGCGTGGCCTTCCTCTCACAGCACTCGCAGTGCCAGCCCAGCCTCATCAGCACCAATGCCAGCGGCGTCTGGATCGCCTCGGGCCGCAACGATTTCCACGTGGCCAAAGGCAGCCTCATAGGTCAGGCAGGGGGGAACAGCTCTGCCCTAACCAATCGAATCACATTTTGAGTGCTAGGCGGCCAATGAAGCCGCCAGTTTAGCCCAAGCACGGCCAATCACAGCTTAAGCTGTATTTAGCACATACTCAGTCGGGTGAAAGATGGTGTAATGGTGTAATAATGGTGTTTAAAGTAGTACTAAGTAGTTTTAGTTGTTGGTCACCCTACAGGTTGGAAGTGGAATTGTCTCTCATAGAGAACTACAGAGAGACGGTCCGCTCCTCCAAACTTATTTTGTGTGGTTTTAGCCCATGGAGGGTGGCAAAGTGAATTCAGAAGTGCTTTTTACCCAGTTACAAGTTGATGAACCACTGAAACGATTTTGGAAACATTATTTTAAAGGAGAACTTCGGTGTAAAATGAAAATTGGCATGTTAAAACATCATACCGAGTTGGTATGTGTACTGGGGAGCAAATTTGATTTAGCCTGTTGCATTCAGAGTTTAACTATTTTTTATCGTTTGTTCCAGAAGGCTAACAATGGAAGTGGTAGGTGCCCTCAGACGAAGCATGATGACTACGCTTATTTTAAACCATTACAACAGCTCGATCGCCATCGCCGCCATGATGAAAGTCCGCACAAGTCAATTGAGGAACACGAACCAGCAGGAAGAATAGGAGAAGAGGTAGTACAGTCGACTTGTTTGGACTTTCATCATGGCGGCGACGAGAAACTACAGCAAGGTACTGCCTGTCAAAACTATTTTATTAATAAATGTTGTGTACACTTAAAAAGTTCTCAGTGCCTCGTTTTTAATGTCAGGACCTGTGTTGTACTACCGATGGAGTGTGGAGTTTCTTCGAGCTGTTTTAATGGTTTAAAAATAGCGTAGTCGTCATGCTTCGTCTGGGGGCACCTACCAGTTCCATTGTTAGCCTTCTGGGACAAACGATAAAAAATAGTTAAACTCTGAATGCAACAGGCTAAATCAATTTTGCTCCTCAGTACACATACCAACTCGGTATGATGTTTTAACATGCCAATTTTCATTTTACACTGAAGTTCTCCTTTAAGGTTGAAAAAAAAAAAACACTGTGTTGCTTTAAACCTCTTATAGTCAGAAGACTGTAGATGTTTATGTGCGTGTGAAGTGACTCACTGATGAACAACTTTGCTGCTGCAGCATTTGTGCCCCATCTTCTACTTCTACTGATTCATTGTGCTTTTGTGTGTGTGTGTGTGTGTGTGTGTGTCTGTGTGTCTGTCTGTCTGTCTGTCTGTCTGTCTGTCTGTCTGTCTGTCTGTGTGTGTGTGTGTGTGTGTGTGTGTGTCTGTGTGTCTACAGGCACTTACTGGAGGAGTGTAGTACCCAGGGGCACAGCGTCTGCCACTAAGTGGGCGTTTGTCTTTTCCTCCGCAGTGCCCTGTAAAGAAGGTGAGTTTGCACCCACATCCTATCACACCACACAACGCACACAAAGGCATATATCCCCCCTTACCAACCGGTTATTGAACACAATGCATTGTCACACACTCATTTCTCATATTA
>CM050205.1:18997500-19042500 GCA_027475355.1 Coilia nasus
TTCTTATGCTGGGATTGGTTTGATGTGCATGTTTTGTAAATCTTACGTGAGCCCTGTTGTAAATTGACCTCTCTGCTCAAATTTGCGCTGGTTTGCATCTTTGTTTGATAAATGAGGGTCCAGGTGACTACCATGTGATGCTGGGTGTGATGCTGAGGGTGTGTAAAGCTGTCACCAAAGCATAAGCAAAATACATAATAATAATAATAATAATAATAATAATAATAATAATAATAATAATAATAATAATAATAATAATAATAATAATAATAATAATAATAATAATAATAATAATAATACTTCATTTTTACATAAATGCATACATGTGGGTTTGTAGTTTTGATGCCTCAGTGTTGTTCCACACTGTAGAAAATTGTGGAAGAGAAAAAAAGTTAATGCAAAGGTGTGTTCAAACATTTGAAAGGCCCTGATACTACATTGCATTCTGGAGTGTGCTTGTGAACAAAAGGGTTTTGCTTTGTTAAATTATGAATTAAAGACTCAGAGAACAGAGGACACATGTTCTGGCAGTGTTTTTTTTAGGTTACCAGTTATTGCTGAAATAATTCTTTGCCTTGAGTAATTTTAATTGCCATTGTGACACTGCAACCAATGGTGGCGAAATCTGTTTGTGTTTTGTTAACGTAATGTTGCGTAGGCACCTACAACCCCAGATCAGGCATGTCAAGGGATGGTTTGCTTTGAGTTTCAGAGTTTTTAAAAAAAGCCTCTACAAAGAAAAGGTTGAGTTTGCCTTTGTGCATATTTAATTTGTTAAGGAAGTCTAAACGGAGTGTGGGTGTAGGGGGTTAATTGGAGATTGATGAGACTGAAAGGACATCCTGGAACAGTGTGTTTGCTTACAGGGGTATTGCACTATGGCTGTGTCTAGTGACTTGTGTGTGTGTGTGTGTGTGTGTGTGTGTGTGTGTGTGTGTGTGTGTGTGTGTGTGTGTGTGTGTGTGTATGTATATGTTCAGGGTCTACAAATAGAGAAGCATGTGATGAGGGCAGCTGTGGCCATGCCCATTTTTGGGAGGGGTGTGTGTGTGTGTGGGCAGGGGGTGTGCGTGTCTGTATGAGAGTATGTAACAGGAGCCTGGGGGGCCAGCCGAGGATGGCGTGCACATTTTTAGCCTGTAGGTCTTTACTACTGGACATAACATTACTCCCTCTGTGTCACTGACACCCTCTCTACGCAGGCAGGCCCCTGCCCCCAACACTGCGTTAGGTGCCTGTATAGCCCACCAGTGTAGTGTCCACAGGACGAGCTGGAGCTCCTTGCCCTGTACAGAGGGGAGCTGGTTGATCAACACACTCTCATAACAAAGAAACAGCCTTTCCCTGTTATAGTCACAGCTGGCTCTGTCGTGTAAGCACAGCTCAGGAGCCTCTGTTGCTGCACAGCTCTGTTTAAAAAGAAGCCCTGTTGTTACAACAGCGTGTGTGCAGGCAGACGTCTGGAGTCCCGGTGGTGCAGGCTCCTTTTCTCTGAAGGTTCTGTGTTTGTGGTTCTGTGCAAACAAAGTGATGTAATTTTATGAATTAGAAAAAGCCATGCCATAGTCATAGTTACATTACTGGAGCAGTCTCGTTGCAGCACACATTCAGCAAAATAGCAAAATATAGGTAAGTAGGTGTGCTATGACCAAATGGGCTTTGAATGATGGTAGCCTGTGACTAGCATAGCCGAGAACCTGTCATTCTCCCCGCACTCTCTCACTCTCCCATCTCCTCCACCAAAATAGAACAGCCTGAAACAAGAACATTAAAGCGTTTTTTTTTTTTTTTTTTTCACCAAAACCGGCTCACGGGGCATTAATTAATACTAGAGACTACCACAAAATTGATGAAAAAACAATGCAATGACACCTTTAAAGGCGTTAAGGTCATAAGTTGTGTCAGGGGTTGTGCTTCTACTTTACAATGAATGTGCTACAGATTTTGGGAGATGGGGGGTGGCATGTGCGGCTGACATTTTTGGGACCACACACAAGGCCAGTGAGCAAACTATACTGCGGTTTAGTCACTTGTCCTTGAACCAGTGGCATAGCTAAGAAATGATAATTAAAATGTCCCTGTGACTGAATCCAAAGCAAATTATTATATGGCTCTTTAGAATGCTGACGAACATCCCATTGACTTTGAATGGACCTCTCCAACGTCCAGAGGTCAAATATTTTTGTATAATGGGCATCTTTCACCACAAACATCAAGATTTATAGAAAAAGTCTATGCGTATAAAGAAATACAAATTTATATACAACTATACAAAAATACAAATTTTATAAATGAGGACCCAGGGTGTGAATAAACTCCACAGTAACACCGCTGTCACTCGCATTAGTTATCTATGGACATGACAGCAGCTGGAGTGGTATGTTAATGCAGATATGTTGTTGGAGAAGTTCAGTGTGAATCCATCCATAGCCCTGTTGTTTGAGATTACAGAGTGCTATTGATAAGGAAAAAGAACGAGAAACTGTAATGCAACATAGACCGAAAAATGAAGTAACACTAACTGAAATGGGCATAGGAAAATGAACTGAAAGCTAGTTTCCATTACGTACAGACTATTATCCAGTTCACATTCAAATTTGGACTTCTTGGAGGACAATATCGACTAATTGGATACTGGAGACACACAAAGAATTGAGAAAAAATTGATCACCTTAAGCAGGGCTGCCTCAGTGGAGGGTGTATAGTGATTAAAGGCCTGAAACGCCCGTAGATCCTGAGGTGCACTACTGATGAAGTGTCCTAAACATTTTCACAGATCAACTAGACTCTGTGACTGTGACTTAGCAAGCAAACCCAACAACAGGACAGTAACACCTAAGGGGTTAAGTGTTCTTTCAAGCAATATTATGTTACAATAAGGTTTGTAGTAAGGATGGCTTAAAATCTCTTCTCCCAAAAGTACTTCTTCCTAGGTGGCACAGCCACACCCCAGACCCACCCTGATATTATACCAAAGCATTTATTTCATAACTTTCTGTTGCTGTGTCTGTCATTTTTGAATGTTTTAAACTAGGGACCCACAATATGTCTGATATCATCAGAGGTGGAGACGAGATGGCCTTTGGTCATCAGTCTGTATCTCCTCTTTGTACTTGTATTGACTTGTAAAAGCCTTGTATTGAAGGCCCTTTTACTTAACTTTAAGCAGATAACGGCAAGTCTGTTTCTGTGTGTATTGGCTGAAGTACGTTTGCTGTCAGTTGAGCCACGGCTCAGATATCGTGTGTTTATGCTAAAAAACCTGAGGCAGGGCCCAGTTAGAGAACACTTCTGGGGTCATGACCCCTAGTGAGACAGCATCGTTCGTTCATATTCCACGTCTTCTGCACTTTAAATGTCTATACATAGTGATGTTTGTCGTGTGTGTGTGTGTGTGTGTGTGTGTTTTTGAGAGACACTGCATCCCTCCCCCAGAAAGAATCACCAGGGGACCTGTCCTCGTGACCCTGACCTATATACTTTTTTGGCTCACATCGCTGGGATGGGTTGCGGCTGCATTTTCTCAGTGATCTAGTTTCTGCTGGTTTTTCTTTTCGTCAATATACTAAAAAAGAACATGGTATCTGCTCTTGTGAAGGGTTGGGTTCTTGGTTTGCGAGGCAGAGGTGCTCTTTTTAACCACACATGAGGCTTCACGCTGATGAGGCTCAGTCTTGGACAGTGTATTTGGGGGGGGGGGGGGGGGGGGTGATCATTTGTTGCCACAGTGACAGCCAGGGAACATGACCCCTGAGTTCTGTCATATGGGATGGTGACAGGGTGGCCATCTTGAGGGGTGTGGTGACAAGCGTGTGCAGGGTTCTTTTGGGAGGGGGAGGAGATGTGTGGCACCATTCTCTACCCCACCAGGTTCTCTTGGACCTGTGTGTGTGTGTGTGTGTGTGTGTGTGTGTGTGTGTGTGTGTGTGTGTGTGTGTGTGTGTGTGACTAGAGAGCGATAGAAAGAGTGTGTGTGTGTGTGTGTATGTGGCTAGAGAGAGATTGTATGTGTGTGTGTGTGTGTGTGTGTGTGTAGCCAGAGAGAGTATGTGAGTGTGTCTATGTAGCATGTGGATGGTAGTCTCTCACTTTTAACATCATTGATTTCAGGTGAAACTATTTGTTTATGCTTTTTTGCATGTAGCAAGTGTAACTTACTAGCCTCGTAAACCTGCCCCTTGTACTTCATTTCATTTTGTACAGAGGGTCTGAACCGGAATATCTTGAGGGTCATGTAGTCGGCCCCAGCAAGATTGATCCAATCAGCGAACAGAGGGTGTGTTCGTTAGCCATGATGTTGACCTTGTGGGCTAAATTTGAATTGTAATGCGTAGGTAGGCTAATTGCATGACGACCAGGCGTTAGTGAATGGGTAAAGGCAAAGGCACTTGTTTTAAACTTCAGCAGAGTCCACACCTCGAGGAAGAAATCATTTCTGACTGTGTCTGGTCTAGACCCTCTGTACAAAATGAAATGAAGTACGAGGGGCTGGTTTACCAGGCTAGTAACTTACACATAATTGCTTTCTTTGCACAGTCTGTTAAGATTACTTATTTATCATGTGTAAGTGCTTAGCCAGAGAATGTGTGTATGTGTCAGTGTGTGTATGTTTTTGTTTGGAAATGATGAGGGTTATGACAAACATCTTTCTGTGTAACTTCCTAGTATATGTGACTATTTCTCTATGCTTTATAATGAGTATAGTGGCTGTGTATCGCAAGGGATAGTCGCCTGTTTTTGTCGAGTCTGTTAAGATTGTGTAGGTCTATTAGTTGCATGTGTCTGTGTACAGCATGCCGGTCGGCCCACTTTGTACAATTCAAATAAAAAAGGCAATGAATTACTCAATTTTTCAACAGAACTCGGGTTTGTAAAAACCATGATCGTATGTGTGTATGGTGTGTGTGTGTGTGGCCAAGGAGTGTGTGAGTGAGAAAGGGTGTGGATTCATGTGTGGTTTGCATGTGTGGAAAAGATAAAAGCATGATCATTTTTTGACGTCTGTCTTTCAGTTTGAACATGATACCACATGACTTTTTGGTTACGCTTTTTGTAACAGTGTAGTGGCTGTGTATTGCAAAAGCAAGAGATAATCTTGCTTCTGGGTTTTGTCTAGTCTGTTAAGACAGTGTATTAATTGTGTGTGTGTGTTTGTTTGTTTGATCCTCTTTGTGTGTTTGTTCCTCTTTGTGTGTGTGCGTGTGTGCGTGTGTGTGTGTGTGTGTGTGTGTGTGTGTGTTTGTCAGGTCATGCCAGGCTGGTGAGTCTGTCGTGTGGGAGCCAGCACGTGTGGGGGTGTGACACCTGCGGGATCGTGTACTTCAGGGTGGGGACGCAGCCTCTGAACCCCAGCATGATGCTGCCAGCCTGGATCTGCATTGAACCACCCACTCTGGTATGCACACACACACACACACACACACACACACACACACACACACACAGCATGATGCTGCCAGCCTGGATCTGCATTGAGCCACCCACTCTGGTATGCACACACAAACACACACACCCAGCCCCAGTCTCAAGCTTGTACACAGAAGTGATACTGTGTATACATGACAAGTTAGAACAGGCTGTAAAGTTGGTGCATCTTTTTTTCTTTCCTTTAGATGCCAGTCTTAAGGGCTTGTCCCTGTGTTATCTAAAGCAAAACACACATGCACACACAAATTCAACAATACACTTTGCTTTCTTTCTTTCTCTCTGTCTGTCTGTCTCTCTCTCTCTCTCTCTCTCTCTCTCTCTCTGTTTTGGTTTCCTTTTCTCCCTCCCTCAGTTAATTTCTTTCTGTCACACATACACACCATTTTCTCTTTCTCTCTCTCCCCTATTAATTTACCCACACACACACCCACACATACACACACACATCAAGGAATGAAAAGTAATACCAGCTACCCACCAAATGCTGGTAAAATATGAAAGGTGCTGGTAGATTTTGGGCATAAAATAATAATGTAATGTTGAGTGGCTGGTGAATTTTACCATTTATTTGTCAGTAGCTGGTATAGGTTCACATTTAATTTCCACCCCTGACACACACACACACACACACATACACACACACACACACACACACATACACACACCAGCCTATTTTGGTGGCACAGTGTTGCGGAGGAGCCTTTCCACAAGTAGCGTGACAGCCCAGGGCTGCTATCTGAGGTGTCCAGCTCCTAAGCTTTCACACTCTGGGCCCTCTCAGTACTTGTGAGATGTAGCAGGCCCCTAGCCAGGCTACCGCCGACTGGTGCCTCTGCTCAATTTAATTTACCTCCAGCCACCGTGTCTGGGAGCATGTTTGTGAAGTTTCGGGGCGCTCCATCTCTGAATGTGGACGGGCCATGCGAACAGATCAAGGGCAGAAAACGATAACGTTGAACTCAAGCTTTCAAATTGAAGATTTAAAAGCCAGAACAAGAACAATGCTCTTACATTGTTAGGGGTGGTGTTACAAACAGTAGCGATTTTTTGAAGCGACTGTGGAGCTAACGAATGGCAATGTAGAGGTTTCAGACACTTTGCACGAACTGAAACGACCCCAGGGTTAAGCATGTTATTTTTTGGAGGGGGGGTCTGATATTCTGTTCTATTTTTAATACATGACCAGTTGAGAACTTTTTTGATAAAACGGCTTCTTCATCTGCATTTATTTGTGTGTGCGAGCGTGCGTGCGTGCGTGTTTGTGTGTGTGTGCGTGCTTGCGTGCATGTGTGTGTGTATGTGTGTGTGGGTGTGTGTGTGTGTGTGTGCATGTGTGTGCGTGTGCGCTTGCGTGCGTGTGTGTGTGTGTGTTTGCCCGCACACAGCCGGTTGGAGTGCAGCTGGTGAGGGTGCACACCAGCCCGAATGACCGCATGCTGTGGACGCTAGACAGCCGCGCCAACGTGCACGTCAGAGTGGGCATCACCGACGAGATGCCCGTGGGCACAGACTGGGAGCATATTCCAGGTACATCACTAAGTATATTTGTACTTTCAGGACACTCACACACACACACGCTCACTGCCCAGCCAAAACAAAGTTGCTACCTGATGTTCAAATGAGCAAAAGTCTTTGACCTGATAACTGCTGTGATAAAAGTGAGGTCAGCTGAATGATCAATGGATTGTTTTCTTTTCTGATTTTATGGCTTGTATTCCAAGAAGATTAAAGGAGAACTTCGGTGTAAAATGAAAATTGGCATGTTAAAACATCATACCGAGTTGGTATGTGTACTGGGGAGCACATTTGATTTAGCCTGTTGCATTCAGAGTTTAACTATTTTTTATCTATTGTCCCAGAAGGCTAACAATGGAAGTGGTAGGTGCCCTCAGGCGAAGCATGACGACTACGCTATTTTTAAACCATTAAAACAGCTCGAAGAAACTCCACACTCCATCGGTAGTGCAACACAGGTCCTGACATTAAAAACGAGGCACTGAGAACTTTGTAAGTGTACACAACATTTATTAATAAAATAGTTTTGACAGGCAGTACCTTGCTGTTGTTTCTCGTCGCCGCCATGATGAAAGTCCGCACAAGTCGATTGAGGAACACGAACCAGCAGGAAGAAGGTACAATCGACCTGTTTGGACTTTCATCATTGCGGCAACGAGAAACTACAGCAAGGTACTGCCTGTCAAAACTATTTTATTAATAAATGTTGTGTACACTTACAAAGTTCTCAGTGCCTTGTTTTTAATGTCAGGACTTGTGTTGCACTACCGATGGAGTGTGGAGTTTCTTCGAGCTGTTTTAATGGTTTAAAAATAGCGTAGTCGTCATGCTTCGTCTGAGGGCACCTACCACTTCCATTGTTAGCCTTCTGGGACAAACGATAAAAAATAGTTAAACTCTGAATGCAACAGGCTAAATCCATTTTGCTCCTCAGTACACATACCAACTCGGTATGATGTTTTAACATGCCAATTTTCATTTTACACCGAAGTTCTCCTTTAAGCCAAGATTCAAAGGGCTGAAATTGTGGAGAAGTGGTATAGGGAGAATAACAAATCATTTTCACACATGGATTTGCCAACACAGTCCTGACCCGGTCTTTGGGATTAGCTGGACAAGGCTACATGTTTCAGTGGTCCTATAGTAGTCAATACAACATCTCTGAGAAAATAATTATTTAATTAGTTGCTCTAAATAAATGCAAGTTTAGACAGAAAATAAAGATGACATTTCCTAAGCTTATTGAAACAATGCTGTACAAAAGTATTTAGTATCCAAAGCTTAAGGCAACCCAACAAAATGTTGAGCTCTTTCTTTCTTTCTTTCTTTCTTTCTTTCTTTCTTTCTTTCTTTCTTTCTTTCTTTCTTTCTTTCTTTCTTTCTTTCTTTCTTTCTTTCTTTCTTTCTTTCTATTTATTTCTGACTCACTGACTTGTGTTTTAGCAATAAGAATACAGTTAACAAAAAAACATCTAAATCCACTTTATGTGATGTGCAGTGATAGGTCTGCAGTCCTCAATGTGTGTGTTTGTGTGTGTGTCTGTGTGTGTGTGTGTGTGTGTGTGTGTGTGTGTGTGTGTGTGTGTGTGTGTGTGTGTGTGTGTGTGTGTGTGTGTGTCCGTGTCTGTGTGTGTGTGTGTGTGTGTGTGTGTGTGTGTGTAGGGCTGCTGGCCAGTCAGCTGGCTGTGAGCATGAGGACAGTGTGGGCGCGATGCCCTAACGGTGAGGTGGCCAGGCGGTACGGAATCACAGACAAGAACCCCGCAGGAGACTACTGGAAGAAGATCCCCGGCCTGGTCAACTGGCTAACAGGTGAACCAACAACCTCTTTCATTTCTGTTTGACAGGCTCTTAAAGAAAATGCATGCAGAGTCGACTGGCTACCAAACATTATTCTGTTTCCTTCCAGTAGCTTCAAGAGTCTGTGTGTGCGCATGTGTGTGTACATGTGTGCGGGCGTGTGATTGCATTGTTTAGCCATGACTTTGTGTGTGTATGTGTGTGCTCACCTGTCTGTAGTTTTTATAGCATTTTTAGCTGTGTGTGCGAGTCTCCCTGTGTCTCTCAGTGACCCCTGTGGATGTGCTGTGGGCCATTATGTGTTTAGCTGTGGGTGTGTGTGTGTGTGTGTGTGTGTGTGTGTGATGTTAATGTGAATGTACTGACTGACACTCTCTCTTTCTCTCTCTTTCTCTCTCTCTCTCTCCCTCTCTCTCTCTCTCTCTCTCTTTCTCTCTTTCTCTCTCTCTCTCGCCTCTCCCATCAGTGACTCCATTGGACGAACTGTCGGCCATGATGTGTTTAGCTATGTGTGTGTGTGTATCTATTATGTTAATGTGAATGTACTGACTGACACACACTCTCTCTCTCTTTCTTTCTCTCTCTCTCTCTCTTTCTCTGTCTTCTCTCTCTCTCTCTCTCTCATCAGTGACTCCAGTGGATGAGCTGTGGGCCATGATGTGTTAGCTGTGTGTGTGTGTGTGTGTGTGTGTGTGTGTGTGTGTGTGTGTGTGTGTGTGTGTGTGTGTGTGTGTGTGTGTGTGTGTGTGTGTGTGGTGTTAATGTGAATGTACTGACTGATACTCTATCTCTCTCTCCCACTAGTGACTCCACTGGATGAGCTGTGGGCTGTGACGCCGGCGGGAGGCCTGAGCCAGCGCCTCACCAAGGCCCTGCAGCCCCACAGCCCCAAATCACACCCCTCCACCGGCTCCGTCAGTGCCGACGACCTGGAGGACGAGTGGGAGGTCATCTAATGACCCCGTCATGACCCGCCCCAAACTACCCCATCATCCAGGGAGAACTTTTTTTTTTTGGTTGTTGATGTGGGCAGGACTACTTGAGAGAACGATTTGTTTTTTTTTTTTGTTTTTTTCCCTCCTGTTATTGTTTTCATTTTAATTGCTCTCTCAAATTCAAAAGATCAGAGGGCATTTTTATTTTTTTATTTTTTCAATTTAGCCCCAACCTCCTTTGTTGTTGATAATACCCCGGATTTTTAACCACACCCTCATTTTTGTGTGTCTAATCAGACCTTCTCTCGGTTGGAGCGTTTTAATTTGATTGGCTAGCGAGCACTTTACTTGTCTTCATCCTAACCTGTGTAAATAGTAATAATATGGTAACAAAGGGATGGGGCCACGCTTTGTGTAGGCATGATGGGCTCCAGTAATAGAGTGTGAAAAGAGGGGTTTAATGCTGTACAGACTTATGACCACTCAAATGATATTGTGGCATTTCTGAAACTGGTCTTAATCTACCTGTTTTAATCGTGGAATAATTTATTGCCTCTTCACTAGAAGAGATGTGTTGTTTTTTTTTTTTTTTAAGGTGTTTTAACAGACTATGTTGGGTACCAAGTATGAGACGTCACCATCACAAAAAGAAAGATGCTCGATGGCCGATGATGGTTTCTGTAAACGTTTGGGTGGCGTTATAAGCTCAGCTGCAGGTAGTGTTCTTCTGAGAAATGTCCGGAGTAGTTACCCATAGTGTTTAGATGGCAAATCTCAGCACATTGGGTAGATCTGGCTGCAGTGGTGTACCTCTCCAAGGGGTCCCTCAGCAAGTCATTGTGATTGGACAGAAACAACATGTGGCACTGTCACCATGTATATGCAAACCGAATGGGAGTCACTGTAGGACGAAGAAGCTGTGAGCTGTGAACCTATTGGGAAAAGAGTGTGTGTACATAGCAAATTATATGGGGACAAGAGTACCTTTACTAGCGCTAGGAGACAGCGTATATGTAGTGCATCCCAGTCGTGTTAACTACTGTACATGAAAACTCAAGTGGCATTTCCCTTTCTTTTTATTTCTCTCCAGACATGCCAGGGTAGACATCTGTAAAGCATTTTAATATATGGCATTGTAAAGATGGTTACCGTCTGACCTTGAAACACGTCTGTCTACATGTGAAAGGGAAAAATATTAACAGACGTATCTGTGTGCGTGTGTGTATGTGTGTAAAAGATGGTTGTTGTATCACGCTGGACAGTTACCTTTGTTTTTAATGATATGCACTGGCCTTGTAGCAATGAATGAAGTTGTGTACGTATGTGAATTGATAGGATTTATTCATTTGGGGGGGGTTATTGACATGGGAGCTTCCCTCCTCCTTCATCTGCTGTTTAGTCAGCTTTAACTTTTATGAAGAGTGCTGGGGCCTAACCGAGCCTCTGCTCTACTCGACGGCAGGCTGCTGCTGCTATTGCTCACGGACTGCATGATGGCCATTGTGTAACTGTGAAAAAGAACCTGGGGGGCGGGGGGTCGGCTTTAACCAGTCCAGGCTTTGGCTTCCCGCTTCCTCTTTTCCCGTGCTGATAAGCCTGAAACTGAAGTCGCTGCTTTGGGTGGCATCTCCTGAAGTTTTGGTCAGGGTGTCCGTCACAAGGGCCTCTTTCACGCCAAAATGCCAACGGGTTGCAGCGGTGTGTCTGGTTACAAACTGGGTCACACACCGTAGTCCTTGTGAAGGTATTCGTCGCTTGGCAACTTGGGCTCTGCTACAGTGCTTTTTGGGACAGCTTTGCCAATCTTTTAGAGATTAGATTGATTATTTGAGGGGCTGTCTCAAATCTACTCAAATGAGATTAGATTGATCATTTAAGGGGCTGTCTCACATATACACTGTTGTGTCACCTTAAAAATGTTTTTTATTTGCTTCCTGTCTTAAAGGGAAACCCAGAAATACTCAGCAGTAACCTCGTTAGGCACTTATGCACAGATGCTGATAGCCAGCTCTCCACAGTGAGAGACAGGGGAAGTGTTAAACAGAGGCAGAATGTCTTCATAGATCAGCACTGTTTGCAAGTCTTGCCAATTGCTTGTCAGTGTTTACTTTTTCTGCTTTACACTTTTAATCATGATTAACATGCCAAACAGGACCAAACTGACCTTTGACCTCAAGCTGCTGTCTGTCTGACAGATTTCCAATGTAGATACTGGTACTGATCGTGTCAGGATGACCACTGTCAGCAGTTACAGGTTTAAGATCTGATTGGGCTTGTGATGCTGTAGTTTTTATCTAGCTTTGACTGCATCTAATGTCACTCTGTCTGGAGTCTGGACTACTACAAGGTCTAACTGACACTGGATTCCTTGCATAACACATTATTGCTTTTTTTGGCTTTTGTCTAAGTCTTGTTTCACCAAATAACCAGTGGTCCAGCTTTGGGAGACCCAACCCCTTCCATTATATCACACATATTAGACCTTTGCCTCTTCTGCTCCAGAAACTAACACAGTAACATTAACCAGAGCTCAGTGTGTTACATACTATGGCTGACATAATGTCAGCAAACTGCAGCTAACAGAATGAGTTAGAAACCCAATGACTGCCGCTATATCCTTTATCCATGCTTCACAAACTCCACAAATAAAGATGTTTACAATGAGTTTGTGTTGGAGCCTGTTTGACAGTGCAACATGCAGTGACCACCTATGAAGCTGCTGGTCTTTCAACCCCTACCCCTTGTCTAGTCAATGTCACTGCTACACAGTTTCAACCATATGAAAGAATATAACACTGCACCCTCCCCCAATTAGGATAATGTTACATTTCGCTACATTCACACGTTTTCCCTACTGGTACAGGAATCAGACCTGCGACCCTCTGAACCCAAGACCAACTCCCTCACTATCAGGCAAGGTGGCAGATGGCAGGCCACCTGGCAGGCCTTTTTTATGATAAATTATTATTATTAATAATTGTATTATTTTTATGCTATGTAAGGGCATTCTGACAAAGTACTGTAGTTAAAACACCTTACCAGGTGCACTGCCTTGCATAGGTAATGTATTGAGTTGTGTGTGGTAGTTGAATATGTTGGTGGAACACTACTGTAGGTGTTTGGCCCAGAAACAAAAGAGGGAAAGCCTTTTTTTTTTAGAAAATGTCTTTAATTTATACACTGTACATAACTTATATGCGTGGCCTCTTGGTATTTAGTGCAATGTTCAAAACTATTCTCACAGTACTTTATAACAGCTGTATACAGCCCCAACATCTCCTAGTCCATCAAACTATTTACACTGTAGTTCACTCCCTGAGTTTTAAAGGGAAAAAGTCTATGCCACGTCCTGCTGCTGGTGCAGCCTGAAGTCCAGTGGCTTGAGGAAATCTGGAAGAGAGTCCAGCTGTTCAGGGGGGATGGACCGCATGAGCTTCTGCATGGCTTGAACGAATAGGGACGGAGGGGCCGTTCCCGCCAGCCAGTGGAACGCCTGGTCGCCCAAGAGCACCTGCCACTGCAGTGCATTGCCCTGCAGCTGACTCTTCATTCGGAAGCGCATCTCTGGCATGAAGAGGATGAGGTAGCCCAGACAGACGTGTTTCCGCCGCATGTCGAAGTCGCTCTGGCATATTTGATTCAGGAGGCAGTCCAAGGGGGTGTTACCAGAGCGGTCTGTCACGTAAGGGCATGCGCCGTGCCCCAGCAACAGGATCAAACACTCAGGACGAACCAGGTCACAAGCGAGCTGCAGTGCTGTCTTGCCACCGTCGATGTGGACACAACCGTGTCTATTTAGATAGTTCTGTCTCTCAGTCTCGGTGAAGTCTCTGACAGAGTCCATGATCATTTTAAGGATGTTGATGCGGTTGTAACGAATGGCTACGTTTAGATGCGGTGTGGTGGACGCTTGACAGCAGCAGAAGCTTCGGCTTGGCATCTCCAGGGCGCGAACAGAGTAGCGATTGAGCAGATATCTCGCGTACTGCTGATGGTCATGCACCAGTGCGTACAATAAAGCCTCGCACGGGGAGTACGCGCACGCCCGTCCATCGTCCTCCCAGTGAAACACCTCCATTGTCCTCATATCCTCCAGCACCCATACTGGTAACAAGTCCCTGACGGCTTGATAAAATGCGAATGATGTTCTTTGACACTGTTTTTCGGATTTATACTCCGCACGGCTGTCATACATTCCCAGATCGAGAGGCATGGTTAAAACTGGATGTCTGAAGTCTCCCTTACACCTTTCTGTTTACTTTATGAAATGGCTAGACATGCACACTGCACTTTTTGCAGATCACCACTTGTCGATTTTACTGTCAACCTGTACTATTGAGCCGAAATGTCACTATGGCTAAAGTAACCAAATTAAGTAAATTCTACTTCTAAATTGACAGGATGGCTCTCACTGCTTTCACGCAGTAGTTTCTCCGCAAAATACAATCCGCAAAGTTTTCGATTAACCTAGTCTAAGATTACCAAACTGCCCAAGTTATGTTTTGGTCGCCCGTAGAGTCAATAACAAATGTCATGGAATTGCATGCTTTCTCCTAAGAAACGAGCTTCCTTCAAACCCCAACACAAACTCCATCGTCACCTTATATATTAACATTCTGAATGACGTCCGGGGAACTCCCAGAACGGCCGCCCCAGTTGGTTCCCTCTTGTCGCATCGGGCCACTTTATTGGCTCCCCTGCATTGCAATGCTTAGCTGCGTCATAGGAGTACAAAGTACCCTCAACTTTTTCCATATTTGTTGCGGACGCCTTGTGAGCGCGCTGTATAAGCGGCGGGTACACTCCCGCATAGAGTACATTCAGATCAGGACGCGTTTAGTGGTGGGTCACCAGCCCAGTTATGTAATATGGCGCATTTCGAGTAGTGTGCCGCAAGCTGACAAAGAGTGCAGCATTACCATACACATACGCTACCACCACGCTATCGACAGGGTTATTAATGAATATGCCAATAATGTTAAATATGTTAACGCCAATTTTGTGGACGTTATAACAGGCGTTATAACAAGTGTTAAAACGTTCGAAAGGTGAAATAGTGCGTTAAAAGGAGGGGTGAGGTATACCATTCTGTGCTGACCCATTTTAGTGTGAGGTCAAAAAAAAAATATGCCATTTTTTTTTTTTTTTTAATTCACCATATAGGTTACTACAGTAAAGCATGCAAAGCCTACTGTATAATCTTGCCCAAATATCTGTCGTCTATGCTTTTGTATTTAGATAGACACGTTTCACATATTATGTGAACTGATAAATAGTTGCAAACTATTGTGCAGTTAAGACATTTTTTTTATTCAGAGACATATTTCAGTTTAACGTTGTATTCATTTTGAATGACTGGGATAAAATTGTATGATATTTACACAATTTACATTTATTTCAGTTCATGAACATTTTCTTATTGCCATTGTCATCTGCAATTTGAAAGTTGCAAATGCTGCCACTCAAACTAATTTGTTCCATTCTAAGTTTTCTGACCAGTCAGCCTCTTTCAAAAACTGCAAGGAGATATGAGTGTATGTGCCATACTTAAACTGTACAGAGGGAGGCCCCACTTAATCATGTCTGACTTAACTGACGGTGAAGATGTTAATTATTGTCATATTTAATACCGACAATAAATGCATACATATGATGTCGAATAAAGGACACAGACATTTGAGAAATTTGATGTGTTATGTTTAGCCGATGTTATACTCAGTCACCACTGCTTGTACCATTGTTGCTGTAGAGTCTCTACACACAGAAGCCTTCAGATTGCAGATTCATTTTAGACAAGGCCTTCACACTGCTATGTTGTTGGTTTTCAAAAGCATTTCACAAATATTAAAGCACACAATTTCATACAAAGAAGTAACATCCAAATGGGGCTATCTCTTACATCCAGAGGCCACTGTTTTGAGTGTTTAGCTCACTAGCCAATAGGCAGACCTACTCCCAAACATAGCTTCATTATGGAAGCATAGCTTCATTATGGTTGTGAGCCTGAGGTGGTTACATTCTAGCCTTCGGTGTTACACTTTATTATGGATCGGCATGTACTTGTGCAGTACTTTTCCCAACAGGCTTGTGAAGGCTCCAGGTCAGAAAGCAGGTTTAGTTGCTTATGTGGATATGCTGACTTTGAGGAAGTGGTTAACCTCTTAAAGGCATATCCCTGTGTCTTTGCTTTGCTCGTAAAATGACACCAGACATGTTGTCATTTTTAGGAGGCTTCCAACTCTGCCCTCTGAGTTACCTTAGCTGGGTTTGTCACTAAACCACTTACTTGAAGGACCCCCCAGTACCCCACAGTGGTAAACCCGCCCGTCGTACTTCATTTTATTTTGTACAGAGGTGTACAATGAAGTATGTGGGGCTGGTTTACCAGGCTACCCCAGTACAACAACCTCCACTAGGGGGCAGTCTCTGCTTACTGTTACTGAAATATAGTGTCCTCACACCAATAGCCAAGTTGGCAGGCTGTTTTTTCACCTTGGTCACTGATCCGAGGACAATAACTACTTGGTGAAATCAAATCGTGCCAGGTTTTTCACACATGGCTGTTACACCCATTTCACTGCTTCTTGTGCTAATCTGTAGAAGCATCCAACAGTATTCAACTTTGGTTATTGTATTAACATTATTGGTTTCTATGTATGCACTTTAGTCAGCTTCTGTTGTATGAAATGTGCTATATAAATAAACTGAACTTGAACTCTGCAGTACAAATCCATATCAGAGGAAATGCAGGAGAAGAAAAGAGCAGAGGACATGTTTACGTGTGTGGCTCATAGTGCCGTAGTGATTTTTTTTAAAGATGTATGACTACAAATCACTCTTTTTCCAGAAAAACTCTCTGCACACTTAGATCCACGTGAAAGTGTTAAATTCCAAGCTTTTGGTCAAATGACCAGGGCATTCATCAATGCATTGTCATGAGAAAGGTTGTTCGATCAAACACTTGGAATTAAACACAAGTGTGTAGAGATTTTTTTCTAAACATTTTATGTGTGCTCCTAGAATAGGTCCTATAGTTCCTAGAGTAGTCCATTGTGATATGTGCGTTGGATCAACATTGTGCAACTCCATCTCCATTGTAAAAGAAGTGGACCAAATACTTCTACTGGTTCTGAGGTCTAATCCAAAACAACCCTAAGTGGACAGAAAATACACACCCATTTATCACTGAAACCTTGAAACATTATGGATTTCTTTATAACCACTACTTAGTAAATCATTTATTTCATGTATCAGGACATTTCTCAAATGTATTGTTTAGCACAAATTGGTAAGACTGTGGTGTGTACTAGTATGTATAACATTTATCAATTAAGTCAACATTAAATTTAGCTGCTGTAAACTCAATAGTTATGTGGTATGTATTGCATATCCTAAGGTACTGAGTGTTTCGTTTGAAAATATGACAGTTGCAACACACCCAGTTTCGACATATCTGCAGAAAAAGGAAGATTGTGCATTGCACTGCAGATCACGAAGCCCCCACGTTTTCATGTTCTTCACAACCAGTTGCATAATAGTGTCACATGACGTGAAAAACTGCCTCACACCCAAGGGTATACCAACTGTAATACTAATTATTTATACTTCAAATCTCAGTAAGTTAGCAAAGAATGAGTCTGTCAAGGTCGCTGATGATACCACCTTTTTTTTAGCTCTTCGGATGGGGATGTGTCAAATTATTGGGTAGTGAGCTAAACAACAATGGCCTCTGGACGTAAAAGGTAACCCAATCAAGCCTGGAACAATTCTAGACCAGGCAAAAATACAGTCGAGTAAAGTCTAGATCAGTGTAGTGGAAAGATGCCAACAGCTGTCTGTAGGAACCTCACCATGTAGTAACCTAGTGCAGACAATTCATTATTTAGCGGACACTGGTATCCAGAGCGAATTAGGTACAGGGACAGTCCCCCTGCAGCAACAAAGAGGTTAGATGCCTTGCTCAATGTCACCTCCGCCATGGATGAGAGTGCAGGGGAGTGCTGGTTATTCACTCCCCCGCCCACATTTTCTTCCCTACTGATACAGGAATCAAACCTGTGACCCTCCGATCCCAAGACCAACTTCCTAACCATTGGGCTCAGCTGGCCACAGCTGCCCTGTTCAACACGACACCATTCTAGACACAGTGAAGATGCTTCTGGCATCAGAAAGATCCCAGTCCAACCTGTGCAACTCTCAAATGGCCACCATGAAGTGTTTCTACGTACACATAACAATCACCCAGAATCTTGTGAGGGTGATCAACACATGGACATCTCTGTAAAAAGCTGCTAAAGTTGTCAAATTTGTCCACTCTGACATTCTCTATCACTATTAGGCCTATAGTTCACTGCCTCCACCATCAAGGACAAAAGCAGAATGACTGGCTGGCTGCTGTCACTTCAGGCCTCCAGGATCCTGAGGCACATAAGGGAGTCTGGGTGATTCCTGCCATGTGTTCCATCCGGACCAAAACCTCATGCATGTATACGGTGGGTCAGATGAGTGGCATCTTTCCAAATAAAATGTAAAAATCATAAAGCAATGCATTACTGTACAAAAGCAGATTCTTGACTGTGATCCTAAAGTAGCATTTTGAGCCGCACCGACATTTCGACCCACGCATGGGTTTCGTAAGAGGCGATGACCACTCACCATGATGTTGTTCCTCCTTGAGTGTTGCCCACCCCTTATCCTCTGGGTATTTAATGAGCCATGTGATCACTGCTAAGACAGACTTTCTAGCCATCTCTTACCAGTTGCAACGGCACTACGTACTCACCTTGACACCATGGTAGGTTTTGTTATGATGATCTTTGTATCCTGGTACTTTCATGATTTCCGCTGAGGGTTTTGTGTTTGTGTGTTCACGTTGAGGTCCCTGCAGTACTGCTGGTTGTGCTGTGCATATTGCCGTCCATGGCTCATGCTGGGTGTCTTAGCTCTCCAAAGGCACCAGGTACCTTAAACAACAACCAGTTATTCTATTTAAACTAATGGGCAGAAGTCCCGCAAAATGTGGTGTTTATTTTTATTTAAAAGGCAGAAAAGACAAAACAGGTAGAGAATTTCATGTCTAATGCAGGTTAAGTACAATGCATCTCTTAACTGCGTTTTGGAAAACACTATCCATATCTGTTTTTTCCTTATTCAGAATGGGCGCGGGTCTGCAGGGATGAAGATAACAGTCTGCATGAGGTAGGAACCACATGGCGGACTGAACACTGCATGGACTGCACCTGTTCTGCCTCTGGTCTGCGCTGCTGTGACATGTAAGTTTATGACTGAACTGTTAGCATCTATATCCAAAGGTTGTTCAACGGTGTTTAGATGAACATATTTAAGGTCTATTATTAAACTGGACTACTGTATGCAGACATCCAAATACAAATACTTTAAATTATTCCTTCATTCCTTCAACACAACAAAACACTTAACACATTCCCGTGGCATTTGGCATCAATTTAACATTTCCTGATAGAGCTACAGTATGGTATTTTTTTTCACCATATCTACCTTTATGTGGTAGGTCTATAAGTATTTTAAGATTTATTTGAATCTGAACTCTTTCATAAACAAAAAAAATTGTGTGGTGTTGTTGCCTTGTCTAAGCCTCCAGATTTGCACTCAGTGCAATGTCACCTTGTCTGTACTTACTAACAGTTTGTGGAAATCACTATATCAGCTTCTAAAGCAAGATGTTTTGTTTCTTTTTTAATTACAGTCTGCCCACATCAATCAGCATTTCTGACGACTGCATGGAGGTGTATGACAAGGCAAACTGCCGACGGTATGCGGTTAAGAAGAATGATCAATCCACTGAATGTGAAATTCGTGCAGCATCTGGAAAGTGATGTGTTAGTTTCCACAATAAAATAATGTTGCCATAACACAACAGTACAATGAATTATGTTTGAAAAAGATTGTATTCTGAAAAATGCAATAAATTGTCTTAAAGGTACATTTGTGTTTTAAAATAAAAAATGCATAATGTATTATTCTATCATTTCTTATTCTCTCACCATCATTTAATAACCTCATTAGAAAACGTACTTTCTGGGAACATTAAATTAGATCATTAACATAAAGCATGCTGAATATTGGAAAAAAATAAAGAAAGAAAAAAAAAAAATATCAATGTCCTTGCTCTTCACCCATATGCCTGTATGGCGATACTTGGTAAATCTGTCCACCTAGTGGGGAACTGCATGCAACGCATATACATGTTGTAGGTCCATGGAAAGCATTGCAGCATCAATAAGTTGCATGCAGCTTTTTTTTTTATACAGATTCGCAATGCTGAGAAATTTATTAAACAGAATTCCATTTCATTCCTTTATGTGTGGTGCATAGCCTATTTCATTTGAAGTGTAAGCTATATGGCTGCAGAGCAATTGTTTTATATTTGTGTAGCTGACACATTTTACTTGATACATTTCTATTTGTGCATTTTTGACGACTATCGAAAAAGAATATTGGTATATTTTTTATTTAATTTCAGTAAAGCCCATTTCAGACTAAAATAGAGCCTCTGCCATTTAGTGGTGTTTGTCTTTGTTTTAGAGGACTTTACAAGTGTCGTTTTGTCGAACCCCCAATAGCTGTGATAACTCCTCCACGGATTAGGGGCATGGGCAAAACTGATTGGTCTGGCCATTCATTTGGTTGCATGGGCCTTACATAGAACTCAACTGAAGTTCCAAGTTACATTGTAACGCCATCTAGCAAGCGATTCTTTCCAAAGATTCTCGCCAAGCCTTCTATCAAGATTACCGTCCGTTTCGACCGGCTTGCAACTCACTGGATAACATTTAATCGGATATTTTTAATCTTCAAGGAACAGAAGGTTTAAGCTGAAATATTTACTAGCTTAGTTACTTCTATTTCGCTAGCTAACTTCCATCCAACTAACCTTAGCTAGCTGGCTGAGGTGGCTAGCTACTATTAGCCACCTAGCTAGGTGACGTTAGCTATCTGGTGAGGTCCCCTGTGCTAGCCATAACGTTATCAGATTTTAGCGAGCCTGTCGGGCAGGTGTCCAAAATACATAGTGTTTGATGTCAAGTGAGATCATTATGTTAGCCAGCTAACTCGATGCTTCCGTGTTATTTTGATGCAATTAGTTAACTAGCTATTATTTGTGACCTGTCCGCTTAACGTGAATAGTCAGCTAGCTTAGCCTGTAAAGTGCAGCTGCTGCTACTTGTCGTCAGCCAATTAGCTGTTGTTAGCTTAGGGAACCAAATCTGTTGAGTTTCATTGCTTGCTGACGTTTAGTAGTGAAAATGCCTGCCATGCTCGATAAGGGCACTACTGAGATGTCTGGTAAGAGAAGGGGTAGGAATTCTGTGAGCCACCCTACCAAAAGTTTTGCCGCAAATGGGAACAGTAACAATTCATGGGAAGAAGGAAGTTCGGGATCTTCAAGTGATGATGAACATGGTAGGTCATTAGCTATGGTAGCCTCGGTCGCACTCAGCAAGTTCATGTAGTTGGATGCGAATACTTATTAGTGGAATGTACTCTTAATTTTACTAACAGGTGCAGGGGGGATGCGAGTTGGTCCACAGTACCAAGCCAACGTTCCAGATTACGATCCAGGTAAGTGACATTCAACTCACTCAACACTCGTCAAAGCAGGTTAGAAGTCATGGTAGCCTCAAGCCGTTGTTGCATGCAGCCTGCTGAGCATCCGGATTTAGCAAAGCAGCCCCGTGCTCACGATGAAGTTATAAACCATTGACTTTTTACAGTCCTCTAAAACGACATTGAAGAATAACAAGTCAATTGTTTCGTTGTGAATGTCTTTAGACGGAAGTCGTATCAATCATAACACTCGGTCATCAGTTTTCTTTTAGTACTATGGTTGTTACATTGTTTCCTTATTGCATATTTCTACAATAAATGTGGTCACATGGTGTTAAAGATTATTGTTCGGAAATGTAGCGCTTTATTTTAGGAAGCGTTAGCAATTTCATATTTATTAGCCGAAGATGATATGACAACACCGAGGCTATCTGTTCCTGTTCTCGTCACACGCATGTGGTCTTTCCTCAGAGGTGGCAAAGGCCAGTCAAGAGAGAGAGAATCTCGGCATGTTGGTTTGGTTTCCTAATCACAATTTGGCCGAAGCAAAACGTAAGTCATTGCGTGTTGTTGTAGAGTTTTGTGCATGGCTTAGACGAAAAAATAGAAAGGGGGGAAAACTGTTAAGTTAAAATTGTTGTGCATTATGTGTTTACAAAAAACAGGAGTGAGCCTATAAAATTGTTAGTGTATGTATTATATTTAAAGTATCTGTTTGTCCATGGATGAATGTGCATTAATATATGAGGTTGAAATTGATTAATGTATTTTTGTCCAAAGTGGATGAATACATTGCTATCGCCAAAGAGAAACACGGGTACAATATGGAGCAGGTAAGATTGTTTTTTTGTTGTTTTTGTGTGCTTGGAAGGGACGGTTAGATATGTGGCTAGTCCTTTAACACAGGAATGTCAGGGTTTTCAAGTCCAGAGAACATAACTGATCAGAAGTGTTGTTGATAATGTGGGTTAATTAGCCAGTTTTGTGCCCTGGTTAACCAGAATGGACACATCCCCTGAGCCAATAAGGAATGAAAGACAAGTACCTCTCCTTTCTTTTTTCTTTCTTTCATTCTTTTGCTCTCTTGGTCTCTTTTATCACTACCTACTGATAGCGACATTTAATGCAAATACTGTGTACTCTGGCGTATGCTGCACCCATGTTAATAATTAGAGCCAGATGAGAGTGGGCAGTTGCAGTGTCAACAAGCAAAAAAGTAAACATATTTATGTTGACATATTTCAAAGCTATAAGATATAGCTTACGATTGTGTAGTGTATTTAATCATGCTTGGATTAAAAAAAACTCCTGCTGTCTGTTAAATTAGGGTGTTTGTCAGAGTTGATTAACTAGCCGAACTGTTGTGTTTCCATAATCACTTTTGTTGTGAATGGAGAGCCTACTGGCAAATGTTTTGGCACTCTCTGAAGCCATCTGTGCAGATAATTGATGATAAATAAGTACAGCTCTCATGAAGTTGAAGTTAGCGGTTCTTAACGTGGACATTTTTCTCAAAGATTTACTTTGCATTAAACTTGGTGCATGCAGTTAACTGAAATCACTTTGAATTTGTTTAACATGTACATTTATACAATGTTTGTGTGTGATTGTTTACGCTGATTGTAAATTTTGCCTTCAAATTGTCACCAGAGATTTGAATTCAAGTGAATGAATTTTGGACCGCTGAGCTAATACAACAACTCTGATGATTGTACATTATTCTAACGTTTGGCTGTTTGCCTTTGTAAGTGCTGACATTTGGTGAATATGGTGTGCCAAGTGTGAAGTTTGTGGCTGGCTGTTCTTCTCAGGCTCTCGGGATGCTCTTCTGGCATAAGCACAACATTGAGAAGTCACTGGCAGATCTGCCAAACTTCACGCCTTTCCCCGACGAGTGGACGGTGGAGGACAAGGTCCTGTTCGAACAGGGCTTCAGTTTCCACGGCAAAACATTTCACCGGATCCAGCAAATGGTGAGTTGACTTGGTGGTCATCTCTCCTTTTCCTATGAATGTAGCACCACCATTGCTCAGAGAGATACATTATAGCACTATTTGGATGGGATTAAAAAACATTCCTAAAAACAAAAAAATTAAATGATCCTCATTCTTTTAGAATGTAATGTATTTTATTATTATTTTTATTGTTGTTGTTGTTGCTATTATTTAATAGCTGGCTAGCTAGCTATTATCAGCAAAGCTATCTGTTATCCCTCTGACTATGCCTGTTTGTGTCTAAGTAATGTATTCATTTTCTGACTAACTTTTTTTTACTAGGAGCGATGTAGCCCCTATATAAAGATTTTAGGAGCGCAACCAGAAAATGGAGGGGCGCACGCCTTAAATCGACTTTGAACATAAATATTCACATTTCGTTGCATTTTCACTGTTCACTAATGAATACTTTGATAACAGTGCAGTAAATTACAGATGTTTATGGAGATATAATGTACATAAATATCACAGGACTACAAAGCCCTCCATCTCCGCCCGTCACACCCCCTGGCTGTGCAAGGGGGTAGGAGTGCCCCTAATACATTTGTAGGGGAAACACTGATTTAGGATCTGTGAGAGAGGTCTTCTTTTTGAGCAGGCAATGTCATTGTGTATGGCTCTTCTTACCGTCATGGACATGTTCTAAATGTGAGTGGACATGCAGACATCTAAGAAAACACAGAAATGATCAGATAAGGCCAAATCTAAAACGGTTGTAGAGACATTACAGGATAAATTCTGTGTAAAATGAAAGTTAGCATGTTAAAACATACCGAGTTGGTATGTGTGCTAAGGAACAAAATTGAACTAGCCTGTTGCATTTAGAATGTCACTACTTTTTACTGTTTGGCCCAGAAGGCTAACAATGGAAGTGCTAGGTTCCCTTTTTGGAAGCATGAAGATTACGCTATTTTTAAACCATTAAAAACAGCTCAAAGAAACGCCACACTCCATCGATAGTATAATAAAGGCCCTGGTATTAAAAACGACGCACTGAGAACTTTAACCCTATGGGCCCGACCGACACAAAATGCATCCAAAATGCATTGTTCTCTGTTGAATTACTCTGGAACGGTACATCGTAGCGAGATAACACTTAGCACTAGTACTACACGAAACAGCAGAGCTAGGGCTTTACAACGCGAGACCCCGCTTATTTTTGCGCTCAAGTATCAGTGAGATATTCATTTAAATTTGCCAAAATCTCTCATATTGGAGCTCTGCGCAGGCATTACTCTCGTTGAAATTACTCAAGAACCCGTGATCACATTGACATGACATGCATATCAGAAGCAAGTACAGAATCTCAGCTTTCCAAGACACCAAGCACATACTTCTGCAGTGAATTTATTATGTTAAAACAAGGGATCAAATGTTTGCCCAGTAATGATTTGAAAAATTTCTGCTTCACCCATTTTACACTCACGGTTATCAGTCAATGCATAATGCAAACAATAGCGGAACTTACCGATTCTACTGCTATTGTGCATTTCTGTCAAGACGCGTTTCATACAGTTTTGAAATTACTGCAAATTTCTCCATAATATCCATAATCCTGATATAACATCCTTCATTACATGGAAAATAGGCCCTTATTTCCGCCAGGCACAGACTACATATTTATCAACATTGATAAGCCACTGAATATCCTACCATCATGGCTCTTATATTGCCAGATTCCAGACAATCTCCTCTACTCAAATATGAAAAGATATCCCTACTGACAGTTTCGTATGGACAGGTACTTGCAAGAATACAATCTTTTTTTTTATATGCAATATACAATAATTCTTTTTTATTGGTTTACTATTTTTTTTTATAAAATCAGTGCAAATTGTAGCTCACCAAATGAAACCAGATCTGGATAGCCTAGACTGTCCCGAAAAAAAAAAAAAAAAAAAAAAAAAAAACAAGATATAGCATGTATGTATGGCCCTTACAATGACCAAGTTATGAGCTTAAAAGTAAAGGTAGTAAAAATACCCTGAAAATAGCCTAGGGCTCATGGTGTTGTGTACACAACGTTTATTAAGAAAACAGTTCTTACATGCAGTAGTTTGCAGTTGTTTCTCGTCGCCATCATGTGGACAGTCCACACAAGTTGATTGATGAACACGAACTAGAATAGGAGGAGAGGTAGTACAATCGACTTGTTTGGACTTTCATCATGGTGGCGTCGAAAAACAACTACTGCATGTCAGAACTTTTTTTTTAATAAATGTTGTGTACACTTACAACATTACCCTGCTTTTTTGGGTGCTGTAATAGATGGGTATTCAGTTGAAGGTTGTGGGCTAGTAAAGGCCTGTCCATGGGGATTATCGGTGTACACTGCTTGCTTTGAGTGTCTCAGGCTAGAAAAAGTCCATCTGGCAATTGGCAGCAGTCATTGCATATGCATTATTGCTCCTCTGATGTAGCATGATGTCAGTCATGGTGGGTGGTGGAGATGTTCCTTTGTTATCTGGTGCTATGTGCTCATAGTCTCCATTAGACGGCCAAGGTCTGGGGCAGCATGACACACATAGTTGGTCCTGAGCATAGGTCGCGTTAACCGACAATTATCCGTCATTGACGGATTTTTTTCAGCTATGACGGAAAATTCTGAAAGCCGTCCGTCATTTTGACGGATTGTTTTAGGCATAGGAAACGGGGGGTCGGGGGGGTCAGGATCCCCCCCCAATGTTGACCTCCCCCCACCAAAAAACAAACACGTCGTTTACAATAGTAACGCTCAGTGCCAAAGACACGAAAACGCGTCAATTAAATTTTTTTACAGGGGAGGTGGGGTAACCATCTGATCTTGCTTGTGTAAAAAAAATCAAAGTTGTAATCACGTGGGAACCCATTCTGTGGGTAGTAGCAGTGTCAGTGTGGATATGTGATCGTCTAACATTGTCTCTGTGAGAAGTATCCCCCTTCTTACTCGTCACAAATCACAATGACTTTTTGCTGCGTGACGGTAGGCTAATTGTGGAGGGAGAGGGAGAGAGACTTGTTCCCGCGGGCACACACACACGCTGACTTGCACACACGCATTCACACACAGACACGGCGTTTCTCCTTCCCAATCACCCTTTATGGACATTGTCTGCAGCATTTATGAACTTTGGGGGATTATGAGTGTTGTGCACGGTGTTTGGGGTTACCTATTAAAGCTTATCGCCGACTCGCCGGCGTTTATGCGCGACCCCGACCAATTGTTTGGTCGGTGGCGATTTGTTAAACTTGCTGCTTTTTGTTCATGCTTTTTATTCATGCCTCGTCAATCTTTAAGGATAACTAATGTTGCCAGCGTTATTTTTGATGTAGTATACAATCCCTCTAAGCAGAGCCTATGTTGTTTATATTCTTTTATTAGGCCTATCCATAATAACATTGTTCATATGCCTGTTAAGTTGCAAAAGTCGCAGTGTTTTTTAGCGGCGGGGAACAAATGGTCTCATACGAGGATTGACTGAAAATCTCAATCTCTGTTCGTCTTTTTTACTTCGTGACATACAAAAATAATGCAAGCCTGTTCACTGAATTCATTTTTAAAATGAAAATGAGCCCATAAAACACAATTTATTAAAAAATATACCATTATAGTATAATTTAAAAGTCAAAATGAAATGACGGATAATTCTGGACAATGACGGAATTTTTACGACCCTGTCCGTCAAAATGACGGACAATGAAAAAGTCTAACGCAACCACTGGTCCTGAGTCAACTCCAGTGGTATCCTGGTTATCATGTTCTTGCAGCGGCAAGGAGCTCGATGGTGATGAGTCAGCCATCAGATGGTTTCCCAAAGGAGGTGATTGGGCATTTATCTTTCAGCTTGTGAGGGCCATTGTTTTGGTTCACTAGAGTGTTTTGTTGATGTACATGACTGGTTCAGTTTGTACTACAACAGAGTCTTTATCAACCACGATTGGTTTTGTCTGCACTGTTGCAGAGCGCTTATCAGCAGGTAGACCTAAGTTCAGCAAAAAAAGTGGTTGCTTGGTAGAGAGGAGCAATAGTGGTCAGCCAAGACTTTGACCCCAGTCCAGCTGAGGTCTGTGCTATTTGGTCTGAAGAATGCTCTGCGCTTCCAAAAATGATTGAGATTGTCTATATAATTTATCCCAAAGGGAAAAACCAAGCCAAGTGGTTGAACGGAATAGTTGAGAGAATGCAAAGCTTCCCTGTGCTGGAAGTGTGCCACTGATAAAGAGTTGTATTCCAACCTCATTCAGGGCAGAGAAAAGTTCTTTTAAATCTTCCTTGACACTGAGCTGTAACTAAAAATGTCATTTGCTTCAACATGCACGGTGATGCTTTTATTAGTTTAATGTTTTGACAGTGTCTTTGAAATTGTGTTTTTAGTGCTACAGATGGATGCATAAGGAAGGCAGCATACGGTCATCCATTCCCCTTTCACATTTCTTACAGTGGAGTCACTGAGAACAAGGGTTGTTTGATAAGAAGGTGTTAATGGTTGACTCTCCGGGTTGTCTCTTGTTGTCTCTCTGGGAACTACGGGTTCCAGATGTCTGGTACTCAAATCTATCTTGAAACGGATTTGCATAGGCCCAGGAATGTAGTTTTCAGCACTAGCTCTGTATCTGGACTGATGACCGGAGTGTATGGGTCTACAGGCAGCAGATTGCACTGGTGTTGAGGTTAATACTCTTTTCTTTTTGGGTCTAGCACCTTCTGTAGGCCAGCAACTAGTACTCATATTTTGCTTTGTGAAGTAAATGTAGTCAACTGCTTCATCTGCAGTCGTATCAGTCAGTTGTGGTGCATTCTCCGCATTCTCATTAGCATCATCCGTTGCCGAAATCCCTTCATGCGATGTCTTGCGTATTTCATCTGTCTTTGATGGACCGGCATCAATTTTTTATTCCAGGATAGAGATCCTCTGTTCAAGCTCAGTGCATTTTCATCAGGAGTCTGGGTCATTTTGTTATAATCCAGAGTCAAGGCGAGCTGCTGTGCCAGCTGTATTGACTGACCTTTAGGTTATCTTGTTTAAAACACTTAAAACTGAAAGTTTCTGTTCTTTGTTATACTGGCTAAATGTGTGAAAGTAAGAAAATGGAAAGGAAATCGAATGGAAAAATAGTGGAAACGGCAAAAAAGAGAAGGTCAGGCAAGAGCAAGGCAAAAAAAAAAAAAAACATCTTAGGCGCATGAGTAGGAGGAGCTTAAATTGGTCTGCAACTCTCGGCCTGTCACTGAAGCAATGTATGACTAATTCAACTGCACACACATTTTTATCTATTTTTATCATTAGTCAATGTAAGTATTTTTTCTTGAATAATTAAAAGGTAAAATACACAGAAGTGTGAGGGAGACACAAAGCAAACATAGCTAACATTAATATTTAAGAGTTTGAAACTTACAATTTGGATGTTTTCCTTAAAAATAATCTAAACCAAATAGTCAATTTCAATGTAGTTGTTGGCTAATTTAACAGTTAACACATACTTGGTTACTTTTTTAAAATTCTTCACGCGCAAGAAAACCTAAAAAAAGTGTTTGACCATTATAATCTCATAAAAAGGCATTTTACAAGCTATTTTAATAATCATTTGAGGTCAGAACACCTTGACTATAAAACCTTTCAACATTTTGAGCAAGTTTATTAACGACTTCAGTTAGGTGTGTTAAAAGCGCCACAGAATCTGAAAGCCTCTTGTGGATAATTTGGCTTAATTGCCTTCTGTACTGTTGTGTATGAAGGTGCGTTAACCACCTCATCATGCAGCAGTCATGACTATGGATCTGTGTCAAATCCTGTTAAATTTTTTTTTTTTTATTCGCATGTGTGGATGCAGTGGTTGTGAAAAGTACTCCGGTGTAATACCTTTTAGTATCCACAAGGTGGTGATGTAAAGCCTTGTCCATCCTTTTTCTCACACCAAGGAGAGGTTATGTCTTTGTTACGGTGTGTCGTGTCTATAGGCAGGACTGTACAAAAACTACCGTGATGATTTTCATAAAACCTGGTGGAAAGGGCGAGCATGTGTCACTGGAGCACCCATCCAAATTGGGAATTGGCCTGACTCACTGGGCAGTTCCATGAGTTTAGTTTCATTGCTGATAACATTGCGGGTTACGGCATTTGGCCGTAGTGAGAGACCACACTCATTGAGTGCCCTTCTGCTCGTGACCAAGTTTCCTTGCCTGCTTATCTCTTGCCTGGCTATTGTGCTGCTGTTGAGGGTTTGTGGGGAACTTTTTTTCCTAAGCCCATGGGCTGGGCCAATCTATCATGAGATGTGTTCATGTATGAATGAGCATGGCACCACACTTTCTTATTGTTAATGTAATGTTTCAGTATTTTGCCAAAATTATTCATCTGATATGACAGAATAACCTAATCTGACATATTCAGTGCTCATTCACAGACAGACAGACGTATAGCTACAACCAAAAGTAGGCATATTTTATTTTGAGAGTCCTAAAATGAATGATTGCTCACAGTTTAGATAATTGAGGGTTGAAATGCAGACATTGACTCATGCAGTTCAGGAAAGTAATCTGATTATTGATGCATGAAAGGGGCATTGCATTGCATGGTCACTCCTGGACCAGTTTATCTACGCCGAGTACAGTTGCATGCTCTGGTCTTTTTGCACAGCTGCCAGACAAGTCCATCGCCAGCCTGGTGCGATTCTACTACTCCTGGAAGAAAACTCGCAGCAAAACCAGCGTGATGGACAGACACGCACGCAAGCAGAAGAGGGACAGAGAAGACAGGTGCGTGTCCGTGTCCAGGATCCATCTCGTGAGACAGCGTTATGTTTCAAAAATGTGCACAACCGTGTCTGAAGTTTGGGTGCGGGCCACAGAACAGGCTTGTAGAATAAGGTAGATAGAGTCTACAATACCAGTAATATAAAAGGGGGCAGTCAATGGCTAACGGTTAAGGACTTGGATTTGCAGCCTAAAGGTCACAGGTTCAATACCCAACACTGACAGGTGGGCAGGGGGAGTGACTGGCCAGCGCTCTAATCCATACTCCCCAATGACTGAGGTGTGCTGAGCATGGCACCGTCCACACACACTGCTCCTCAGACGCCACAGTCATGGCTGTTGCCTGCTCACGTGTGTGATGGGTTAAATGCAGAGGTTGAATTTTGTTGTGTGCACTGTGTGCTGTGATGTACTGTGTGATCACAATGACCAATGGGACGAACTTTCATATGCTGCCAACGATTTTTTTTAATGATGACTTTCCAGGTGTAAGCCCTTCACAGACCTTCACAGCAAGTTTGTGTCCATGTCCAGGATCCATATCCTAGGATAGATGTTGTGTTTTATTAGCCTGGTAAACCCGCCCCTTGTACTTCATTTCATTTCGTGCAGAGGGTCTGGAACAGAGACCGTCAGAAACGATTTGCTGGAGGTGTGGACTCTGCTGAAGTTTAGAAAAAGTGCATCTGCCTTTACCCAATCGCTAACGCCTGGTCGTCACGTATGCGATTAGCCTACCTACGCACTACAATTCAAATGTAGCACACAAGGTCAACGTCACAGCTAACGAACACAACCTCTGTTCGCTGATTGGAGCGTTAGATTTTCTAGTCCCCAAATGCTCCCCAGGAGTGTCTGGACCAGACCCTCTGCACGAAATGAAATGAAGTACAAGGGGCTTGTCTTACCAGGCTAGTGTTTTATCACCATGCCATGTAAAACACATAGAGCCTATTATTACTGTGTGCCATGGATTTGTCAGTGATTGCTCGAGTCAGTGTTGCCATGTGATGTCTGGTCAGAGTGTCTGTGGTTGATGGGAGATAAATGTAAATATTTTGGCAGTGATGATGACATGGAGGAGAACAGCTGTGCCTCTCCAGGAGACACAGAGTATGAGCCCAGCAAGGAGGAGAGGAAGGAGGTATAGAGTACACACACACACACACACACACTCACACTCTCTATACCACCAGCTTTTCCTACAGTGAGCCCTGGGGCATAGGTGGTTTAGTGTCGAGCCTCTAGCTATTTATTTAGAGGAAGTGGGAAAACCTCCTAATGGAATAGAGTCGTATGGCTTTATAATCTTGGCAGTGCCTCACACGCCATTAGGCTCTTGTGTTAGAAATTTTACCACTTTAGGATTTAACGTGCCCAGGTAAGTCATCACACCCGTTTTCTGGAATAATCGCCTTCTTGGATGGTTAACTCTTGGATAGTGAACACTGCACACCTAGCTATCCAATCAGTGCCACTTGGGGCACAAGCTGAGGCGTCATGAACCTCAGCTGGGCCGCCTGAGAGAGGGTGTCTGATGTTCGAAAGGCCCGAAACACCCAATGATCTCAGGTCCATCACTGATGATGTGCCCCAGCTAAGCATCAGTAGATGTTTCATTACAACATCCAATCAGTGCCACCCAGTGCACTTTGCCTTAGTTATCTGGAAGTTGAACTAGCAGTTCACGTGTTAGCCGTATAGATCTTAGCTCTGCATTGGCAATGTCCCGTTGAGCACTGTCAGTCAGTATTACTTATTGATATGGATGGACTGATGATTACTCATCTGTGGGTAAATGAACAAAGGCTATCACTAACTATTTTAGGTGAGGGGAGTGGAATCTGTGGGGAGTTTATCCACATGGCTTAGTCAATTTCCAAAATTCTCAGATTTCCTGTACAGGATGCACCCCCCCCCCCCCCCCCCCCAACACACACTCACAAATAGAATTACACATTAAAAGTATGTGAAAGTTGCCCCACCTTAAAAGTTGCTGTATTTGTTTTGGTTTTCAGTTGGGGACAGGACTTGAAAAATCTGAATCAAAGTCATCAGTCCTGCAAAAGGTAATGCCCCCAGTCCCCCCCCCCCCCCCCCCCCTTTGATCTCTTGTCTTAATGCTTTTCTACGTTCTGCTACAATGTGCATGTCATCTCACTGTCTTTTTCATGCCTTGGGGCCAAAGGGTGCATGCCTAACAGTCGCAATGTGTAAGCGAAAGCACAGATCTGTCAAGTGTAATTCCATATTGCTGGTATGTAAACAAAAGCTTATGGGGGGAAATTCCCCATTGGTGAAACTCTAACTTGTCTGTAAGAATGTGAGCTCATAGAATCTTTGGACGCGTCTTGAAGAATGGCCATACCACATTCCTGTACACACACTAGGGGAAACCACCACCTCTCCCATACAAGCTTCTCAGTGTCCTTGTTTCCATTTTGTTCTGCTCTGGCTAAAACAACCTTGAATATGACCATGACTGAATGTGTGCCAACGTGTGCCGTGTAGCCCGCAGGTTCGGGGGAGAAGTCTGCGCACCTGAAGAAGGAGACGCCAGGCCCCACTGGCAAGAACCTGCACCGCTCCAAGAAGAAGCCGCCCAAGGGAATGCACCTGATCCAGCGCGACGTGACGGCCATGTCCAGCAGCTCCCCGGCCGCCACGGGCGTCCTACGGCAGCTCGACATGGAACTCGTGGCCATCAAGCGCCAGGTCTGCACATCCTTCACATTTTTCACGTCACGTTGAGGTGTACAGCATTGGTTGTGTAACATCTTGATCAGAAGAACTGGTTGGGCCAGATGCGGTGTTTTTACTCTAGTCGTGAATCTTTGACCTGAAACTCCAGCACCTCTACCACCAGATGAGCGGTGTACTTTATTCATTTTGGGCCAGATCCTTAACCATGAATCCCTAAGCTCCACTAAGTCTGGTTTACTCACTATCTTTTAGCTGCTAAAAACCATCAGGCAAAACAAAGTCCAGGCACCTCAGCCAAAGGGGCAGTGTCTGTCTATCTTGTAAGTGAGAAAAGGTGATGCTGCAAGACTTGTTCAGGTGGTGTAGAAACTGGTCATGGCTGAAACTGTTATTTACTGATTGATAGATGACATTTCACAGATGTACCAAAGTTATTGGGGTTGTGAAACCAAAACCCATTGCTTTGCATGTGATGTGTTGTCTTTATATTGCCTGTAATCCACTGCTTTTGGATTAGAGATAGATCGATATATTAGGTGTTTTGGTATTTTTGAAGGACGATTTTTACATATTTGGCCCCAAAAATTCACCAGCTTATATTGGCCATCAGTTGACCCTGCTTTGGAAAATATCAGTATAGCATCAGCTATGAAGAAACCCATATTGGTGGACCTCAATTTTGGATAGTACTCAGACCCTTAGTTTTTTTCACATTCTGTGTTGTAGCTAGCTGATTTATTTATTTTAATGTCGGTGTATCCGATAATGACAGTGCTAGAAATTTTTTAAAGGTCAAGACTGAAATGTCACGTTAACAAAAAGTCGTAGAAATAGATGTGTTTTGCTGATGAGATTGTTACCTTGTTGTCATGCCTTGACCTCGTCCATGCTCTCACAGATCCAGAGTATCAAGCAGGCCAACAGCACTCTGAGAGAGAAACTCGATTCTGGGGTGGATGACTTCAGACCACCTGAGGTAAACGCAGTATTGTGTTTCAGTCAGAATATCACCGTAATTCCCACTTCACTCCAGACCCAATCCTCTCCCACTGTGGAAGTTTATTTCCACCGTACTCTAGAAACACTAAACTAGTATTTTTGGTGACAGTATTTCCTTTTTCCTCTGAAACTCTAAATCCAGTTTCCTGTTTTTTTTTCTCTCTTTACTTTATCTCAGGTTACCCAGAAGTTTAACACCCGCTGGACAACAGAAGAGCAACTTCTTGCCGTTCAAGGTAGGTGAACTATTCCAACCAGTGTCACTCAACTCCAGTCACCAGCCTGTTTATAGTGTTATACACAGCAGATGAAGCTTAGACACACACACACACACATTTGCATCCCTTTGCAATTTAGTGTATCACATAACCAATTAAGAAGTTATGTGGGAGGTTGCATCAGACATGCAAACATAGTGTCTCAGCAACCTCCAGGTTTTTCAGTGTAGGATGCCATATTAGTGCATTACCAGCTGATTATATGTGTTCATTTTCTTACACAAATGAAAAAGTACTTTTTGCGTTTTTTTAAATAAATGCATGTCTCCAAACTCGCCAGAGTTGCAGCATTACACATTTGAAAGTTGTTTTGGATGAAGGTGTCGGCTAAAAGATGAATCGCTTTGTTTCCGCAGCCATTCGCAAGTACGGCCGAGACCTGCAGGCCGTCTCGGATGTGATCGGCAACAAGTCGGTGGTGCAGGTGAAGAACTTCTTCGTGAACTACCGGCGGCGCTTCAACCTGGACGAGGTGCTGCAGGAGTGGGAGGCGGAGCACGGCGTGGAGGGGGAGGCGGCCAAGAGCGGCGAGGAGGAGAAGATGGAGGTCACCCCCGAGGACGGAGCCACCACCCCAGTCCCCCCCGAGGAGCAGAAAAAGGTACGCGTGACGGGACGGATGCCAGCTAGCGTTAGCCTGGTAAACCAGCCCCTCGTACTTCATTTCATTTTGTACAGAGGGTCTGGCAGTGCTGTATTGAGAAACGATTTCTTGCTGAAGGTGTGGACTCTGCTGAAGTTTAAAACAAGTGGCTCTGCCTTTACCCAATCGCTAACGTCTGGTCGTCAGTATCATCGCTCGCGAACACTTTTTCCGTGAAAATGAACATTGCTATGAGGTAAAATTAGGGCTCAGAGTGGTGGAAATAGAGGCACCACCTGTGCAATAGTATTCTGTGCTACACATGCTTAACTTCGGATTATTCTGTTCAGTCGTAACCATATTTAAACACAAGTAACAATCAACTGAAGTAACCGGAAAGACATTTCTGTAGTGCAATCCTTTGCGTAAGCCAGATGCCATGAAACGTTTTTACATTAGCAAAAATGAAACGTTTTTACATTAGCAAAAATGAAACTATACTGCCCTACAAAGCCAAAAGGCAGTACAGTAACTGCATAATTTGTCAAATCGAGTTCAGACTGGAAGTTGCCTTCATAACACCTCCTTTGTCTTGTGACTAAATCTCTTGCTTCTTCCTATTAAGAAAGTACATAAAAACATCACCACTGTTATACCTACAACATGTTGGACTGGAAAGTGTGACAACAGTATGGCAGTATAAATATATGGATTCAGTGGTTATATCTGCTCCAGAAATGAAAAGGATCTTCCTTGGCGCGTTTCACCCTTCCATTGAGTTTCATGGAGATCTTGCCGTCAGTTTTTGCAGCCATGATGGCATACAGACCCTATCTAAAACTCCTCGGCAAAGTTAATGAATGGTTAAATACCGGGGTTTGGTTTTTGGTTCTACCACAAACCACTAGGTGGCCTTCTTTGAATACCGTGGCAAGGAAATGTCTACACAGTTGCTCTAATAAGTTAAGAAAAAATGAGATGAATCCAATTCTTAATCTGATTATTCATAATTTAGTTAGATTTTTGTTAAAGTTTTTTTGTTTAAAATATCTTTCTGATTTAGAAGTTGAGATGTGTAACTGATTTTATGTGAACATGTTTGTGTGTGTTTGTGTGTGTGTGTGTGTGTGTGGCATCCTTGTGTTGCAGGAGCCAGCAGCTGCAGAAACACAGGCTCCCCAAGCCTCCTGAAGCTTTGAGGAATTGAGCCGTTCATTCCTACGGAGCTGCAGTTCAGATGGATAGAACAAGACGGAGAGAGAGAGAGAGAGAGAGAGCGCGAGAGGTGGACGCATCTCTCGGCAGACCTGGGCTGTGTCTTCAAAAAAAAAAAAAAAAAAAAAAAAATGGATCTTCTCCTTGCTTCCCCACCCCCTTTGTATCCACCTGTCCCCTGCCCCCCACACAGAGCTCCTCTGCCCCCCACACAGAGCTCCTCTGCCCCCCACACAGAGCTCCTCTGCCCTACCCCATGTGGCAATGGACCCTCAGCAGCTGCCTCTGCATGGGGATGAGGGAGGGGGAGAGAAAAAGAAAAACCCAAACAGATGCAAAGTGCTTGGCCAAGCCAGCACTCAACTCTTACTGTCTGTGCACTTTACCCCACGAGTGCCCACGCCACCTCTCCTCCCCCTCCATCTGAGGTTTTACCCCCACCACCACACCCACCACCACCGCCACCACCATCCTGCCTCGCTGTCTTCTACTTCTACTACTACTACTACTACTACTACTACTACTACTACTACTACTGCTACCTTTCCCCCCACGCCTGCCTCCTCCTTCTAATATAAGTCTCCTGTTCCATGGGTGCCCCTTGACCACCACCTCGTATTTGGAAGCGATGGCCTGTTCATCTGTCTCTCAGCTTATTCTGTTGTCGGTCACCCAGCGACGGCGATTCTTCCCCATACTGCTCATCTCATGTCCTCGGCTCTTTCTTGGAAGGCGAGCCTAGAGTTGGCACCACGCGAGACTGTAACGTATGGTGGGCCAGCATCATCCAACTCGTCTCTTCTCCAGACTTCTCAAGACAGCTGTGCTAGTATTCTGAGTGTTTTGTAACTGGAGCTGTATGATTTTTGTTTTTTGTATGATTTGCCCTGAGGGCATATCATGACATTAATTGTTCTATATTTCTCAGGCAGTCCACAGTGCCTGTAAATTATGTGTACACACACACACAACACACACTCTAAATTTATTCAATATTTAATTCCTTTTTTGAGGGGGAAAATAAAAGTTAAGCCTTGTAATTGGGCACGTGGACATTATTAAGGACAATGTACCCTCCATTTTAATATAACCATGCTTTACATTGAATTATAAGCTGTAGCTTTTCGTTATGCTTTATTTGTTATTGTGCTATGCCTCTAAAACTGTTCCCTTTGGTATTGGACTTTATTGTGGACTTGTTACTATGTGAAAAATGTTATGCCCATGTTCCCAAACACAGTTTACCCCAGTTAACTGCATTCCTCAAATGATGGATTCAACTGGGCACATGGGATCACTCTGGAGGGGAAAAACAACACCTAAATTGTCCCAAGACTTTTAACTTACTCTTTGGGTCTGATGTATCAACATCTCTGTTGGCAGTTTATACAAGCTGAAACGGACGCTGTGGTCATACCTGGTTTCTGTTTGGTTTCCTTCCCCTTGGTATTTTAATTCTCAAATAATGTTGTTAAGGACCTATGTATGGTGTATTAACGAGTTAGTTTTATGTGGGAACATGTTTGGAGGGAAGCACAGGGCAGACTATCCTCACAGGAGCTGAGCCCATCTGCATTGGCATTCCCTCACATCACTTGAATCACTATGCCGCCCATAGGCCGAAGGCCTTTATGTGTGCTGCTATCCACACACATTATCCCAAACACACGTTATGCCTATTACTCAAACTCGACACATACACACGCATGTGTGTGCGCTTCATGAAGAATGATCACCATTCCCTTACCAAAATGTCACTCAAAGCAGATCCTCTATACTTGCTACTATGTTAAAAAACCAAAGTATTTGAAACCTTTCCTTCCTGCTGTGAAGTGCGACTTTTTTCAGTTTTTGTATCATGGACTGTTAAACTTCAGATTTCAGATGGCTTAAAATTCCCTCTTTGATCTCAAGGTCATCGGAAGTGGTTTACACAATCACCTGCTTGGCGCGCTAAGCAAATGGTGTGCCATCCTTCAAATTCCATGAGTCATATTGTCAGAGTTGGGCTTAGTATCTTCACAGCATGACTGAGCAGTGGGTCGAGAAGACGTCATGACAGTTTTTTTTTTTAAGGTAATGTTTTGAGATATGACCCTCCTTATCTATGCCCTTTAAACAGGGGTTATGTGCATACAAGATGTATGCACTGGTGACTGTTTGGGCCGGTTTTAATCATGTTTTGTATTAACTTATTATTTCTTTGTCTGCGTCATGTAAACCTAAATTCCCGACATAGGCTTTTCTTATTTTGCTGGATTGGTACTGCATTGTTTTTTTTTTTTTTTTTAATAGTGTTGGTGAGAATATTATGTGAATGTTTGAATATGACTTTCGGTGAGGGAGAGAAACATTGTAGTCATTGTAATTCACTGAATTTTAATAGCCATGCAATAAATGTAAGGATTTACAGGGAGATCTTGAGTGTGTGGCTTTTATTCATTTCTCACTGTTTCTCTTCCCCAGTCTTGTGAGTAGTCCGTGGCACATTGTGAACCCCCAGATGAATCACTTTCATTCTGTAAAAAAAGAACTTAGTCACTGTATGTAAACCAGGCCCTGTTGCACCGTAAATGTTGTCAGCTATCTGTTCCTTCTCCTTCCAGTAAGTAGGGCTGTATTTGTCGATGTTTGGGGAAATAATGCATTTGGGACGCCTCTAATGTTTCCACACAGAAGAGTCGATAAATTCCGTGTTTTCTGAAGGAAACGAAAGGACGCATCAGCCAAAACTGCCGCTTGTATATTATTTTTTAAACGCGTTTAGAAATACCCGAGGATACTTTGTTCATTTCCAGAGGAGGAATTAGTAAAAAAAAAAAAAAAGGGAGATAAAGACAAAAACGAATAGCAGCTAGAAGTTGCTGAGATGGGACTTCGCTGCTTCCCCTGAGTTGTCATGGACGGGCGTAGGTTGCAATTCCACAGAAAGAAATAGAGGGCAGCAAAGCAGAGGCTGCCCCTCTGACAAACCACATTTTTTTTCAAACGGGGATTTCCTGAGGAAGTCAGACCGGGGGCTTTCCACAGTCGGACTGACATCAACAGCTCAGATGTTCATGGGCGCCTGTTTAGCTTTTAGTTCCTCCGTTTTCTGCTATTTTATTTCAGTTTTTGTGTTCGGAGTCAATTATGTCGACTTTAATTAGCTTATCCCTGGCTGCGCCTTTGGAAAGCGGCGAAGTACCATCTCTTTCTATGTAATTTAGACGGTGCCTTCGCGTCTATGACTGCCACAAATCGAGGATCCATTTCTAACATTGTTCATTAAAACAGTGTGGAATTGGACAACGACGCAAACGAGCTGATTCATGTGAGTATTGCATAGCATACGATTTCTTAATTTATAATCGCTTAGGTAGCCATATAGCCCAGGCTACAAGAGCAATAACGTTAGCTAACGTTAGCCATCAGCGTTACCAGTGTAGAGGTTCAGTTGTAACATGTGAGTTGCACCTCTAGGTACCTCTGCACTGAAGTTTTAAGTGTATATAGATAGGTTTAGCTCCTTCACAGTCAAGTTTGTTTCGTTGGACTACACTTTGCGTCTCTCAGGTCAAGCCGTTTTGGATGATCATCAGTATAATTGTAGCAGACCTCGGGGGATCACCTGTTGTGGCTGGATCAATGCAGATAGCATATTCGGGAATATCGCTAAGCCGTCTGGTATTCAAAGGGTAAACCTATTGACCTGTTTAATGGCTGCAGTATACACTGTAGGCCATTGATTCACAGAGAAGCGAGAGGTTGGGGTCCGAACATCAGCAGGCTCATCTGGGAGCGTAACTGACCAGTTTTATCTCGGATAAAAAGGCATCCAGACATTCATTACATGTCACATTTTCTATATTTAGGTCCATTCTAGGCGAGGTTTAATTAACTTTAAAACTTTGAGAGGCCTTGGAGAATCACACCTGCTGCTGAGACTGTTACATTGTAGTAAAATTGTAAGTAACACTTTTACATTGACCAGATGGTCATCTAAAGCAGCATTTTGTGTGAACAGATGTAAATGCCAAGAAGGAAAAACGATTTCAAGAGAAAGAATGCAGAGCTCTGTGTCTTGGCAGGTTTTGAAAGATATTTAATATAATTTATATTTAAATTCATTCAGAAAATGAATAGCATGGGTCGGCACACTCACACCCTACACGCTGTTATGGTGTTTGCATCTGGTTGTTATCTATGTAGGCTCTGAGCTATTGGTTCAGAGACCGCTGCAGTCAAAGTGTGTCGAATATTGTACCCCTTTCCATCCATCGTGTAGGGTTTCTGACAGGAAGGCTAATTCTTGTAAAGGACCGGTGGCTTGTGTTCAGCACCTCAGTGCTCAAAGGTCAGAGAGGTAGAGGCAGTATTCCCCGTTTGACTTTTCTTTCATTTCTCAGTCATACTGCGGGTTGCCTCTCTAATGTCTAATGAGGGCAGAGCGGCCTCGGGAGCAGGGAGAGGGTAGATGGGCTCCCCCTACGATTCAGTCATGGTGTGGGGCTTTTGGGTCTCACTTTCCCAGTACTGCTACCCCCAGGGGTCGGGGGGGGGGGGGGGGGGGGGGGGCTCTCTTAGTTTTATTGTAAAAGTACATATTTGCAACCATTGTGTCCAAACGAAAGTGTGCTTTTGTGAGAAAATGGGCTTGTTAGTGAAAATCGAAAGTTTTATTCAAGTGATGTGATTGATGGGAATGCAACAGTTTGTGTGTGTGTGTGTGTGTTGAGGGGATGTTTGCCTCAGCTCCCTCTTCTCTCCCTCTTCTCTCTCAGGCTGCAGCACCATATTATGCTGTGTCTGGTACACACACACACACAGACACACACACACACACACACACACACACACACACACACACACACACACACACAACTGCTGGACCACTGCTGTGGACATGGGCGCCAACAGGGAGAAAAGGTCGTAGGCAGGCTCAGACTCGGGGTGTTGGCCTATTCTCTCTCTCTCTCTCTCTATCCCTCCCTCTCTCTCTCTCCCTCTCCCTCCCTCTCTCTCTCTCCCTCTCCCCCCCTCCCTCTCTCTCTCTCTCCTCTCTCTCTCTATCTTTCTTTCTTGCTCTCTCCTGATGTCCCCCTCTCTGTCTTCATCTCTCTCTCTCTCTCTCTCTCTCTCTCTACATCTCTCTCTTTCCCTCCCTCTCCCTCTCTTTTTCTTCTTCTCTCTCTGGCCGTGTTGTGTTTTGGGCCCACAGAGCGGTCATTCTAGCACACGTTCTATGAGTGCTCCCACTTGGGTGGAGCCTCTCTGGCCACAGAAGTGTGTACATAGGCACAGGGTGCTTCTGTGTGTGTGTGTGTGTGTGTGTGTGTGTGTGTGTGTGTGTGTGTGTGTGTGTGTGTGTGTGTGTGTGTTTATGTCTCTCTGTGTGTATGTGTGTGTCTGTGCAAGTGTAAGTGTGTATGAGTGACCTTTCTGGCCACAGAAGTGTGTATATAGGCACAGAGTGCTTTTCAATGTGTGTGTGTGTATGTGTGTCTGCACGTGTGTGTGAGTCTCTGTATGTATAAGTGTGTGTGTTTGTGAGTACGTCTGCCCTGGAGTGAGTGTGTTTGTGTGTATGTATCTTTATGCATGGTGCGTGTGTATTTGCGTATGTGTTTACATGTGTTTGAGCAGATGAATGGTGCTGAGATGCAGGGGAAAGTCCTGGAGGAAGCTACCTTTTGTAGATTGCCTCAGTGCCCATCAGCCTTGTTCATCTGCAAAGGCCTCGCTTGGTTTGCGTAGGCAAAATTTTAGAACTGTGCGTGCGCGCGTGTGTGTGTGAGGGACATGGGGAACAAGAATGGAATATTTTGCCCACAGATTATGCTGGTGACCTCACAGTGGTGTGTGTATCTGAGGAAATACTCATGTAGCCACCGCCGAAGTTGGTAATTTTTGTGTTTTTTTACAATGATCATAGCTGGGATTGGAAGCATTAATGTTTAAGACAAGAAAGAGATACATGGTACAACCACTATGGGCCCTGAGTGAGGCTGCTCGATTATGGAAAAAAATAGAATCACGATTATTTGGGCCAAAACTGAAATCACGATTATTCAAACGATTATTTTGTTTTGCTCAGTAACATGCTTTATTTATTGAAAATGTATTCAAAAACATTTCGAAAAACATTCCTGTACCTTCGGATTTTTCCTAATACCTTTCTTCGTAAACATCTCCTTTAATGTCTAATGTACAAACAGTAGAAATGTCTAATGTATGCATCTAATGTACAGTACAAACAGTAGAAAATAATTAGGACAAAAACATTGTTTCTCTTAATTTTATGTGTTGTGAGATCTTTTGGCCCTGAAATCGTTATCACGATTAGAATTCGATTAGTTGAGCAGCCCTAGCCCTGAGTTAATTTTGTAACAATTTATTTAGGCAGTGCTTCTTAAACCTGTGTCTCCCCTATAACAGGAGTCATTTGTATAAAAAGGGGTGATAAATCAACCTTGTATTAAGTTATTATTAAGTGTCTGACTTTAAATCATTGTAAGAGGTAAGATGAGCCTCTGTGCAGGTTTTTCATGAGTTCATATGCAGTGTCTTGGTGCCACCCCCTCTTGGGAGGTAGGGAAACGTTGGAAAAATGGAGAGTGATTTGTGTGACCTAAAATGGGTGTCATCCTTCTCTTCTGTCATTTGCTTACCTTTTGTCCTGCACCTGAGTAGACCCAGGTGAGCTGGTCACCTTACATGGTCTGCTTTTCAAACACATCTTGTTTCCTCCCCTGATGGACATTCTATGTATCTCTAATCATGAAGAAAGATAGAAAGAGAGAGAGAGTAAACTGTGTCTGGAGTAACTAATGCCATTAATCCTGACCAGGACACACAACTTCAGTCATCTTACTTCACGTGGTGTGTTTGTGTGTGTGTGTGTGTGTATGTGAGGGGGGAGGGGGTGACTGTCTGAGGCCCACTGAGGGAAGAAGGAATGAGCCAGCCTTTGGGAAAAGCCCCTGGAGTGTTCCAGAAGGTTCCTGGGCGTCCCAGGGGACTTGTAAGCGTCGGCCATTCCCTTGTAGGTCTCTGTGTTAGCAGCTGGTCACACATGAAGCAAACTTTTGTGAATGGCTGGAAAGAACCTTAGATATGAATCAGACGAGCAGATAGCTGACCTGTGTACTCTCAAGGTTTCAGATCTCAGTAATACCAAAACACATACACATACATGAAAGCAAGTCTGCAGGGTCAGTTTTGAGAGTGGGGAATAGTACCAGAGTCAACCAGAATAGCACAGATTAGTGCATTTTAGGTTTGTTTGGCAAAGGTTGGCTTGTGCATCAGGACGAGATGTTGCTTTGGCTTTGAGGAACACAGTCTAATAGTGGCATACTCATCAGTTGGACTGATGAATCGCTCAGTCTCTCGCTCTGTCAAACACACGTACAGGCCAGAAGTATGTCAGCATCAGCATAAGTGCTGTCGCATTGTTTACATTTGCGCTTCTCATTGTCCTGATATCTCATTGAACTTTAATTGCCCGTGGCATGAACACACACACACCCACACACACCCAAACACACACACACTTGACTATTTTATTTGGAATGACCAATACCGATTACAACAACACAGCATGCAAATATTCAGAAAGAGCATATTGTGTCTCAAACACACACAAGCTCTCATGCGCACACACACACATATTGTTGACCTCTGGCTAACCTGATCTCCTCACCCTTATGCGCACACACACACACACAGACACACACACACACACACACACACACACACACACACACACACACACACACACACACACACACACACACACACACACAGAGACGCATAACCACACCTTCTCATGTTCACTACACCAGTACAACTCTCCCTATCCCTCCCTCTCTCCCTCTCTCCTTCTTTCTCTCCTTCTGTCTGTGTCTCCCTCTCTCCCCTCCTCTCTTTCTCACATGTGTCTCCAGCCGACAGTGAACTTCTCCCGTGAACTTATTCAGTGTGTACTCCTTGCTGCCACGCCTCTGGGCGACCTGCACCCGCACCTCTTCTACATAGCTCTTGTACTTGATACGTGCTCTTCTCCTGTGCCAGGTCTTTATGTAACCCACATTACACACACACACACACATGCATATGCACGCACACCGGCACAGGCACATGCAAAAACACACTCACACACACACACACATGCCCTCACACAGACACATGCAAAAAACACACTCGCACACACACAGGCACATGCAAAAACACACACACATGGAAAAACACACGCACACAAACACACACATGCACACGCACAGGCAAACACACACACACACACAAACACACACACACACAGGCACATGCAAAAAGACACTCACACAGACACACACACACACAAACACATGCACATGCAGAGCACACACACACACACACACACAAACAAATTCACGTACACACACAAACAGAGGCGCACAGGCACATGCAATGCACACACACACACACACTCATGCACATACACAAACACACACAGGCACATGCAAAGCACACACATGAACACATTCACACACACACACAGGCACACACACAAACAGAAGTGCACAGGCATATGCAAAGTGCACACACACACTCACACATATACACAAACGCACGCAGGCACATGCAATGCACACGCACACTCACACACACACACACAGGCACACACACAAAAACAGAAGTGCACAGGCATATGCAAAGCACACACACACACACTCACGCACATACACACACACATGCACGCACGCACGCAGGCACAGGCACAGGCACATGCAGAGCGCACACACACACACACAGCCAAAGGGTGCCTCTCCAAGTCATACAACCCCAGCTCACCTTAGGCTAATCTGTCTTAACATGCATGGCTGCTGGTAGGGCTGCATGATATAAGGGAAAAGCAATGTGATAACACTGCTTAAAAGGTGGACTGACGATATGACTTCCCATTCATTCAGGGATAATGTCTTTTAGCTTAGCGTTCACTGCTGCACAGTCCATGCAACAATCAGAATGACCTATCGAATCAATCACTGCGTGCACATGGACGAGTTGAATCCGATTGGAAATGGTTTGGGATCGTATCGAATTCCTGTGCACAGGCTAAAGACCGTATAGGGATTGGTTTCGCGAATCCGATTGCAACCCCTGGCTTAAGCCGATGTTAATCCGCTTGGTGCCGCCTTGTGCACGGGATTGGTTTGGATTTGCGTACTGCGCATGCACTGGAATTGTAAGACCACTCGATTCCAGAAGC
>CM050205.1:19047500-19050000 GCA_027475355.1 Coilia nasus
ACCGCTTCGTGGAGACCCCCGAGGCCAAGTACTGCTGCGAGGACTGCCGCCTGGTGCTCTGCCAGCCGCGCCAGACCGAGTGCGGACACCGCTTCTGCGACACCTGCATTAACAGCCTGCTCAGGTCAGACACACACACACACACGTGCAGACACTCAGACACCCACGTACTCTCAGACACACAAATGCACACAAACACACACAGACACACAAATACAGACTCGGACACACACACACTCTCATACACACAAATACACACACACACTCTCTCAGACACACACACACACACTCTCAGACCATCACTAGGGTTGCGGTAAGAGTGCATGGTTGGTAGACCTGGGACGAAAAAAAGTCGGTGTGTGGGCTAACTTCTCTCCCCCTTCACCTCACACACACACACACACACACACACACACACACACACACACACACACACACACACACACACACACACACACACACACACACACACACACACACACACACACACACTGCGCCTCACTATCAGGCTTTATTGTTCTACTATTGATCAACGATGAGAGGAAACGGCTGTGCTTTATTTGGGGAGTCCATCAACAAAGACTTTAAATTCAGTTTCATTTTCTTCATTGTTCACTGACTTATTATCTTCATCAACCCAAACCCTTGCCAAAACTTTAACCAGAGGATACAACAGTTCCAAAAGATAGTTTAATAATAGTGTTTGCATCTGTAGACAGGCTATAGGACCATCTATAGGAGCCTCCTCATTAAGTGTGACTGAAAAAAGTCTTTTCTGTCTGGCGTCAGGGGCTTCTGCTCAACAGCCAGCTTGCTCCGACTCATCACCCTTGCTTACAGCTCTGGAAAAAATTCAAAGACCACTGCAAATGTTCCTAAAATCAGCATCTCTACATGTATGACAGCTATTCTTTTCCAGTGTCAGTTGAATTTGGAATTTGGGGGAAATGTTGCCAGTAGTTTACAGAATAAAACAAAAATGTTCACCTTATTCACACATATACCTGTAAATAGTTAAATCAGAGAAACTGATAATTTTACAGTGGTCTCAATTTTTTTATCTGCCGTGCGACTCTTGTGTTGAACTCTGCCTTAGTGTCTGCAGTTTCCCCTCACCAGCAGAGCAGAGCTAAGGGCACCAGGATAAGGGGGTTTCCTCCAGGGGGGAGTGGACAGGCTGATTAAAACACTTTATTTTACTCTCCCTGTTATACACTGTGTTACACTGTACCTAATTGATGTAACAATATGCAACATTATATACTTACACTGCATCATAGGGTTAGGGTTAGTGTTGGGTTTGTACAGTGTAAGTACATAATATTACATGTTGTTACATGTACATACGCTAAAAAAGGGACCGTAACATAAACATGTGACGAAAGGTCAGAAAAATATTTGCTATTTGATTTACAGCTACATATTAGATTGCTGAATTTTGCTATGACAATATGACTTGTGACAAGTAAATAAGTACTTTAATATAAAGGTGTCCTACATTGACTAAATATTGTGAGCGGCAGAGCAAAAAAACAAAAAATTGGAATTTTACAATTTTTGACAGTTTAGCCATGTTTTGAGGTCATGTATATTACGCATGTTCATATTGTGGTGTTTAGTAATATGATCTGCCACTTCGTTAGGCAAGAATATCAGTGTAGCAGCATGGCACAGGGAATTAACCCTTGGGTTTCCTGTAGCACACTGGATTCAGCAATGGCATTAAACCTGCTGCAGCCGCCCATGTTTTGTACCTGATGTAGTGGCATACTTAACGGGTTCAGGCCCATTCTGTGACAGTACTCCAGGTTTACACATATCCCCCTGTTAAATACATGGTACATTACTGGGGGCATTACAAGCGGAATATAGAGGTAGCCTGGTAAACCAGCCTCTTGAACTTCATTTCATTTTGTACAGAGGGTCTGGAGTCACTGCCGTTGAAATTCATGCATGAGGACCGAGCAACTCCTAGCGAATCAGTGAACAGAGGGAGTGTTTGTGAACCATAATATTGACTTTGTGTGTTGCATGCGAATTGTAGTGTGTAGGTAGGCTAATTGCATACGTGACAACCAGACGTTAGCGATTGGGTACAGGCAGAGCCACTTGTTTTAAACTTCAGCAGAGGCCACACCTCCAGGAAGAAATCGTTTCTCAGTGCAGCAAGGCCAAACCCTCTGTACAAAATGAAATGAAGTACGAGGGGTTGGTTTACCAGGCTGGCCTAGAGATCCATCCAGGAAGAGGCATATCACCCTTGTTGTGTGCTTTCGCTAATATCCATATTCATATGTTGTCCCATATTTGGGGCAATATAAGGTAACAGACCTGTGACTGGAGGGTCGCAGGTTTGAATCCACCAACTGCTAGTAGTACCACTGTGGTACCCTGAGCATGGTACCGTCCCCACACACTGCTTCCCGGGTGCCGTTGTCATGGCTGCCCCCAGCTTACATAGGTGATGGGTTAAATGCAGAGAGCGTGTGTGTGTGTGTGT
>CM050205.1:19055000-19080000 GCA_027475355.1 Coilia nasus
TTTATACTGACTACGGGCAAATGGTAGGATCGGATTGGATTGGTATTGGATTGGGCATTGCTACCCCAACGGGTGGTCTGTCCCAAATCAGAGATCAGAGATCTGGCCGTTTCCGCTACGCTAGATGGCGCTGTACTCCTTTCAACAAGTGGTGTTAGAACTACTTCAGGTTGACGGCTGCTAAAAAGAAAATAAACAAACTATCTGTCGGCATACAAAACAAAGATAGCGCTCGAGGAGGTTGACAGAGCAGCATTTGCATGCATGTTGTGCATTCTCCTTTCTTTGGAAGTCCGTATGAAAGAAACAAACAGCATTTTTGGTTTCCTTGATACGACATGAACTATGCCGTCGGCATTTGATATTACAAGCAATTGAGGACACCAAGACTTGTTAAGAGCATGGCGCTAGAAAGCCTCGACGTTCAGTATGGATGAAAAATCAGGGACAGAAGCTTCTGGGATCGAGTGGTCTTACATGCGCAGTACGCGAATCCAAACCAATACCGTGCACAAGGCGGCACCAAGCGGATTAACATCGGCTTAAGCCAGGGGTTGCAATCGGATTCGCGAAACCAATCCCTATACGATCTTTAGCCTGTGCACATGAATTTGATACGATCCCAAACCATTTCCAATCGGATTCAACTCGTCCATGTGCACGCAGTGACTGTCTGTTGCTTCACGTGTGTGTATCTGTCTATCTGTCTGTCTGTCTGTCTGTCTGTCTGTCCACCCATGCCTGCCTGCCTGCGTGTGTGTGCCATCATATCAGTGACCCTAATCAGTCTCTCTCTGTCTTTCTCTTGTCCCCTCTTTCTCTCCCTCCCTCCCCCTCTTTGGACTGTTTGTTTTTCTTTTTTTTTCTTTCTTTGTTTCTTTCTTTCTTCTTTCCGCTTTTGTTTTCTTTTCAACCTCTTCTTTCCTTTCTGTCTTTCTCTCTCTCTCTCTCTCTCTCTCATCTCTCATGCTCCCTTTGTCTGACCCTTTCCCTCTTTTCTCCCCCCCCACTATCTCTCTGTCTCTCTCTCTCTCATGCTCCCTTTGTCTGACAACCTCCCCCCCCCCCCCCCCCCCCCCACTATCTCTGTCTGTCTCTCTTTCTCTCTCTCTCTCTCTCTCTCTCCATTTTTGTCTCTCTGTCTCCCTCTCCATCATTCTAGCTTCCCAGCCACCAGCATGACTGTCCCATGGCTCAGGTCTGCTGCCCCTTCTCACCGATTCGGATGCACCTTTCAAGGTTACTATCATGTCTAACCCACCCACCTCACCGGTGTCCACTAAACTAGCACACATCCCTTAGAGGCGCACTCTGTGTGTTTTGATCTAGTACTCCTGTTAAATGTCGACGGAAAAGCTTTATTAATACACATTGTGTTCATATATACAGTATACAGTTATTCATACACACTGTGTTCATATACAGAAATACAGTTTCTGTTGACAGGCTCGGTAAACAAGTAAATCAAGAAAACAAGTAAATCAAGTGGTTCAGCTCTTTAATCTGCCTGAGACAGGACAAACATTGGGGAAGTTTATTTGTGAAGCACAATTTGACAATGCTCACAGTTTGGTGTGTTCTATATAAAGACTTGCAGGTATGTCAAAATATTATTCAAATGTAAAAGGAATAGTTTAAATAATTAATCAAAATGACTATGAAAACATTATTTTATGGCTGAAAAAAACTCCTTAGTGTTGCTTTAATTGGCTGTGGAAGCTCATATGTAAACATACATAGTGATGTTTCTCGATTCATGAAGCACTGCACAATGCCCCCCATCTGGCCAGAGGAAGAAACTACAACTACTCTCTCTCTCTCTCTCTCTCTCTCTCTCTCTCTCTCTCTCTCTCTCTCTCTCTCTCTCTCTCTCTCTCTCTCTCTCTCTCTCTCTCTCTCTCTCTCCTCTCTCTCTCCTCTCTCTCTCTCTCTCTCTCTCTCTCTCTCTCTCTCTCTCTATTTCTCTCTCTCTCACACATACACACACACGCACCCTGGCCACACTTCACCCACGTCTCACCTTCGCGTTTTTCTATTATGTCACACCAGCCCCCTCCCCCCATTTCCCACAACTTAGGTCAGCACCTTGTCAGATAAGTCACGTCTTTCTGAAGCACTCAAGAACAGCATTAGCAGCTGTCAGTCACCCGGGTCAACCACATGCTCTTCTTTAGAATTAAGCATTGACGAGCACCGCAGTGGTTAAGAGCACCCGACCATGAATGGGCAATTGGCCATGGGGACCCAGGTTCAAATCTGACCAGATGTCATTTCCCAACCCGACCCCATCTCTCTCTCTCTCACACACTCACTTCCTCTCACCATCTTCACTGTCCTGTCACCATAAAAAAGGCCCAAAAAAAAATCAAGCTTTGACTGTGTTCATGCGTCCTGCTAACTTCTGGTTATGCGGAACAGAAATGAAACTGCCTCAGACGTTAAGGAAAGCTCCTCACAGGCCAACCCTGATGTAACCAGAGCAGAACACACTTAAACGCTAATTAGTGTGATGGGATGCAGACAAAAACAGGAAACCCTATACAAGGATTTTACGATTTAGATTTAAAAAAAAACAAGGGTTAAAATTTCATTACTGAAATGAAATGAAATTTCTTGTCATTTCTAAGTGCCTGTGGCATATTTTCCTAACTGGGGGTGGGGGGATCTTGTCTCCAAGCCTGTAAAAGAAACCTCTTTTTGCCCTTCTGTTCCTCAGGGTTTGAACCAAGAGATGAGAGAACACGAGTCCACCTTTGCCTCGGAGCACCTGAGGATGATGGCGGCCAGGAACACTACGCTAGAGGCCAAGGTAGCCCGCAGCCTTCAGTTACAGTATGGCAGGGGGCTAGTGGGGGCTAATCTCGTCCCTACTAGAGGCCAAGGTAGCCCGCAGGCTTCAGTTACAGTATGGCAGGGGACTAGTGGGGGCTAATCTCGTCCCTACTAGAGGCCAAGGCTTCAGATGGCAGGGGGCTAGTGGGGGCTAGGGCTGGGCAATATATCGATATTATCGTAATATCGATATATTTTTGATGGAGATATGTATATGACACTATATCGCCATATATATATATATAATGCTGCAATACCACTTTATCAAAACCACTTATTCTAATGTTTTCACACTGTTCAGCTTTCTCATATCGCTTAGCTGTGCCCCTGTGTGTGTTACTGTTTACTTTTTCATTTTCACAGTTCTTTTAGAGCAGTCTTAACATGAAACACGTTGCTCATTCTGTTCTGTCTGATATCAGTTTTGGTCCAGTAACTACGCAATTGTTGAAACTGGGGGAAAGATTGCCTTCAAAGTTGTCATACTGCCCAGTCAAACAAACATGTTGTTGATATAATAGTGATGACGTTTTTTTTTTTTTTTTGTACTTTTACTTATGTAGGGAAACGCAAGAGATTTAGTCAGAAAACAAAGGAGGTGGTATAAAGTTAATATCCAGTCTAAACTCAATTTTGACAAAATATGTACTTGCTGGTTTTGGCTTTGTAGGGCAGATCTGTCTTCGTGTGGTCACTGAGCAAAAGGCCAAATGTACAATGTTTTAACTCTGTCAGTATGAAGTGCACTATGGAGGGAACAAAGCAATATTACTCACACCGGAATAGTATATTGCGAAAGCTGTGCTTCAGTGGTTAGGCAGCTGTGGCCTAATGGTTGGGGAGTTGGTCTTGGGATCAAAGGGTTGCAGGTTTGATTCCTGGACCAGTAGGAAAAATGTGGCTGGGGGAGTGAATGACCAGCGCTCTTCTGCTCCCTCGTAGTCCCCCAGAGGGGACTGTCCTGCCTTGTACCTAATTCACTGTAATTTCTGTGGATTAGAGCATCAACTAAGTGCTGTGTAATGTAATGAAGGAATTAAAGCAATACTAAGTAGTTTTCGTCTTCGGTTGGAAGTGGAATTGTCTCTCATAGAGAACTACAGAGACTGTCCACCCCAAACTTACCCAGTGTGGTTATAGCTAATGGAAGGTGGTAAAGCAATTCAGAAGTGTCTTTCACCCTGTTGATGAACCATTAAAATGATTTTGGAAAACATTATTGTAAGGTTGAAAAACCACTCAGTGTTGCTGAAACAGAAAAGCCCCTACACTAGTCTTTCAGTCAAGACGAGTGCAATCCTGCACTTTGCTGGATTATGCTGTGTGAACACCCTTTTCCTTCAGGGTGGGTTTGTTGCACTGTGAAGCAGGGTTGTTTTTGTGTTGTGAATTAAATGTGTTCTCTGTTTTTGGATGGATTTGTCTTTTTATGTGTTTGGGTGGGGGGTGGGGGTGGGGGGGGGGTGGTAGGGTTAGGGTTAGCATTAACATTCTTTTGTGTGTTGGGCAGTAAATGTTCTTTTTGTGTTTGGGGGTAAATCATCTTTTATGTTTGGCTGTAAATGTTCTTTTGTATTTGGGGGCAAATAAGTTTGTGTTTGTTGATTGGTAAATATTCTTTTTGTGTGGTGGACAGTGAATGTTCTGTTACTTCTGTGTGGCTGTAAATGCTTGCTAATGTTTAGGTGCAAAGGCTCTTTTTGTGTTTGGTGTTTAACATTCTTTTGTGTGTTGGGTGATAAATATTCTGTTCATGTTCACAGCAAATGTTCTTCTCATGTTTGGACTTGGGTGTTGGTGCCCTAAAACCCACCCCGCCAGCACTTTAACCATTTGTAAATGTTTCTAAGTTGTGTGTAGGGTGAGATGTGTTTAACATGTAGGGGGTGATGCGTATGTGCTTTTAGAGCCAGATTTTTGGTGTATATGCTGATTTGCTCAGATAATGTGTGCTGGGGCGGACATTTGGTTGCTTTGTTGGGATAATGCTTGTGTTGGATCCTGAGGTGTACTACTGATGAGGTGTCCTGGAAACTTTGCAGACCAACTGGACCCTGCGATTTAGAAAACAAACCCAACCATAGGACAGTTGCCTACACTCATTTATATAATAGCATGGAACACCTAAAGTGCTAAGTGCTCCCCTACACAATAGTATTTAAGCAGTAGTATTTGTCGTCAGAAAGGCTTAAATCTCTTTTCCCCAAATGCACTCTTCCTATGTGCAAAAGTGTCTTGTGTTTTCTCTAAAAGAGGTTAATGCTTGTGTGTGTTTGGCGCTGACGGATGTGTCCTTTTCTCAGGTGGAGGATGTGAAGGGAGAGCTACAGGAGCGCTACAAAGTCCTGCCTGGCCTCAACACTCGCATCACAGAGCTGGAAGCACAGTACGAAGGCATGAGGGAGAAAAACCGACAGCTGGAATCCCAAATAGCCGGCATGCAGGTGTGTGTGTGTGTGTGTGTGTGTCCGTGTGTGTACAAGACAGAGAATGGATAATGGATAATGGGTAAATCAATAGAAGATGTATACAAGAAACAAAAAATCACCAGTTATACTCAAACAGCATCTTCCAGTATATCTCTGGGTGGCCTGCACAAGTAAAGCCTACGAGAATGGTCTGAAAAGGTTCAGAACGACGGTATATGCATCGGTTTTTAAGTACGTGTGTGTCTGTCTGTGGGCATGTGTGTCTGTTTGTGTGTGTGCATAATTAAACTGTTTAGAATGATGGTGTATGCATAGGTATTTAAGTGTGTGTGTGTGTGTCTATCGGTTTGTGTGTCAGTCTGTGTATCTGCATCTGTGAGTCTATTTGTGTGTGTGCATAATTAAACTGTTCAGAATGATGGAATGACGGTGTATGCATAGGTCTTTAACCTTGCGGGTGCATGTGTGTGTGTGCGTGTGTGCGCGCGCGTGTGTGTGTAGAAGCTGATGAGCAGCCACACGGAGAAGCTGCTGGAGGTGGAGCTGGAGCTGCGTACGCTGCGGGCGGTGCGGGAGGAGGTGGAGACGCTGCGCTCCTCGCTGGAGACCATCCGCACGCGCCTCAACAGCATGGAGCTGGCCCGCGGCCCCGCCGGCTCCGCCACGCACCCACTAGGTGAGTCCACTGCGCACCTGGACCTCCAGTACTTTACATTACATTACACTTAGCTCACACTCTTATCCAGAGTGACTTACAGTAATTTAGGTACAGGGTTTCAGTTACAGTCCCTGGAGCAATGTGGGGTTAGAGGCCTTGCTCAAGGGCACTTCAGCCATGGATGAGGGTGCAGGACAGCACTGGTTGTTTGCTCCACCCAACCCCTATTCTCCCTAGTGGAACGGGAATCGAACCTGCAACCCTCTGATCCCAAGACCAGCTCTTTTTATTTACAAAAAGAGCAAGCACCCTGTACCTGGGTCAGACCAAGTGGTAAACCTTTTAGTAGTAGAGCCTTATGGCTTAGTTTTGCCAGGAGAATGAAGCCATAAGATTCATCTATTAGGTGGTTTACGACTCAATCTGAGTTAACTTCTCTGGGTTAGGTACTAAACCACCTTCTTGGAATACCCCCCAGTTTATGCCAGTGCTTTTGTGTGTCTTTAATAAGGTAGATATGTGTGATAGTATTACAGCTAACGTAGAGGTTGTGTCCAAAACGGGGAACAAAATGCTGCCTTTGAAGAGAGTGTTTGATGCCAGCAAGGCATCAAGGCTGTTCGAATCAAATAAATGCATAAAATGCTGCCTTCCAAGGTGCCTTCTTTTTGCCCAGTTTTGAAGGAAGCATAGATGCCTTCACATTGCCTTCATCGCCCATCATTCTGTCGAAATATGAAATCAGCTGTTGGTGTTATGGCAACAGCGTTTTGTTTTGCTGTCTAGCCAGGCTGTCCGAAACAAAGGCTTTAACCGGCACTTTGATGCCTGCTTAAGGTGCTTGATTTGGTAGACAGTGAAGGCAGCAAGTCACTAGCTTCCCGTTTCAGACACAGCCGGAGTGATCTCATGACGTGATTGAAATAACGTTGCCCCTGTTGGGTCCACAGGGTCCCTGGAGACGCAGGTGTCCCGCCACGACGACATGCTGTCCATGCACGAGGTGCGGCTGGCCGACATGGACCTGCGCTTCCAGGTGCTGGAGACGGCCAGCTTCAACGGCACGCTCATCTGGAAGATCCGCGACTACAAGCGGCGGAAGCAGGAGGCGGTGGCCTCCAAGACGCTGTCGCTGTACAGCCAGCCCTTCTACACGGGCTACTTCGGCTACAAGATGTGCGCGCGCGTCTACCTGAACGGCGACGGCATGGGCAAAGGCACGCACCTGTCGCTCTTCTTCGTGGTCATGCGCGGCGAGTACGACGCGCTGCTGCCCTGGCCCTTCAAGCAGAAGGTCACACTCATGCTCATGGACCAGGGCCCCGCCCGCAAACACCTGGGTGACGCCTTCAAGCCCGACCCCAACAGCAGCAGTTTCCGCCGGCCCACGGGCGAGATGAACATCGCCTCGGGCTGCCCGCTCTTCGTCACGCAGACGGTGCTGGAGAACGGCACCTACATCAAGGACGACACCATCTTCATCAAGGTCACCGTGGACACCTCCGACCTGCCCGACCCCTGAGCGGTGATCAAGGGGGGGGGGGGGGGCTGCGTAAATGTGACCTCCTACCTACCACCCCATCGGGGGGAAACGAGGGGGGTTATAGAGGGGGGGTTGGGGAAACCCAACCCACCCACCCCCCCCGCCAGGTTAAACGAAGCACACGCCTACTGAATGGCGCAGGAGAGTGCGTGCATCCGCTTAGGACGGCGCAGGGAAATGTGAGGAGGCAAAGAACGAGTTTAAAAAGAAGAAAAGGACAGAAGGGAATGAAAGTGAATTTGAAGCATGTTGGTTATTGAAGGCCTTGCAGCAAGTGTGAACAGACAAGGGCGGACAAGAAGGCGGAGTCTCTCCTTAATCTAGAGAATGTTTTGCGTGCGAGTGCGATTGTGTGCACAATACTGCGCGTATGTATATGAGCGTGTAACGTACATGGAGCCATTTTGCCTGTTGTTGCCAACTACTTCAACACCAGCTTCCAGGCAAAGCAGATGACCTGCTTCAGAGTTTGAGCTGTCGAGAGAGAGAGGGAGAGCGAAGTGCATGATTTGTTAGTAGCGAGCTTGAAGTCGTCATCGTACGAACGTCTTGGTAATCACATGTTATTAGTTTTATATCGGCTTCAGATGCATACTAACGAGAAACTTGTGTACGTGGATGCGGACTTTAGCTGTGTTTTCGCCGTGGTGTTGCCGTAAGACTGTGACCGAGCATGTGGCCCCCACCGGTCACCACTGCTGCTGTGGGGTCGTTTAGCCGGCAGTCCTGTGATGGATTGTAGTCGTCCTGTTTCAGTGCTGTTGTGGAGTGCCGATGTGTCGTGGTAGATGTCGTGACCGTGATGTTTGATCAGCTGTAGGCGGGCTGGGGGGTGGGGGGGTGGGGGGGTTGCTTCGCTAGGGGGTGCATTGTCGACCTCTCAAGGTCGGTCAGCCATGACCGAGAAGACAGATTCATGTGATTGCACCCCCTCGCTCAGCGAAAGTCGATCCGTTTTTTTTGTTGTTTTTTTTTTTTTTTTTTTTGAAAGACTTTTTGTGCAGAATCATACAGACTCATTGCAACTTGGCAGATTTATGAGGAATCTGCGTAGACTGGCCTCATCATACTTGCTCTACTACCCACACTCATTATTATGGTAATGTTTAAATCTCATGGATGCTGTGCATCGGAATCTCCATATTGTTTATACACCCAATGTTATTTGCCTCTGATTCCAGCCATGCGAATGAACAAGTTACAGAACGTTTTTATCTCATGGTGGGAAATATTATTTGCACAATTTATTGTTTGAATGTGTAACACATTAAAATGTTTTGAAATATGAACAGCTTGTTGTCTGATGTCCCTGTTGTGTGATGTCCTTGATGTTGTGTGATGAGCTGTGCCATTAGACCATTGCTTTTTCAAAGAAGGCTTATACACTATTCCAAGTATTCAGATCTGTATTGTCAATTGTCATTGTCATTTTGGTTCATTATTCTGAATAGCGTACCTCATGATTACCCATGTAACCTCCTTGTTAATATTGAAGTGTGCATTAAATGTATGTTTGACCGATTTTAGCCCCGGCAGATTAGAGCTGAAGTTAAATTTGAACAGACAAGGAGAATGCAGCTGTCTGAATTTAACAAACCACCTAACTTCTAAAGTCAATGGGCCGTTAAGTCCCTAAAGCAGATTTTAATCTTCTGCCAGTAGCTGTAGGCCTCCAAGGAAAATCCCCATTGTTCTACAACTGCATTAACAAATATTCTCACTAGATGGCGTAGTGGCACATGAACCTCAAATGACGCAATGTAAGCTCATGGCATATCCGAAGCACAGCTGCGCCACCTGGTTTGCCTTCTAGCAGTATCCTGCAGGTCTCACCCGCCGCGTGAATCACTCAATAACAAACATGCGACATTCTTTTGGTGTCGTCACCAATAGAATTTAAGTTTACATCTAAAAACCTCCCTTGTTTGTTTCAGTCTTCCGTTAAACTCAGTGTTTTTACATACAATGAGAGGGTGCTGAATCTTCTAATGTTTACTTTGTTGCAGCAATCTAAGGGACCGTGCACTCGCAACAGTTTACATATTATGTGAAGTGTCAACGTTTAGCCTAGTAGCCTAGCTTTCTCATCTGTTTTCTCTTTAAGTAGACTATCTTACCAGACCTGACGAAATTTTCAACGACCGTGCAGCGCATTTACACACAGGGCTCCCCTTAGCTTTCATCCAGTAGTTTTCCTTGTTGAATGTTCAGATGTTACGTCATAGGAAGGGTGGTGGTCAAGAAATTCAGGTGAGACTCTGCGCACACGCACCCATACATAACGGAGTGTCGCTGTTACAACGGCGAGGTCTGTTGCATGTGCCACGTTACCCATCGGCAGTGAGGCTTGTTGGACAACGCGCAATCATCTGTAACGTCGCTTAAGAGCCTTTAAAGAAAAAGGGGAAGTTGGAGACGTAGATTCCCTACCAAGATATTTTTAAAGGATTTTCATCATGTTTAGTTGGGCTAACAAGGACCAAGGAGGACGGAGCAAAGAGGGAGATATGTTTCAAACTGTGACAGAGGGTCTTCAAACCCTTTACAGCAGAAAATTACTGCCCCTGGAAGAAACCTACCTTTTCCACGACTTCCACTCGCCCGCACTGGAGGAAGCTGATTTTCAGAGTAAACCCATGGTGTTACTCGTGGGACAGTACTCAACCGGCAAGACAACATTTATAAGGTATTCTTTGGGTGACAGGTATATTTACAGTAACTGCTGGATGTCTAGACGACGTAAATGAAGAACTACAGAGAAATCAAGCGAGAATAAGGGTTTTGTTTTTTTATGCTTACTCATGCAGGGGAGAGCGCACTGCGCGTTTAAAGTAATCGACCTGTTGCTGCCTAGACCAGCTGTTCTCTGATGTCAGCAAGTGGAATAGGTTCATTGTTATCACATGGCACCATGAAGTTAATGTAGTTTATTCATTCTCAATGCTAGTGTATTGCTCATTATGCGGCATTAATACGGTTGCTACCATAGTAGTGTTAAGCATATGCTTGATTCAGACATTTGATACCGCGCTCAAAATTCACGTGACTAACCTACTCTTTTAATCGCATGTCCAAGTGGTTTGTCAGGCGAACGGAGGTAAACCCAGTTAACCGCACGTCTCTAACGTGGGCTTCACTTTTTCAAGTGTTAAGATTGTAGCACGCGGGGAAGCAACTGTGTTTAACAGTGCGCGTGTGCTTAGGCTGCAGCCTGTTGTCGAAAGATAATGTAGGCTGGGTGTGTTTGTCCGAGCTGGGTGTGTACCTTCACTTGTTTGAAGGTTCCTGTGTAGTCTAGAGTTACCGAGAGCCAGGCACACATAATGTGTAGTTACGAGGTCGAGAGTCAGGTGAGAGAAAAGTAAACCTGAGTCCCTGTTCCAAAGAGTCCGACCACTGCTAAATGTGTGTCATGTTCAGGTGTGTCAGCAGTCAATGGCTGCACTCATGCTGACCTACTATTGATCTTTGGCTGCGCCACCACTGTAGTATATACAAACTCTCCGTCCTGAGCCTTCCTGGCTCATTCACCATATTCAGCTTCAAAGGGAGTTGGAGGGAAGTGCTGGGTCATATGAGCTTGCTGTTGCTTTTTTATGTTATTCCACCTACGGCAAATTCCTTAGCCGCAGCCTCTCAGCCTCATTCATATTTCATCACAAGATTGTGCAGTTTCAGCTAAGCTCAGCCATCACTTGACTGTGTGTGTGTTCTCTTGAACGCTACACATTGGGCTGTCTGACTTGACCTTTTGACACGAAGGGCTCTTGCCCAGGATATGCTAAATTCATTGCATGCTGTGTGCACGTGTGAGTGTGTTTGTGTGCTGATGTTGGATCTGCACAAAGGGAGTTTCAGGAAGAGCAGATTGACGAATGGCTTTGTTTTTTCATCTTGTCCTCAATATTCCCCCCTTTTGCAACAAGTGTGTTTGTGTTGGGGGAGAGAAAGACCACTCACCTAGTGTTCCTGCAGGCTTTGAAGTGAGGGTTTAGGCAGTAGCTCAGCCATTCCAAGAACACACTGATTCATCTGCTCTGCCCACATTAATCACATTATTAGGAAATGGAGCAACATGCCTCTGACCTGGTCTTCCGGAGGGAACTGGAGAGCTCAGCCTCACAGGGGTTTATTTGTTATCCCAAGAGTCAGTCTCTCCTCAGACCGTTTCACTTGTCAACACACCAGATCTGTGGATTGGTACATTATCATCATGTACCATCGTATGAGTCTGTGTATGTAGGGGGGGTGTGTGTCTGAAGTGTCCCTGCCCCAGGAAACTTGGCTAAGGTACATGTATCTTCTTGTGTGTATGTGTGTAGTTGGTTTACTCTGTGTTCCTCTACACCTCTGTTAGCTTATTATGTCCTCCTTTTGTAAGTGGCTTTGGATAAAAGCGTCTGCTAAGTGTAATGTAATGTAATCATAGTCAAACAGGGTTCCCCCGGGCCTGAGCATCTTTCCTCTGACCTGTGGCTTGTGTCTTTCGTCAAAATGGTAGATGAGTGTGGTATAAATTGAGTGAATTTGCAGTAGGCTAGAATTTGGCAACTGAGTTGAGCTTTTCAGTTGTTGTAGCCTTGGGACATCTATGAGTGAATGACAGGAAGGAAGTTTGGTGGGAAAATTGTGATGTTGTTCACTTACGTTTCATTGTTCTTTGCTGGTGTAATGAGTTTCTCTTCTTAAGAATTCCCTATCTCTTTCACAATATGTTATGTCCACATATTCCATTGCCCCTTTACTTTTTAATTCATGCAGTGTTCATTTGTGACTATATCAAGTTATTCACGCATATAATTTTGAACTTATCTGAATTTACCTGTGCAGCCATTATCATGCGCTTTGTGCTTTGTGCAGTTAGCCATAGCCTATGTTACTGAGCTGATCCCTGGTGCTCCCTACAGGTACCTGCTGGAGCAGGACTTCCCTGGCATGAGGATTGGTCCAGAGCCCACCACAGATGGCTTCATCGCTGTCATGTACGGGGAGAACGAGGGCGTCATCCCTGGGAACGCCCTGGTCGTGGACCCCAAGAAGCCGTTCCGAAAACTCAACGCCTTTGGAAATGCCTTCCTGAACAGGTAGAGTTACATCACTGATGGTCACAACACAACCAAACTGAACTGAAGGACTGAGGTTTTTGACACAGCACTCGTGTGTGCGCGCGCGCGCACACACACACACACACACACACACACACACACACACACACACACACACACACCAGGTCTTGGTGGCTGCCTATCCTCTCTCTCTGTCGACACTGGTAGGTCAGGTCACGTCTCACAGCAGAAGACAGTTAGATGCACCTTGAGATGGTCATAGGGGTGAAGTCTGCTGATCCTGGCTGCATGTGTACGCCTCTCCCTCAGCTTATGTCATGGCTGCCCAGCTGGTGCCAGCAGATTTTCCACATGCTGGGATGACTGCACTAGAATAGACAGGTGCCAGCGTCTGTGCACTGGAGAAGAGATTTTCAATGATTACAGTAAACACACAGGCACACTTACACTGTGAAACGTACTGATGCACAATCAGTCGATTTTGTGTCTGCTGACATTGCACAGTGGGCAATTTGTAAAAGTCCCCATGTTCATTAACTCCGAATGCGAACAGGTGCTCACCTACCAAAAGTCTTATCTGTGGAGCTGTTTAAAGATATCTATCTCCAGATTTGTCTAAAGATTGCATAACAGGGGACTGAAGGAGCGCATCCAGTGTCAGGTCAGTTAGCAGTTTTTCTCACAATTGACGTGTTTTAATAATAGACACAGCTTCCTCTGTTTACTCTTGTTTGTGAAGGTATTTGCGAGGAATGCATAGGTGGGCGCTGTTTTTAGATGTTCAGCTCCATCGCTTCCTCTCAGGACCCTGCTTGCTTTCGGCCCTCTCAGACTCTTTCCATAAACAAGGCCCCCACCCCCCACCCCCATCGCTGGTTCACAGACGAGGGAGGACGTTGAGCTCCTGTGGCTGTGGTGACAGGCGGTGGCTGGCACGTGAGAAGGAGGAGGAAAAAAGTGTAATTTTAGTAGCAGCATATGCAGCCAGAGGTTTACAGACAACCTATGCACATTGAGTGTGTGTGTGTGTGTGTGTGTGTGTGTGTGTGAGTGTGTGTGAGAGAGACAGCAGAAGGACATCTCTGTGCAGGGGAAATGAATAAGTGCTTCTCTGACAGCTACCCAAGTGGAGGTCAAAGGCGTTCCTGGCGTAGGACCTTTGCACTTCTACAGAGGAACCTCCTAACAATACTCTTTGTTTCCCCTGCTCTGTTCTGTGCGTCACACTACGAATTTGCAGCGTGAGGAGTTTTTTTCTTACTCTTCTTCCTTTCCCCCCCTCCCACTTCTCCACCAAGATTGTCCCACTGAGTGGTTAGTTTAGTAGTAGTAGTAATAGTTTCTCTTTATTGAGAATATGAAACTGAGCTGCTAGAACTGCTTTCTGTGACAATTCTTCCCCTTTTGTTTATGCAACAGCCAAGTATTGAGTAAGAACAATGTTATGGTGCAATATTCTTGGGAAGCAGTTAAGAGTCCGACCAAGGCATTAGGGAAACTATGGTATAAAGTAGCCAACAGGAACAGAAGGCCACAAGTGTATACCTCAGCTGATGGTTTGGTTCTAGAATGTTTCCACTGTAGATTCCACACTTGACTGCATGGTTACTCTCAATGGAGATTGAAAGAGACAAGCTGGAACTGCCTGCAGTTTTAAACTAACGATGTAGCACCTTTGCATGAACATTGAATGAGATACGATTGGCTGATGAGGTGTGTTCGTTTTTAAAGGTCTTTATGGCAGAGGTAGACAACAGCATCCCTTAACTCTGTTCCAAGCTAGTCTGGGTAATCTAATTAACCAGACCTGTCATCTTCAAGGTTGTTCACATGCCTTTACAGGTTTGTATTGTTTAAGCAGAGCAGACAAGAGCATTATGGGGAAGTGACTTGCTGAATGGTATTTCGTGGATGAATGGAGTTGAAGTACTATGTTAATTCAACAAAGCCAGGTCAAGGGAAGGCTTGAAATGTCAACTGTACAAATATTGCTAAGTCTGCTCTGTCTTGTCATTGGCTGCATTCAGGTTCATCTGTTCCCAGATGCCCAATCAGGTGCTCCAGAGTATCAGCATCATTGACACGCCCGGAATCCTGTCAGGAGAAAAGCAGCGCATCAGCAGAGGTGAGTCACAGCTGTGTCACACCGACACCAACACTCAATACAACACAGTACAGCACAGCACAGCACAGCAACGCAATGCAAGCAGCACAAGATCCCTGCCCCTAAGCCCTTGCTGCATTCCTGGCCGGATTTAGGTTATGATTGTGTGCTTGTGTGCTATCGAGCTCTTGACAAAAACCTGAAGTGGCACTTTAAAGCAGATGATATTTTAGGCTGCATGTATGGTGTGTTGTGAATCAATTATGTTACAAAACACAAGAACTGTACATGGTAACATGTACCGGTAACTGGTAACATGGCCTCTCTAGTCCCGAGTCTCACTGTTAGTGTTTGTTAGCCTGGCTGTGCAACTAGAACATTTCACTTGCAAATAAGCCCTTACTTTCCAGGGATTCAGGTTAAACCAGGTTGTGTTTCGCCCTTTTGACTGAATGAGTGATACATGAGTATAAGTGCATTCGCATGCACTAATAATTTCATTATTTCATAGCCTTTTGGGTAACTTACAAAAGAACTCCTCTCAGGAAAACTGTAATACTTTTAAACGTCAAGTCACAAAAATATGTAGTAATTCAACAAACCGTTTTCGAGGAATAAGGTTATTCACAGTCCGAACAGTACTGCAATGTTGTTGCTAATACACCAAGCCTATTATAGCCATATGCCTGCAAATGTCTACATACCTTGTATGTCTTCTTTTTCCGATAGCCAAATTATCTGATTTTTTTTAATAAGTCAGCAGGGATCCAAAGATACAGAATATACACGCCGTTTTATCCAAAACTACCTGTGTTAAAATCCAGATGATAGACTTTTGCACACCGCACTGCATCTTCTTCTTCCAAAAACAACCAAACACATCCTTGAGTCTCAAACTATGTGAACTTTGCCCCTCCTGTAGATTGGTTATCCCATTTAAAAAGGAAAAAACACACACACATGGGGGAGGGGGGGTACTTTAAGGATTTACACATTACTGGCACCCACTGTCTGCTTATGTGTTCAGCTTATAGGATGTTAAGAGGGGTTTACTCTGTAGAGTATCACTAGAGTTGCTGCTACAGGAGCCATTTCTTTGGATTAATCAATATTGGAATATGGATTGTGTACTCAGGAAAAGAGGGGTTTCTTAGGCCGGCCTCTGCCTGTCAGCCTACTGAGAGTTAGTTAGCTTGGCTCCCATGGCAAGTGGGTTTTGCATTCATTTTCCTTCCATCTTCATCCGTTTTAAAGCAGCTTATCACCTGTAGTCATATGACACCATAGTCATGTGACTCGCATGCCTTGCATGTGTTCACACACATCACACTGGCATACCACTAGTGCAATACACCAGCCAAATTTTATGGGAAAAGATAAAAAGGCAAACAGAACCACAAGGACTAAAACGGCATGCTGTCCATGCCTGAAGACTGTCAGGAGGTACCAGAGATGACTGTCATTTAAGTGGAAAGTGAGATAAGCCTTAGTGAGGGGCAGTTAGGTGCTAGCTAGATCATCTGGGTACAGTATGTTTTTTTAGGCTTGTTTTGTTTTTGTCTTTTGTCTAGGTTGTGTTCAATGACCTGGGCGAATAACCTGATGGATATCATAAGAAATATGTCAAAATATCTAGGGAAGATATTTGATGGTGCAAACAAAATTGGTCGATCTTGATGTGATTGCACTGCCTTACTTTGATTGCCTTTAACCATTGCAATGGCTGCCTCGTGACCTATCAGTGTTTAAGGATGATTAAACTGTGACCTTGGATTTATAAACTATGTGCAATGTTTGGTGAATAAAATCTCTGGGCACAGTTTATAAATCTAGGCATGGATTGTTAAACTGTGCCCAAGTATACAAATCCGAGGCTACAGATTAATAAACTGGCAAAAGCTTACTTGATGGGGCCCAGATAGGCTCCGTAGGATGACACCTCGCTCTTGTTTTGTTTTCTTAGGGTAATACTGTCTGAAAGTCGTATCTCTAATCTTTTGCCATGCAAGCAGACAGACAAACAAACACACACAAACACACACTTTGTCCTTGCGCTACATCCTGTTATTGGTGCTGTCACACTTTCCCTGGTGGGAACATGAGCTTCAAGCCCACCCACACCCCAAACTTCAGCTGTGGATTACCCTTCAGCACCTCTTCCCTCCATGCTTCTCTTTTTGTCCTTCTCTCTTTCTCTGTCTGTCTCTCTGTCTCTGTTTCTCTCTCACATGCTTTCTCTTCCTCTTTTTGGTAGTGTGTGGTAAGAGGCACCTGGAGGTGTGTGTGCATTTAGGGGTGTGTGTGTGTGTGTGTGTGTGTGGTTGTAAGTGGTGTGTATACGGTTTGAACCTCTTCCAGTTCTTGCGGTGGGGTGGGGGTGGGTGCATGGGCTGTTTAAGTTGGCAGCAAACGAAGGGAAAGACCAGATAAACCAGCAGTCTGTGATGCTAGGGGTTTTTCCTGTTGCAGATTTTATGCATGTTTGTATTTGATCTGTCTGTGTGGGTTGGATAGTGCACTTGTGTGTGTGTGTGTGTGTGTGTGTGTGTGTGTGCGCGCGTTTGCGTGAGTAAGTGTGTGTTTAAATGCAAGCATGTGTGTGGGGGTCGTTACGGGGTGCGTGATGCAATCGGTGAAGGAGTGTGAGTTCTTCGCGCGTGTCTCAACTGTGCATCTGGAAAATGCCTGGTAGTGGTGCGACCTGCCTGCCATTGTTTGCATAGTTTGGTGGGGACCTGGCAGATAGCAGTAGGCTGCAGTATGGCTCTAGTGCTCTACCACAGTCTGTGGCAGCTTTGGAGGCATGTGACCATGTACCATGCTTTTACATTATACAGCAGTTTCTTCTAGTTTGATTGAATCTTCTAGTTTGAATAGATAGGCTCTTGACAGTGGATGAAAAGGCTTATTCTGTCTACTTCTGACCGTCACTTTGTGTCAGGACTGCTTGTGTGGGTGTGGCGGTCACTTGGCTGCTGAAGGAACGGGGTGTCATTTCTTTAACTGGTAACTGTGTTCGTTGTAGAGGTTGTCTCATTATTACTAGTGGTAATTGTGTTACTGTGCATCAGTAGGTTAGTCTGTCCACTGTCAGGTCCTAGCATCAGTAAGGTAGTTGGTGTAATGTATGTAGATATAGTCTTCTATCCTCTAGTGTTAGATGCAGCATGGGACTGAGTCATGTGTCCTGTGTCCTGTGCCCATGTCCTGTGTGCTGCTGTTGTGGCCTGCTTTAGTAGTGGTGCAGTGGGGGTTAGAACTGGGTGGGGTGTGTGTGTGTGGAAGGGGGGGGGGGTGAATGGGGATTGGGGGGGGGCATTGAATAGGGATTGTGGGGCTCTGGGCGTGAGCACATCTGTTCCTGGTTTGCCTTGCTCAGCTGAGGTTGCATTCCTTCAGCCCGGACCCGTTTCGCATTCTTCTGGCAGCTCCTCATGGGGCGGTGGACTCGGGAGTCAGAATCCGTGCAGCGTTTATCTTGCGCTCCGCCGCGTTTGTGCAAGCGCCGCAATTTTGCTGCATGTCATCACTGGTTGATCAGCACGGAGCATAGCTACACCCTGACGTCAGTGCCTGTAGGGATAGCATGGCTAACATATTACAGTAACACAGTGATATCTCGATGACGTGGTGATGGACGTAAGCTCAGCTTGTATTTATATACCAGTATGTCACTCCGGATAGCAGTGAAAGTTAGTGTGAGTTGGGCACTGTGCAAGAGACTGGTGGCGCTGGTCAAACTTTCTGCTAAAGCAGAAGTTGGTGAATGACTTGTGCAATAGATTGGTACAGAGCGTAATAGTAAAACTTAAGATACAACTACGCTTTTTTTTTTTTTTTTTTAATCTCCATCAGTGGAGGATATGTAATCATTGGCATTTGTTTTGTTTGTTACTTTGTTTGTTAGTTAGCAACATAACTCCAAAAGTTATGGTTGGATTTTGATGAAAGGTAGGTCAAAAATGGGCCGACTTAGATTAGATTAGATTTTGGTGGTGATCTGAGCTGCCCTGGCGGAGGGCTGTGCTCTCTGAGTGCTTTTTTAGTTTTCCTCATGACTCACTCATGCCTAATGAGATTAACGACTAATGTTGCGCCTTTTATCATGACTGACATAACTATTGCTCCCTGTTACAAAAGTATGTTGCATAAATATAGCAAGTTAAAACAGGTGCTGCAGTTTTCACTAACCGCACATGACATTAAGTATCAAGCGGTAAGGTTGTGCTTGTGATTACAAGTATATGTTTGAGAAGTGCGAGTATGCGAGTATGCTCATGAACTGCCTGAACCCTTGAAGGAGCTTGTTAGAGTGATTTCCATTGGCCATGGTGGCTCCCACACCCACGCTTTGGGGTCCCGCCCAAATAAGGACTTGGCATGGGGTGCCTGCATCACTGGCCTCCTATGTAATCCTCCCTGCTATTGTTGTTCCAGCAGCCAAGTTTCCTCGGCGGCAGCAGCGCAGGGTCGTTTTGGAAGTCCGCTAATTGAGCCAAGGGCCACTAGCTCGGCGTCATTCTGAAACTGTGGCCGGCCCTTCCCTCGGAAAGTCAAAGATGAGGAAGGTTGCAGTAATGTGTATGTTTTTTTGTTTTGTTTTTTTTTGTTTTTTTTTTTGTATTTGTATAAATTTTTTATTGAAGTCTGGATCTTCCCTCCTTTTGCACCTTGGGATTGTATGTGTGCTTGCTGGAGCTTCTGTGGTGGTGTTGGAGAGAACATTAGCACTGTAATGACGCCGCGTTACTCATGTTGCTAAGGAACAGACTTGTTCTCCGTGAGCTCCACCCCACACAAATCAGTCTGACTAGCTCGGACTATACTTCATCATCACCGTGACGACTGTCTTCTTGTCCTCTTCCTCAGCCTCTTCCTGCCCCTGCCTCTGCTAGCCATGTATAAATCTCTCTGTCCTGCTCCTTGCCTTTCTGTTCACTCTAGCAAAACAACTAGAACTCCAAAGTATGTTACACAAATATAGGTAGTCAAAACAGGTGCTGTTATTTGATCTAACCACAATAGTGACAATGTTAAACAGTTAAGTTCTGCTCCTTGCCTTTCTGTCTCCTCACAAAAAAAAAAAAAAACAGCAACTCGTTTCTCTCACTTCCTCTTCCCACATCCCGTTTTTTCTAGGCGTGTTCAGTTGGCACTTCTCTGTCACCCAATCCCCCTTTATGTCATTAATTATGGACGAGTCTAGCACACTTCGCCTGTTATTTAAACCTGGGTGCCTGCCCGGTGTCGAGCTCTGACATTGGGGTGCGGTATAAATGTGCCTCGCTGAAGTGAAATCAATCTGGCTGACCCAGCTAACCAGACTGACTGCAATCTTGTAGCTCAAATGAGAGAGGTTAAAGCCCCTGCATTTTGGTTGCAGTCCTTCGCTGGATGTTGTGGTGTGGTGGGCTTTGACAACCGCTCTAAAATGGGAATTTGGGAAGGAAGCACAGCCTGTCAGTGGATGGGAACCATGAACATTACTCACACGAGTGAAAGCACCCTCCCATGTAACTATGTGTTGGAGTGTGTTTGTATAACTTGAGTTCTCACTGTTTAAGGCCTTTCAAAATTGAGTTAGGAATCTGGCTGTGATCTTACTGTAATTCCTGTCAGTGCTGGACGTGTGTGTGTGTGTGTGTGTGTGTGTGTGTGTGACTTAACAGAAGACATTTAACAGACTGCAAAACCTCGCCCCACTCCACCCTCTGTGAGTACAGTGTTAATATTTGCCGGTGGTGCTATGTAAATCAGAACTGCCATGGAGAGCCAGTGCTGCCCCAGGGGCATCTCTGCCTGAGAGGTCCATGGGGGGGCGGGGTCCAATGGATGGTTGGTCTGGTTACACCCTGTGCTGCTGTTGCCAAAATGGTGCCTCAGGTCATCGCAGGGTTTTGCTCTGAGGCTACTGTTTGTCAGGTGATAGTGTTTTCTCTTGCAGACTGCAAACTGTGGCATTCCATTGCCGCACACGTGCATGCGGCACACAAGCATCTCACACCAGAGTTAGTGTCGACATCATTCACGTGAACAATTCCTTAGAATGACCTCACTGAAGGAAAACAGAACCACTTCCACCCCTAACCCCACCACCCACCGCCCTCACACGCACCATACTCATCTTTCACATAACCACTCATCTTTCACATCACTACCCATCTCACCTTCTTTGTGCCCCCCTGTGCAATGTCTGGTCCTTTCTCCTGCACGCAATATAAACTGTCTTTGGCTCAACAGCTGTTGTGTTGTTAAAGTCCGTTACAAGCAGAAGAGACATGACTTGACTTCTTTCTCTACCTCCCGACAGGCTACGACTTCTCAGAGGTGCTGCGCTGGTTCGGGGAGCGCGTGGACCGCATCATCCTGCTCTTCGACGCGCACAAACTGGACATCTCGGACGAGTTCTCGGAGGCCATCAAGGCGCTGCGCGGGCAGGACGACAAGATCCGCGTGGTGCTCAACAAGGCCGACCAGGTGGACACGCAGCAGCTGATGCGCGTGTACGGCGCCCTCATGTGGTCGCTGGGCAAGGTGATCAACACGCCCGAGGTGGTGCGCGTCTACCTGGGCTCCTTCTGGGCTAAGCCGCTGCAGAACACCGACAACCGCCGCCTGTTCGAGGCCGAGAGCCAGGACCTGTTCCGGGACATCCAGGGCCTGCCGAGGAACGCCGCCCTGCGCAAGCTCAACGACCTCATCAAGAGGGCCCGTCTGGCCAAGGTGAGACCCACGCATGCCCTGGCCTACCTGTATTTCACACCTATACTGCCCTACAAAGGCAAATGACCTTCACTCACCAGAGAGTGAAGCTGAGAAAAAGAGTTTTAAAATCTTCCACTTGCATGTGTTACTAGCTAGCGTTACGGCAAAGACATTTTATTTTTTTCTAGAAACGGCACGGCAGTATGAGTGTCTCATAGGGGCTCCGTCACAATTAGCTGCAGCATAAATTTGTTTTGTCTTTGCTTTATCCCATTCCCCTGCAGAACTTCACATTATGTTTTTCACCTCACTTACGAGCACAGAAAACCGAAATGAAGTTTTTCCAGTTTGTTTTGCAGTTCTTCTATACACTATATATATAATATATAGTATATGGACTCATGTATTTGGACGCCTGATCATTACGGCAGCAGGGACTGTAATGATATTGTATTCAAATGCATAAGGTACTTTAAATATTTAATATAAGGTATATAAGGTACTCTAGCGGGGCATTGTCATGTTAGACAAGGGTCTTCCCCAAAGCTGTTTTCAAAATTGTAATTGTCAGCATAGCACTGTGTAAAATGTGTTTGTATGCTGAAGCATTAGGAGTGCCCTTCACTGGAAATAATGGGCCTTCCCCAAATCCTGAAATTCTCCAGTTTGGTGAAGCTCCTGTTCTACTCCGTATCCAACATGACTGTGCTCCTGTGCATGACGCAAGAACTGTAAAGTCATTGTTTCGTTTGATGTTGAAGCACCTGAGTGGACCGAGCACCTTTGGGATGAGCTGGAACAGAGAGTGCAAGCCAGGCTGAGCTTGTCGAATGTTAGTGGGCAGTGTTGGCCTAGCGGTGAAGGTATCAGACCTGTGACCGCAGGATCGAACCCAGGTTCGAATCCTGGGTCGTCAGTAGTGCCACTGAGGTACCCTGAGAATGGTACCATCCCCACGCACTGCTGCCTGGACGCTGTTGTCATGGCTGCCCCCTGATCACGTGTGTGTGTGTGATGGGTTAAATGCAGAGGTGAATTTCGCTGTGTGCTGTGCGTGTGATCACAATGACAAAACGGGACTTTCACTTTAGTGCTTGACCTGATAAATGTTCTGCAGAATGAATGAGCACAAATTCCCCAGAATCCTGAATGTTGAAGAGTGGAAGATCCATTTCACGTTAAACTTACTCGTGTGTTTTTCGAATACAATGTCATTACAGTCCCTGTTGATGTAACGGTGAGGTGTACAAAAACGTTTGTCCATGTAGTGTAGTTCCCATCAGAGGTGAATGATGGATGTTAAGCAATTATGGATAAATGATGGACAGTGCTAATCATGTGTAGGGTTACTAAGATAAGATGTAGGAGATGTTGGGTAGTAATGATTCCTGGATGTTGGTGGGTTTAAAGCTGTCGGAGCGGTGGAACAAAAATAATGGTCCTGCCCGGACCTCGTAAAGTTAGCTGTTGATAAAATGTGGCCCTCATGTGAAACCAATTATCACCACAGCTCATGTTCCCCATCACAGCCCTGAGAACATAACATTGACCCCTGCACTGGGGAGGTATATCATCCCAGTGTGTGTGTGTGTGTGGGGGGGGGGTGTATGAGAGAGAGTGTGGGTGGGTGGTGGAAGCCTATGTATTACCCACCCAAAGATGAGCAGTAGGGGATTAAAACTGGTTCTGGAGACTGTCTCCTGGACTCCAACATCTCCAACTCTCTCTCTCTCCCTCTCTCTCTCTCTCTCTCTCTCTCCCCATCTCTCTCTCTAGCTCTCTTGCTCTCTAGCTCTCTCTGTCTCTTGCTCTCTCTTTCTCACTTACATACACACACACCGGCTCATGTCTGTATGTTCGTTCTTGACCTCACGTTCATTCTGACATAACTGCCCATCGCTCATTCTCTCTCACATACGCACTATTTATCTAATGCACACTCTCCGCTGATAAACACAACTCTGTCCAGTCTTACGCTCCCTCACTGTTCACTGTCTCCCTCTCACTCGCCCACAAGACGGGCTGTGCTTTTGTAAAAAAAAAAAAAAACGAGCCTCTTATCTCTTCCGCAATATTTTCCAACCCTGTAGCGCAAACAGGAATCCGCCAGCGCTCCGCATTCCTTCCTGCGGCATGAAAGTCCACGTGAAGTAGAAGTGGATGGAGCTTTAGTGACCTCCCCCTTGACCCCCCCTAGTCGTGCCCCCCCCACAACACAAATCCCGGACCTAGAAACGCACACACTGGTACACACACACTTCTTTTACACACACAGACGTGTACTTTTGTCACAAACAAACTCATACACATGCTCACTCTGTGGGACGCGCACACACACACACACACACATTCTCTCCTTCTCCCACACAAACACACATACAGTACTCATACCCTATCAAACACAGTCCTTTTTTTCCCACACACACACCCAATCACACCTACTTTCTCCTGTTCTCAGCTGGCTTACCCTGGCACTGGATGAGAGTGTGTGCGTGTGTGTGTGTGTGCGCGTGTGTGCATGTGTCTGACGTCTGCTGCCACCTGACCTACCGGGTGTTTGGCTGTCAGCTGTCCACTATGTCCGCCAGCCCACCGCACCCCCTCAAATGCCCCTGAGTTATTGTGAGGTTCTTTCCAAAGAAGAATAAACAAAAGAATAAACATTCCTGACAAGGGGGAAGAAGCAAGCTCTTATTTTTGTCCCTTGCCGAGTGAGAGCTTCCTTGTCATTGAGGAAAAGTTCAGAGTAAACATTAGTCTGGGATGTCCCCCCTCCCACAACCCCTTGGGTCATGGAGGTGGGGTGGGTGGGATGTTTGAACTGAGAATCACGAGAGGTACTCGAACGAGTCCGCCAAATCCGAGGCCATGCGGATAAGCCCTCGTATCACCACAGCGGCCAGAACAGAAGGTCAGGACCCGCGAGAAATAAATCAGAGCGTGAAAAGAAATCTATTAATAAAAGGCACTCCACCAAAGCGTTTGCTCTGAGCACTTGTCGACACACATGCTTATCACAGATGACGTGAAAGGGCTGTTCTGAGGATAGACATTCTTCTCAGGCCTCTGTAAGCCAGTGTCTGGTGTTCATATTCTGAAATGTTCAGAAGTCATTCATTCACGTCAGTGTCATTGATAAGAGTATGCAGTGGTCAGTACAATTCAGTTCTTTCCATGTGTAACACTCCACTCTTTTTTTCACTCTTATTTCTCTACCTCTTTGCTTCTCTTTCTGCCTCTTTCTCTCCCTCCCTCGGTCTTTCTCTCTCTGTCTGTCTGTGTGTCTCTCTCTCTCTCTCTCTCTCTCTCTCTCTCTCTCTCTCTCTCTCTCTCTCTCTCTCTCTCTCTCTCTCTCTCTCTCCCTACCTCCCTCCCTCTCTCTCTCTCTCTCTCTCTCTCTCTCTCTCTCTCTCTCTCTTCATCTGCCCACTGTCAGGTGCATGCCTACATCATCAGCCACCTGAAGAAGGAGATGCCATCGCTCTTCGGGAAGGAGAAGAAGAAGGAAGAGCTGATCGCCCGTTTGCCTGAGATCTACCTCATGCTCCAGAGAGAGCACCACATCTCTCCAGGAGACTTCCCCAACGTCACCAAGATGCAGGTGAGCCCATTTACATTTATCTAGTCAGGCTAGTGTCGTCGTAGTAGCGGAGGGCTCAATCT
>CM050205.1:19082500-19177500 GCA_027475355.1 Coilia nasus
AGGACAGCCCGTTCGGCCGCGGCTACGGCGAGGGCATCAGTGCGGGCGCAGACGCTGACGACTGGATCGTGAGCCGCGACAAGCCGCGCTACGACGAGATCTTCTACACGCTCATGCCAATCAACGGCAAGGTGACGGGCGTCAACGCCAAGAAGGAGATGATGAACTCGCGCCTGCCCAACACGGTGCTCGGAAAGATCTGGAAGCTGTCCGACTGCGACTGCGACGGCATGCTGGACGACGAGGAGTTCGCCCTGGCGCAGCACCTCATCAAGGTCAAGCTGGAGGGCTACGAGCTGCCCAACGAGCTGCCCGCCCACCTGGTGCCTCCCTCGCACCGCAAGAACCCCACCGCCGACATCCTGTTCAACCACCAGGAGGACTGAGGCATGATGGGATAGGAACCCCCTCCCCTCTCCCCCCCATTCCAAGACTCTCTTGGGGCCCCTGTAGGCCCTATGAAGCCTCCACTACTGTGGAACTGTTCACTTCTTAGTTATTTTATTTTATTTTTTTATTTTAATACAATTTAAAAATACAGTTGATTTTATATCCTGTTCTATTTTTTTCCCTCAATCTTTTGCTCCTTTTTTGTATGACGTGAATGTGGATAGTTCTATTTTTGAGCAGTGAGGCCTTACTCTGACAAGGTGGTGAATGGCCCTTTGGGCTTGTGCCCCCTCTCACTGTCACACAGAGTCTGAGCTCTGTTGTCTGAGAGCAGGGTAGGGTGAGGGTCTCAAATGCTTCAGAAAACCAAGCTCGATCACAGCGTCCACCACCGAACAGTATTGGAAGAGGAACACAGATCCTCCTGACACACGCTGACGCCTGCGATAATCTTGTGTCATAAGACTGCCCTAGTCCCCTAAGGCAAGAGAGATGTCTCTGAGGCCGCATATTTTTCAGTCCTTTAAAGGGGTGATAAATGTAACATATGTAGTAATAAATAATGTAATAATTTTAAGTATATTGGTTTTAATTATATATTTTACTTTAATGTTAAAGTTATAGTATAGTTTTTTTTTTTATTATTATCTTTATTGGCATTCCACTGTTACATATCCACTGAAGTGGTCATTAAAAACCTCTCAAATCAACCCCTTGGTCACTTGAGAGAACAAATGACCGACACAAGAAACAAACAGCTTTTAGACAGGTTTGTGTTTTGCAGGAGTCTGTTGCTCGACATTTATTACATAGCAAGTTACGCAGAACCATAACCGGAATTGTTTCTTGGAGGATTTTATATACACAAATGTATGTTGCTGTTACAAAGATCAGCTTAAAATGGGCTCCCTGTGTTGTATTGAAAAGAAAAAGTCATTTTAAAAGGTCAATTAAAGTCAATTCTTTACTTTGTCAATGCTTATTAGGCACTTACCATATATATTGTATAGAAATTCTATTATGAGAGATCAACTGTTTTTAGAGGTAATAAGTAACTTTCAAACTTTAACTATGTCAGCATTTGGGGTAAGGGGTAGGAGGCTGACAAGATGCCTCTTTCATTTCCTTGACAGGAAACTGCTCACTCACTCTGACTGATTATGAAACTGAATTATGGTAATAGTAGATCCCCCCCACTTCCATAACTGTAGTGAACTAAAGAAAGAACCTTTGGTCTTTTATCTCGTGAGTATGTCATCCAGTTCTCATGAAAAACTGTCAATTGGAAATTACAGTTGTATGTTATCTGTTGCCTGTTCGATTAAGGTTAACTCCTCTTAAAACACCTGTCACAGAAGAATGCCTTGAACCCCCACTCTGCGACCGCAGGAGACAAATGTAGAGCAGATAATGAGAAGTGTTGAAGAGTGTTGTTATCCAAAGGGACAGGATTAATCTCACCTCCAGCACCGAGACCCCAGGCACTTTCAGTAACACCTTCACACATGTGCACCAACTCTGCTGTTGCCAAAGTTATGTAGTTATGTGTGTGGTGTAAGTCTATGGTGGTGTATTTCACAGTAGAGACTATTTTACACACACACACACACACACACACACAGTTTTTTTCCTGAGGTATGTGTTTATGAAGGAACGTTAATTCTCCTGAACACACATACATATATCTGTCTTAACACCCTGCTTTAAAAAAAAATAACTGCTGATATTGAGAAGATGAAGGCCAGGGGAATGGACAAGCCTGTGTTCAGTGGTGTCCAACATGACCCTTAAATCTTCTTCCTCATTCGTGCCTTGAAGCTGAACAGCTTTGTGGGTGTTTGGCAGTGCTCCATCTTCTTTGTGAGCTTGTTCTGAACACAGTTGTCACAATCACAGGCCCATTATTTGTTATTGCCGGTTATTACCATTTCAGATGCTACACCCTAGTGCAGTTTATCCATTCCTGTAATTCCTTCCACAGTATGCTTACAGCATTGGGTTTGTCTTTATTTTGGGGGAGGTGGGTCCTTTGTTTCCTTTTTGACAATCTGTTACTGACCTGTTGTGCTGTTTTTCCCTACATGAAAATAGGTTTGCTCTGATTGTGAATGTATAAATATTTTTTTCATGTAACAAAGTGTATTTGATTTCAGTGCCTTTTTTCACAGGGCGTTAAAGTGAAAATAGTAAAGAAGTTATAAAAAACTGAGGATGTGTGTGTTTTTATTATTTTACACACTGACAGTATAATACTTGATGCATTGTGATTTGCTGAAAACACAATTTCCTGCCAAATTTTATCTCTGATCGCCCTGGCATTATATTTTCAGCAAATCTTTTGGTCCTACATTAGGCTTGATAACATGTTAACAACTACACTGTGAACTTACAATTAGCAGATTCATTTTCAGATAAACCCGGATTGATGTATCATTTCCCACAACCTTGGACAGTGTTCTTTGAGAGAGAGAGAGAGAGAGAGAGAGACTGTGTGTGCCTGTTTGTGTGTATGTCTGTGTGTTGTTTTTTTTTTTATGCCTGCGAGGAATTTTCATTTGCCCTTAATGAGCCTGAGCACTGATGGTTGAGCCTGCCTGCCAGCCTTGTTGCTGGCGGCCTAGTCAGGCGCCAACCTACCCCCCTTGGCGGGCGAGTGACCATTGTCCTCTGTGCCGTACCAGTGTCAGGTGAGCAGGAGGGTTGTTCATGCAGTAAAACTCCTGCCGCCGCCGCTACAAAGGTCACCTCACTCTCACTCTGCCCTGTCCGGGAGTTAAGACGGCGATCTGAACAGGCAAGACATGCCGAAAATTCTTACCCCCGTTCTCACTGAAAAGCTGACTTGAGGCCAGAAGGTAAGAGCTCGATGGGACGTCAATATGTCAATGTTCAGATTTGTTTGGGGATTGAAGCACTACATCTTTGCTTGTCTTAAACAGAATTTGCCTGGCAATGTTGCATATTTGTGATAGTGTAAATGAAGCTGTTTTGTAGGCAGGTATGCTTGGTCACATAGTATTTCTGTCACTGTGATGAAATTCTGTTGAATACTCAGTATATCACTCCACTGCTCTAGTTCAGCAGCTATTGCATACTTTAAGAGGCGGCATCGGGCTGATTACATTAGATCTAATGCTGTTATCATCTGAGGAAGTCTATTGCCAGATAAAGACTGCACAGAATCTGACCGACTAAACACAGGCCAGATACATGGCTCAGACTTACTCTGATACCAGTATTGTTCAGCCTCCTGTAATGTGTAAAAGTATCAATTCTGGCTTTAGGAAGTGAGAACCCTGCCACAAATTTGAGACGAGCATCTTCTGAACATCATCAGACAGATAGATCAGCTAATTAGTGAAATCACCTGTGTAAAATGCACAGTTAAAAAATATATATGGCAGTGATTTTACTTTCTCAAGCTGGGATTGACACCTCTGGTAATGTTAATCATCTTCATATAACAGAGTAAGCATCTGTGGTTACCATGCTGCGAATAAGTAAAAAATAAAAAGTAAAACTGTTAAAAGGAAAGTACGAGTGTGATCCATCTTCCGTAAATGTTAACCATCTTGCAATACTCAAATAGACGTGATTACACGCATTGTGTTGTACAGGAAGAATATCATCCTTGTACATTTTCTGATGTCCTCTGACCTATGTAATGCCATATATGGATGGGAACCTTTAAAGCTATAACATGGCCTGCCCTTGGGTAGTTATAGCTGGTAAAAAAAAAAAACTTGTGAAATTCGCAATGCAAAGAATTTTTACAGCCCAGTAGAGCACTGGAGCATGACTTCCTTATCAGCAAAAAAAAGGCAGTAATTATCCTTGCCCATATCTCCTGGACGTCAGTGTCACACGTATGGTCATCACACACTGGAAAAAACAAAGGGCAGATCGTAGCATCACGGGGGCTTACTCTGACAGGGTGTGTGTTTGTGTGTGTGTGTGTGTGTGTACATGTCTGTGCACATGTGTATTTTTGTATCTGTGCCTGCGAATGTGTGTGTGTGTGTGTGTGTGTGTGTGTGTGTGCGCGTATTTTTGTATCTGTGCCTGCGAATGTGTGTGTGTGTGTAAACGTCTGTGCATGTGTGTGTGTCTGGTGTGTGTATTTTTGTATGTGTGCCTGCGAATGTGTGTATGTGTGTGTGTGTGTGTGTTTGTATCTGTGCCTGCAAATGTGTGTGTGCGTGTGTGTATTGTTTGTATTTGTGCCTGCAAATGTGTGTGCGTGCGTGTGTGTATGTATGTGTGTGTGTGCACTGTGACCAGGGATGGACGGCAAGCGGGACGGCCAGGAGTATGAGCAGGGCCGCATCCGGGAGCTGCAGGAGCTGCGCATGGCCGTGCAGAAGAAGACCTACACCAAGTGGATGAACAGCATCTTCACTAAAAATGGGGTAGGCCACCAGAGACACAGCCACCAGAGCTGACCATTAGGGATGTATGAGGGAGAAGACAGCACCAGTGACAGCCCTCTTAGCTGGCCTTGTACACACGGGAGATCTTCTGCCTGCACCCCATGACCACCCTAAGGGGGTCCTCACAGTAACTGCAGGGGGCCCCCCAAAATGTAATAATACCCCTTTTCCCACCACTTCCTGAAAGAGATACCAAAAAATGTCCCATAAATATCTGAATCTGGAAACAATCATTATTTAACGGTTTTACATGATATGCACCATTACAAAACACGTATGGTCCAGTTTAATAAATACAAGTTTAGTTTAAAAATAGAGTTTAATAAACTACACAATGTCGTAGCCTACAATATGAATTAGGACGTCCCTCTGCCGTATTCAAATCCTGCAACAGTAGAAAAATAGTGGGTGGAGAAGTGAATAACCCATGCTGTCCTGCACCCTCATTCATGGCTGAAGTGCCCTTGAGCAAGGCATCTAACCCCCACGTTGCTCCAGGGGGGCTGTCCTTGTACCTAATTCACTGTAACTTCACTCTCGCCTAACCTAAGTCGCGCGGAATAAGCACGTTAGCGTAATGTAGTGACTGTGCTCATAATAATGAGTGTATACAGTGCCGCTAGTGTATATGACATAACTCAAATGTCTTAAGGACACATAACAACTAGAAAAGCACTCAGAGAGCACAGACCTCTGCCAAGGCAGCTCAGATCACCACCAAAATCTAATCACTTTTAAGTTTTTTTGGCCTACTCTGAAAATTTAATCAAAGTCTATACATAACTTTTCGAGTTATGTTGCTAACTAACAATAAAAACAAACGCCAATGATTACATAACCTTCGGTGGCGGAGGTAATTAAATATCTACTTTAATAGTTCTTAGGAGGAATCTCATAGCTGTGCATGTCCTTATATTGAATCTTCATGAGGTTTACACATTCAGCAAAGCTTGCCGTTTACTCTTGGCTCTCAAGCACAGGCCTCTTTACTGATTTACCATCAAACACATTAACAGTGTTCTTAACATGCACTGAAGGGAAAGGACTTGGACAAGTTAACCAGTGTCTCGTCAAGAGACTAATGAGTAAATAATTAGATTATGATTAGAAAAATGTGTCAAGTATCATATTCATTCATTCATTCATTCATCATTAATTGAGAAAAATTAGTAATGAACATTGGACGTTTGTCTCTGATCGGCAAATTGATATTATTATTATCATTATTTATAGATATACACACATTGATTTATGTGTGGGCCTTGGCATTGGTAGGAAACTCCCTTAAGGTTTTTATCACGTTGTTCAGTCTCTGACACATAAAACTATGGGTCAGACATTTTAACCGTTTAGCTGAACACATCCAGAAAGCTGCTTATCAACTGTCAGTGTGTGTTGATGGTGAGTTGTCCGAGGCAACAGTTGTCACGTTGTAATGTCTCAACTGCTGAATTCCTTCGCCGTGGCGTCGGACTTCCTTCACTCACAGAGTACTCGACTGAGTTCAGGGAGGGTGAGCGTGAACGTGACCTCACAGATTGACCCTGATCTCACACATGCCGAACCCCTTGTCACATCCTCCAAGAGGAAGACCACAAGAACAACACACTAACAAAGGGTAGAGGACAAGAGAGAGGGAGAGAGAAAGAATGAGGGGGAGAAAGAGAGGGAGAGAGCGAGGGAGAGAGACAGAGAAAGAGGGAAAGAGACAGACAGACAGCGAGAGAGAGAGCGTCAGAGAGAGGAGGAGAGGGTGGGAGGGGGAGAGAGAGAGAGAGACACACACACACAGACAGAGACAAGGAGAAAGAGTGACAGAGAGAGTGACAGAGAGGAGGAAAGGGTGGGGAGAGGGAGGCGGAGGGGAGAGAGAGAGAAAGAGGGACAGAGACAGAGAGAATGAGTGAGAGAGAGACTGACGGAGAGGGTGGGGAGAGGGAGAGACCCTACATACCTTGAGAGTTATGAGATATAGACGTAAATGTTTCAGCAACAGGAGGCAGAGGAAGGAAGGGGACTGGATGGTGGATGTTGGTGATGGTGTCAGCGCTAGGTATAGCCTGGGAGGTTCTTCCTGTGCCATACACACTTTACATGGCTCCAGCACAAACATGCACAAACATACTCGTGAGCACTTCAGAGCACACACAGATGTCAGAGATGGGACAGTGTGTGTGAGAGAGAGGGACAGAGAGAGAGAGAGAGAGAGAGAGAAACAGAGACAGAGAGGCGGAGAGACAGAGAAAGAGAGAGAGAGAGGGAGAGAGAGAAGGGGGGAGAGAGGAAGAGACAGAACACTAACTGATTAATCGTAGTACATATTAACTGTAGCACACATACTTAATTGCTTGTCACATCCCTTATAATGCATGCTCATGAGATATAAGAATTTCCATCTGTGGCATATTAATCATAAGTGTCTTCTCAGTCATTAGATCATTGTGTGCTACACATTAACTGTATACACCACTGCAAAATATATATTAAAAAGTTTCGATCATTTATTCAAATTCTTTTATTGGAGGATAAATCCCCTTGAGATGTAACAGGTTGTTTTCGAGGGGGCTCTTGTTCTGATTCTGAATTCTGATAACTTTATTAATACCGCCCCCCCCCACACACACACACACGCACACAGACACATTCACAAACACACACACACACACAGACAGACACACACACACACACACACACACACACACACACACACACACACACACACACACACACACACACACACACACATCAGAGTGGGCTTATGCAAGTTTAAGAGGGGGAAGGCTACACTTATGCATGTGCCTCTTCAGATCCTCTCTCTCGTCCGCCTGTCAGGAAGAGCACTGTATTAATAGCTGTCTGCACTCGTTCTGAAGGTATGACAACTCTTTAACGGTTTCCCCTTCCCTTTCCCCTTCCACCCCCTGTCCTAAGGGCCGTGCGCTTTTATTGTTCTCCGTCGGACGGGGGGCTAAGGAGGAGCTTTTTTCCACACATTTCGCACCCTTTGTCTAGACGCAACCAACCAATCGAACGACTGTAAAAACAAACAGCGGGTATATGGATACAGGCGTCACGCGGATGGATAAATAAGCATGTCTCCAGAGAGCTGTCAGTCACGGGTAGTTTGTGCATGACGGAGCCACTGCCTTGTGCTAGTGAGGCAGTGTGAACTAAGGCCTACAAACTGTATATCGTGGGAAGCATGGGAATTGCACTGCTCTCTCTGGAAAGTTCAACATGCCCTGTTGTGTGTGTGTGTGTGTGTGTGTGTGTGTGTGTGTGTGCCAGAGGGAAGAGAGAGGTTCGTTTGGGCATGTATATTAAGTAAGAAGGGGTAGGGAATGTATGAGTGTGTGTGTGTGTGTGTGTGTGTGTGTGTGTGTGTGTGTGTGGTTGCACGAGCGTGGAGAGAATAGTAAAAGGGTGTGGCGTGCCTTGTAGCTAAGGCACTGGGGGATAGGGAGGAGGGATCACATTAAGTCACAATTTTAATGGCGCACTTGGCAGTCAGCCAACTGCAGCGCCAGAATCCAACCAGGCAGCTGCGTCTCCACCCTGTTAGGCCTCCTCCCCCACACCGCACTTCATCATTACCACCTCCACACCCAACCACCACCCCACCCCCCCGCCACACACAGCCACATACACAGTGACAGAGGTCAACGGTCAGATTAACTAACCACAATTGCATATGACACAGGACTGACACAAGCATTCCTCAATCTTGTACATGACAAACTTCAGTTTACACCCCACCACGCACCTAACCCCCCACCATACCCACAGAGCCACACACAGGGCAACAGAGGTCGAAGGTCAGATTAACTAACCATGATTGCACGTGACGCAGGACTGACACAAGCATTCCTCAGTCTTAGTGAGTTTACTAGTGATCATCTTGTAGCCTACATGACAAAATTCAGTTTACACTCTACCACGCACCTAACCCTCCACCACACCCACAGAGCCACACACAGGGCAACAGAGGTCGAAGGTCAGATTAAGTAACCACAATTGCACGTGACACAGGACTGACACAAGCATTCCTCAGTCTTAATGAGTGCCCTAGTCATCATCTTGTACATGACAAAATTTATTTTACACCCCACCACCATGCATCCAACACCTCACCACACCCCACCAGTAGTTTTCCAGTCTTCTGGAATAACTTCTGGAATCGATTTTAGTAGGGTGTATTTGGGTTTTATTTTCCCAAGTTTATTAGTTTGTTAGTTTATGAACATGTGATTTGATGAGACTGCAAGTAAGTAACTGTAGGATGGAACGGTAAAGATCGATCAGTGTTTTCATCGATCAGTGTCAGTGATCAGTGCTTTAATTGCACATTTATGAACAAGTTTAGCTCAGGTATGTTTACATAGGACACAAAAGAGCCAAGGAGCCATTCAAAACAGGTTTAGCTTGTTGCCTAATTAAAAAAAAAGTGAAAATCATACCAGTGCTTTTTTGTGATGTGTTCCAGTTCTTTGTTTCTATCTATACATGTATCTATTCTATCTGTACTCGTGTTTCAACATGTCCTGTTTTTGGCCTGTGTTCTTCTTCTGTGTAGGAGAAGGTGAATTTGACTGACATCTTCACAGAGCTGAAGACTGGGGTGCACTTGGTGCGTCTGTTGGAGCTCATCTCCCGGTCCCCCCTGCCGACCCCCAGTCGCCGTACTCTGAGAGTCCACTGCCTGGAGAACAACAGCATAGCCATCAACTTCCTCAAGACAAAGGTCCGGGCACAAGCATCACTGTTTACGACCATTGCATTAGCTTAATGTTTTACTGAAGATGCAATGGCACTTTAAGAGGAAGTGCTCCCAGTGGTGGTTGTGGTTGGTGGGTCACAGGGCATTAACAATGAGATCCTTTAATGGAACCCACAGTTAAGACTCACTCAATTTCAAGCTGATTCACTGCCAACCTGTCTGCAGAAGGGGGTCACTAAAGTGTAGACACACAGGCAAAATGCATATTTTCAGTGAAAAAACATCAACTATTTATTTATGAATAATAATATTCCCTTTGTGTTCAGACTTCAGGGACACCTTGTGCAGTATGTGGTTCTGACCTGGTACCTTTGTTTTTTTTTAATGGCTCCAGATCCGAGTCGACTTGATCGGACCCGAGAATGTTGTGGACGGAGACAGAACACTCATTTTGGGCCTGATATGGATCATCATCCTGAGGTTCCAGATCGGAGCCATTAACTTAGACGAGGTATGAGAACATGGCTGGCGACTGAGATGATGTTTGAGAACATGGCTGACGAATGAGATGCTGTTTGAGAACATGGCTGGCCAATTAGATGATGTCTGAGAACAATGGTGATGAATGAGATGCTGTCTGAGAACATGGCTGGCGAATGAGATGCTGTTTGAGAACATGGCTGGCGAATGAGATGCTGTTTGAGAATATGGCTGACGAATGAGATGCTGTTTGAGAACATGGCTGGCGAATGAGATGCTGTTTGAGAACACGGCTGGCGAATGAGATGCTGTTTGAGAACATGGCTGGCGAATGAGATGCTGTTTGAGAACATGGCTGGCGAATGAGATGATGTTTAAGAACATGGCTGGCCAATTAGATGATGTCTGAGAACAATGGTGATGAATGAGATGATGTCTGAAAGCATGGCTGATGAATTAAATGATTTTTGAGAGCATGGCTGATGAATGAGATGAGGTCTGAGAACAATGGTGATGAATGAGGAGAAGGAGAGTTGGACAATGGCAGAGATGTTTCTCTGTTGACGGCAGAATGACATATTGGCACTTCTAACTGTTGTACCTTGAAGTATGCAACTGTGAAAGTATGAGAATAAGCTTTCAGCTATGACAGTTTTTTTTGGCTTTTTAACTGGTCTGTCTAATGAATTGTCTCACTACTGATGTTTTGCTATGCTTGTAGAGATGTCTGCTCCCACCCAAAAATGTGTGCAATTTTTTCTTTCCTGAGCTCAGGTGGATGGCAATGCCAGCCTTGCCCGTCGTTCGGCCAAAGAGGCCCTGCTTATCTGGTGCCAGCGCAAGACAGCGGGCTACTCCAACGTCGATGTTCAGGATTTTTCTGGCAGCTGGCGAGATGGCTTGGCATTTAACGCCCTCATCCATGCCCATCGGTGAGTTGTGACAGGGCCTCACTCTGTTTAGCTTCATATGACATCAAAGTGTGACTGACACAGTTACTAGAGGCAATCACTGATTAAGGAGTTAATTAAGGGCCAAAGCCAGGGGGTCACAGGTTCAATTCTCCACACAACTCCATGACTGAGGCACCCTTCAGCTAGCCTGGTAAACCCACCCCTCGTACTTCATTTCATTTTGTATAGAGGGTCCGGACCGGAATCTCTTGAGGCTCATGCAGTCGGCCCCAGCAAGACCGATCCAATCAGCATACAGAGGGTGTGTTCGTTAGCCATGACGTTGACCTTGTGTGCTACATTTGAATTGCAGTGCGTAGGTGGGCTAATTGCATACGTGACGACCAGGCATTAGCATTTGGGTAAAGGCAGAGGCACTTGTTTTAAACTTCAGCAGAGTTCACACCTCCAAGAAATCATTTCTGACGGTGTCTGGTCCAGACCCTGTGTACAAAATGAAATGAAGTACGAGGGGCTGGTTTACCAGGCTACCCTTCAGCTCCCCGGGCGGCTGGCTCCCCACTGCTCCCATGTATTCACACATTCCGTGTGCTATGATTGCAGTGTGTGTGTCACGATGACAGTGTCACTAACAGGTGTGTCCCCTTCGATGGGTTACATTCAGAGGACTCAGGGGCAGGCAGTCAGAAGTGATTCCCAGAAGTGATTGTCACTGTGATTATATGGCACACCACACCACAGCACACAGTGCACACAACAGAATTGCAACCTTTGCATTTAACCCACCACACACGTGAGCAGGGGGGCTGCCATGACGACGGCGCCTAGGGAGCAGGGTGTGGAGATGGTATCATGCTCAAGGTACCTCAGTGGCAGTTCTGGCATCCACCAACTGCACTTCTGGTAACTTGAATGTGTAACTGTTACAGGAAGTGTTAGTTTAGACAAACGTCATTTGACCAGTGCTGTGTCTCAGTCCACTTTGCCCTCGTTCTCAGGCCGGACTTGTTTGACTACTACCGCCTGCGCCAGGATGACCCGAAGCGGAACCTGACTCACGCCTTCGTGCTGGCCGAGAAGGAGTTTGGCATCATGCAGCTGCTGGAGGCGGAGGACATCATGATACCGCACCCGGACGAGCGCTCCATCATGACCTACGTCTCCCTCTACTACCACTACTTCTCCAAGATGAAGCAGGGCCAGACCGTCCAGAAGCGCATCGCCAAGGTCAGTGAGGTTTCCCAGTCTCGCCCTGGGGGTTCCCCAGTCTATATCCACTCCCCCACTCCCGACACACACACACACACACATACACATACACACACACACACACACATACAGTACACAGCTTCTGCTGCTGCTGGCCAGAGCTGGGTTGCTCCTCAACTTTTTCGCATATTTGTAATGGTGCTATATGTATGCCAAAACTAGCACTGCAAGCAAATAACAAATACTGTACAACATTGTTCTTACTGCAGAGGCAAACGGCAAAGCACAAAATCTTTTTTTATTTCAACACGATTCCTTAATGTCTGGTAACATACCATGACCATTGAATGATTATCTGGTGTAATATTCTCACATATTGCAAAAGTCATGTATGTAGTTTGTAAGAAGTTGGAAATTAGCGCCTCTCAGCAAATGCTGTCAGCGATGTGAAGCCCAGAATAAAACAGCAACAAATCGGATTTGATGCATAAAAAAGCCATATCTATTTTATCACATTTTCCAGTATGTTAGTCTGTCATCTGCCCATGCAATATACACAGCTCAATCAAATAAGACATTTTATTAATCTTCAATGTTTGCATGTGAATTTTTAAGCATTTCCCTAAGAGGATTCCTGTTCAAATATATTTCATTTTCACATTAACACCGGACGGAGGCTTGGCTAATATCTTAAATCAGAGGCGGATAGTCCTGTTCTCTGTGTTCCTCTGGCTGCGGGTTCACCTGTTTATACTGTTTACACTAGTTCCTCTCCCGATTCGCTGCACACACCTGAATCAGCTAATCATCATGACCGCTTCAATTTCACTGAGTACAATGACACGTATTGGGAGAAGAGCTGAGCTACGAGGAAGGCTTCCCTGCAGGGATATGAGAACGCTCAACGTGACCTCCTGATAAAACATTTGATTTAGGGTGGAATGATTAATGTGAGACTGGACTGGAAAAAATGGTTTGTTGTTACAGTGAAGAAGTTGTTCAACTGAGAACCAAATTCTGTGGAACGTTTTCATTTTTAGGAGAAAGGAACATTTAACTTATGGGCCTGTAAAAAACCTCTTATCATTCCTGTGCCTGGTAGACTCCTCCGTGTTTTCGCTATGCAGGGGTAGCTGTGGTGGGATTCACAAGGGCTGATTCTGTCAGTCAAGACAAGTGTGTGTGAGGCCACAGTTGGTCATATAACATCCAAAGGCCTCGCTATCTTCTGCTTTAGTGTGAGGTTTAGGGTGATCACACACAGTGTCAGTGTGTGAGAGATGGCAGAGATACTCCTCTGGCTAAGGGGATGTGTGTCTGTGTGTGTGTGTGTGTGCGTGTGTGTCTGTGATGATGTACACACAAGTCCTCATGCTGTCTGTTGACACAACACACCCTGGAATTAAATCTATAGGTTTACAGAACACACGCAAACAGAGGCACACCCCCATCTATTTCTTTTCTCTCTCTCACACGCACACACACCTGCACACACACACACACGCACACACGCACACACACACCCACATTACCCTAAGCCGAAGGAGTATCTACCTATATTATAACGGTATAATATTAGAAAACAAGGAGATACATATACAGATATCTATCTCTGTATATCTTGTCATCTCTCTTTCACTATTAGTATTTTCGTTTATGATGAACAGACAAACACAAGTCGTACCTATACACTAATGCGAGAGAAACACAGTTATGACACTGGCACACTCTGCTGGCGATGCAGAGTAGTGCAGACGCTTTAATCCAGCTTGGAGTTACCTCTTCGAAAAGCCGCTCTAGGATTAACGGCTACCTGTGGAAGAGAAGTAAGGAATGGGAGGGGAAAGTACACTAATAAGATAATAGTGCAGTCGGGTAAGGTAACGTAAGTGAGTACGTTTGTGACATTTCCTGACATGCCTGTTCAGGCTGTTGCCAAAAGTCTGCAGACCAACTTCAAGTGGACTACATGGTGATCTAAAAGAAAAGGGATACAAAACATGTTGACACGCCGCTGAAAGACATGTTCAGGGATGGATGTGAGCAGGTTATCGCTCTAAACCTCAAGTTCAAATGGGGTGTGATACCAGCAAGCGAGAGTCTCAGAGCTGAGACGGGTGACATTGTCATCCACTTACGCTTTGACGCCCGGAGTGATGACTTTCGGACCACTGTTGTCAATGACTAACGGATAAATTATTCGGCAAAAGGGCAGGGAGCGGAATGTCCTTCGGTGGGAGTCTCAGCAACCAATGGCTAAGATGGCAAAATATGCGCGTTTCCGTCATAACACCACAGACGGCCCTGCGACAGGTGTGTCTGTCTGCTGTCTACAACATGCTCTCAGTTCTCACGCATTAGGCGACTCTGTTGGAAGCACTATTAGGCATTTGTTTACAAAGTAGACTTGTATGACTTGTAGAAAAAAATAGCGTATGTACAAAGATATCTGCCCAATTAAGAGAAAACTAATTGTGTTTACGAGTTCTTTTGTTTTCGCCAGGCTAGTGATGTCAAAGTAGTAGCCCACCGCCAATGTTATAGGCATTTAGCACCAGCAAGCTAAATGTACTTGGCCTAATGCTTTTTGTATATAGAAACCTAATCCTTTGCCAGGACATCTACCACAGACAACAACAGAACAAGGGGTCAGCCTTATTCTTTTGGTGTTAGGCCTTCTTATTTACCTTGTCCACAACCTCTTCCCTCTTATCCGTTTTCATCAGTTTCTTGATACACACACTATTTTTTTTTTTTTTTACCTTTGCCACTGACCATGTTCTCTCTTCAAGATTGTGGGCCTCTTGAAAGAACTGGACGACCTAAAGCAGGACTACGCTCGGATGGTGACCGACTTGCTGGAATGGATCCAGAAGAAAGTGGTGCTACTGAACGACTGCCGTTTCCCCAACTCCCTGAGCGAGATGCAGGTCTTGGTAGCCGACTTCAAGACTTATCGGACTGTAGAGAAGCCCCCAAAGTACCAGGAGCGTGGAGCCCTGGAGGCCCACCTGTTTGATCTGCGCACCAAGCTCCGTGCCAACAACCAGCGGGCCTACATTCCTCCAGAGGGCCAAACGCTTCGAGATGTGGAGCGTGAGTGGCTGGTGCTGGAACGCGCTGAGCACGAGCGCGACGGAGCCCTCCAGGCAGCACTGTTGAGGCTCGAGCATTTAGAACAGCTTGCTCAGAAGTTCGAGCGCAAGGCAGCACTACGGGAGGGCTATGTCGAAGAGGCACTGCAACTGCTTCAGCGACAGGATCCCGAGGCTCAGGGAGATCTGGAAGACGCGCAAGCAGTGGCCCGCAGACTGGAGGCACTGGCCACTGACGCTCTCGCCAGGGAGCCACGCTTCAGGGCACTCAGCGAGATGGCGGCCATCATTCAACGGGAGAACTACCATAGCAAGGACCAGGTGGCTCGTAGGTGAGATTAGACTGAACGTTTTAACGTTTTTAATTATACACATCATTCCAAAGAAATATTTTCTACATGTTGTGTCTGAATGATGAGTGACTCTAACTTTCTTTTAACAGATACTATGACTTGTTGACAGACTGTATTGATTGACTGTATTGACTGACTGACTGATTAATGGATTTATTGATTGATTGATTGATTAACAGAGAGCAGAAAATCTTTCAGCATTGGCAGCAGTTCCTGGAGGGTCTGAAAGGGAAAAGGGCGCTGATTGGTGACGTAATTAACACCCTCTCAGTCCTCAGGGACATCCAGATGGCTTCGCAGGATCTCAGTGAACTACAGGTGCAGAGCTTATAATAACCTTCTCTAGCCTCTAAAATGTTAAAATATCTTGCTGCTCACTTTTGGTATGAGCAACACAGATAGATTGAAAACTCTTACTCAATTCTTACTTTAAACATTTTTTCTAAGTCAGCAAAGAAGTTGTCTTGTGTGGCTTGTAAATTGTTATCCAAAATGAAATGACTAATTTGTTGTGAAACGTATCTGACTACACCTTTATTCTTTATTCCCCATCAAAGTGTAAATGTATAGGGCAATAGACACTTTTTTACCCTTTAACATTTTTCACCTTAACACCAGAGGTTTGACCAGAATATCACCTGTGGGTGGGCATGTGGCTTGAGAGGGGGAGTGGTGAGAAGAATGAATGGGAAACGAACATTTTTGGATGGACAGAGCATTTTGCAGGGTAGGCAGGGCTTCTCCCTGGGTGCCCACCCCTGGTCACGCCCCTGCTTAAGGCCTCATTTCCACCAACTTGTACCAGCATGTACACCGCGTATCCGTGTACAATAGGTTTGTATAGGGACAGAATACGCTCAGATCACGCGTGTGGTGGAAATGGTCTAATCTCTTAATGTGCATTCTAAACGAATACGGACAGAAAACGGGCACGCGCTGCACACGCAGAGTGTTTGGTGGAAATGAGCCCTAACACTCTCTTGTCTGTCTCCTCCCTTTGGCCCAGACGCAGGCTGGCTCTGAGGAGTACGGTAAACAGCTGGAGGAGGTGGTGGAGCTCCTGCAGAAGCAGGACCTGCTGGACGCTCAGATCTCGGCCCAGGGGGAGACGCTGGGCTCCCTGAGCTCACGCGCCCTGAAGGAGGGCAAGCACCGGGACCAGCGTCAGGTGCAGGGCAGCGTACAGCGACTCCAAAGCCAGTACAGCGCACTGCAGGCCCTCAGCAAGAAGAGGTGAGTGGAGGACAGAGGTTGCCTTTGGTAAGGAGGGGGAAGCCGCTGTTTACTCACAGTGGTCAGTATCTCACTCACGCATCAGATTATCTTGTCCTGGGCCCAGCCAAGCCTCTCAGCAGACCTGAGTGTATATATACCATTCAGTGCATCATATATGACGCCTGTGTTCAGCAGTACCTGCTGAGTATCCACTAGTATCTGATCAATTCCTCATCGCTGTTCCTTCTCACTGTGCTCGTGCAGGAGGAGGGGTCTGGAGGAGCAGAGGGAGCTGTTTGAGTTCTACTTCGACTGCGAGGAGCTGGAGGCCTGGATATACGAGAGGTGGCTCCTCCTGCAGACCGCCGGCCTGGGACGAGACCTCAGCCAGATCCTGCAGGCCCAGCAGAAACACAAGGCAAGGCAACAGAGCGTGTGTGTCTGCGTGTGTGCGTGTGTGTGTGTGTGTGTGTGTGTGTGTGTGTGTGTGTGTGTGTGTGTGTGTGTGTGTGTGTGTGTGTGTGTGTGTGTGTGCGCGTGTGTGTGTGTGTCCATGAACTTCTGCTATGGACTGGTACTTTGATCAGTGTTGTGGTCATTTTACTGAATCATGCCTGGCCAACTTTAGCCACTGCCAAATGTATGTCCTTGTGTACATTTATTTTGAACTGTGGACACAAAGTGTGTAGTAGGAGTGGAAGTGTGTGTGTGTGTGTGTGTGTGCGTGTGTGTGTGTGTGTGTGTGTGTGTGTGTGTGTGTGTGTGTGTGTGTGTGTGTGTGTGTGAAATAGAGAGAAAGAGAGAGAGAGAGAGGGAGAGGGAGAGGGAGAGGGAGAGGGAGAGAGAGGGAGAGAGAGGAAAACTCACTGTGGCCTGTTGCAGACTCATCTGTTCTTGGCGGCCATTTTTCTGTGGTTTTTTTTATAGGGGTGGGATCTCTGACCACATGTTGCAATCAGTGGGAAAATGACCTCTTGGCTTGTGAATGAAGATGTGTGTACATAGTATATCTATTCAGTTGGCTAGCTCGGTCAGAGTGTAGTATCTTTCTGATAAGATGCACTTCTAAAATGTCCTCCTCATAAAAGTGATACACACATCCAAGCATGTTGATGTTGAAAGGTCAAAGGTCATACACTGTTCTCCATCTCAGGTCTTGGAGGCAGAGGTGCAATCCCATGAGGCCATGCATGCGGCTGTGGTGTCTCGTGGGAAGGGGCTGTGCGGTAGGAAGCCCCAGAGTGAGAGTGGTATCAGGAAGTGGCTAAGGACGCTGGACTGCCAATGGGAGCAGCTCAGGCAAGAAGTGACCAATCACAGACAGCGATTGCATGCTGCCAGTGTCATCAAACAGGTGTGTAGACTGACACACACACACACAAACGTATGTACACACACATTTACATACACATATATAAAAATGCACAGAACAGTAAAACAGCTGACTACCAACCATGCAATGATTATTGGACGTGAATATGTGAATAAAGGTTTTATAAAGGTTGTGAAGGTATGTTAAGGTACAGTATGTATAAATATATGTGCTTACATACAGTATGTAAATGAACTCTGCAGTGCCATCAGCAAAATAATGAACTACATGAGATCTTTTACTGTCCTACAAAGACAAAAAGCAGTAATTGCATAATTTGTCAAACTGAGTTTAGACAAAATTGACATATTTTTGACACCTCCTTTGTTTTATGACTAAATATCTTGCTTCTTCCTATTAAGAAAGTACATAAAAGCATCACCACTATTATACCTACAACATGTTTGACTGGGCAGTGTGACAACTTTGAAGGCATTTTTCTCAGTTTCTATGTTCACGTAATTACTGCACTTTGCCTTTGTAGGGCAAATTACATCATGAACATTCATGATGCAGCATTCATGAGGTGATGCATTATCACAGAGGGGAAAATGGTATTGCTCTGCTCCTTGTTCTTTTGCCTCTGCCTTGACCTGGCCGAAAACGTTTTCCCTCTCCTCAGTACTTTGCCGACGCTGCCGAGGCTGAATCCTGGCTGGGCGATCGCAAGCCCCTCCTGGCCAGCGAGGATTATGGGAAGGACGAGTGGAGCAGCGCGGCCCTGCTGCAGCGCCACCAGCGCCTGGAGAAGGAGGTCGGCGCCTACGCCTCCGAGATCAAACGCCTGGAGGAGCAGGCTAAGAACGCCGCCCAAATGGCCGCACTTACCGTGAGTGTCTGCCCTTTCACCGCAGTGTGTCTACTGACAGTGTGAATTATCTCTCCGTAATTGGGGGACACTACCTTTTTAAGGGTGGTACTACCTCTTACATTTTACAATTACATGAATTCGTCGGTACCCCCTAACCCCTGTAACTTAAACTGTGCCTACTGATGTCTGGTTTGCCAGTGCTGTTTAGGGTGGGTCCTGAGAGTAGTTTCAAAGAGTACACTTTATTTTACTGTACCTGTTACATCAGTTAGATACAGTGTAACAGTATCTAGTACAGTGTTGAAGAGGAACAGGGGTAGCAAGAGAAAGAGGTAAATACTGTTACTGTAAGGTACATGTGGAGCAGAGCATGAACAAAAAAGATGAGGACTACATTTATCGCATGCAAATGACATTGGTTGACTGCCTTGAAAACAATAGGTTGAGACATCCCTTGAAAATGGAAAGAGATGATGCCTACTAGCTTTTTTTTTTTTTTTTTTTTACAGTGTTTTTACGTTGTTTACTACATACATTGTTCTTTGTAGAAATGGTTGTGTTTCAGTTTTCAATATGCAACCATACGCAATCAAACACTTGACCACACTGTCTGAGTTTGCATTGCAAGTACAATTTTTTTCAATCAATCAGTTATTATAAATATATTTAGTATTAGTCATGTGTTGTGTTTTGTGAATGTATTCATGTCATTTGTCAATATTTCTAAAAAAAAAATGAAACCCCAGATTGTGTCATTAGAAAAGTCAGAATGTTACAGAAGTGTTTAGGAATGATTACCATTGTGTGTAACTCACTCAAACACAAACAGATCATATGAATCATGTGTGTGCGATTTGGCAACAAAATAGCATTTTTACAAATAAGTGTATAGTTTTGAAAGAAGAATAACATTTTGCAATAGATCTGGGGTGTTCTGTTCATTTGGTGTATGGTTGTCCTAACTGTGTGAAGTGTTTTGACAAAATGGGCCGAGTTTTTTAAATTGAGTTTAAGCAATCGTAAAAAACTGTACAGTAAATAAGCATGATGGATAAGACACTGCCTGTAGGATATAAGAGGTTGTTGGAGTGGCTCTGCATCTTTTGGCTCTCAGTGCAAAACCTTATGCATTAATTAAGAATTAATTCGTTCATAATTTATCACATTTATAGCTGACAAAGTAGGGTTCATCGTGAATACTTTATATTATGTACCGGTAAAGACTTTTAGTGTAAAATGTTTCCACTAGGACAATGTGATTATATTGCTAACATAAGTGTACAAATTGATTTATTTCTGTGGATATTTACCTCCTGTTTGTGTTTGTCCTTATAATGTATAATCGATCCCCACCACTGTGCTTTGATAGACATGTGCGTTCCTTGACAGACAGGTGTGTGCTTTGACACACAGATGTGTGCTTTAATAGACAGGTGTGTGATTTGATAGACAGATGTGTGCTTTGCCGGACAGATGTGTGCTTTGATAGACAGGTATGTGCTTTGACGGACAGATGTGTGCTTTGACAGACAGGTGTGTGCATGGATGAACAGGTGTGTTCTTTGATGGACAGGTGCTTTCTTCCTCATGCAGGTGGAGCCCCAGAAGAGCAAGCTGGCCCAGTACAGCGACTCATCGGGTGAGGAAGATGAGGGCGGTGTAAAACAACGAGGGAAGGCTCCCGTGCTGAAAAAGGAGAGCACAACACCAAAAGCTCCTGCCGAGCCACAGGGAGCACCCGCCAAGATCAGATACAAATACAGAGGTAACCCCATACCCCACAAAACCCATTAGCTCACCTGGCACAGTGTCACATGTCCAAAACATTTTTTTTCAAAGTGGAAAAAAAGCAAATATTTGTCACTGAAAACACTGAAAACTGTGTTGTCAAATTTGGTATTACATCCTAATGTGGTTACCTACTTGCATGTTAAATATTTAGAGTCAGTTTGCTACTGTATTCATCTGGTCCGGCACCACTGGACTGCCGGAAGAAATGTTGTCCTGTAACAACCCTGCTAAACTGTAAAGCACTTTGAGCTGCATCTTGCATGTATGAATTGTGCTATAGTAAGTTTATTATTAATAATAAGTTTATTATGATTATTATGATTATGATTATTATGATTATGATTATTATTATTATTATTATTATTATTATTATTATTATTATTATTATTATTATTATTATTTACATCAAGTCACAGACTGGCATTAAGATTGACCTACAGTGACAAATGTGGTATCCGGATGCTGAAGAAACCGGGACAAACATGCCCTGTCTTTAGATACTCCTCCTCTGGGGTACCAACACGTTCATTGTTCCTCCTGTCACAGTGCCATGGGTGCACCAGTTATGCTTTGAAGCGCTCTCCTCCTTTCCTTTGGCTTTGTGGTGTTGTCAGGACCCAGAGTCGACTGGCACAGTCCGCTTCACCCTCCTACCTCCTACCAATCTACCTGCCTCTCTGTCCACCAATCTTGCCGCCCTGTCACCCCACTGTCTGTGCCCTGCCTGTCTGCTCTGCCACCCCTCCTACCAAAGCCTCCTTTTGGCTTCCTGGTGTCACGGTATCACAAGTTCACTGGCTATGTTTTCAAGCAGTCTTCTCTTTTTCCTTTGGCTCGTGTGGTGGGTGTTGTCAGGTTCCAAGGTCACCTGGGACAGAGGGGAGATGGTCGCTCTGGTGGGCCGGGAGAGCAGTGGCTGGCTGGCAAGGGACAGCAAAGGCAACGAGCAGTCGGTTCCCACCATGTACATCACGGAGCTGCAGCCCACGGTAAGAATGCAGCCCTTACCAATCTCTCCACCTGTGTTGCTGATGATTACAAAATGATCAAAAAATCGAATCTTTTGTGGCACAAATGTGACTTGATCATGGCTCATAATAACATATGAATATTAATCTCGTCACAGTCAGAAGTAAGAAGGCAGTCCCATCCCTCCACCCAGTTTAAATGATGGCCTTGTTGGTCACAGTCATGGTGGATGTCCCCTATAGACTGTCCAGAGATGCTCAAATTATAAATAATCTCTGTTGAAACTTTATTTAGATATGCTGTATGGTTATTAAGGTTAAGGTGATGTTCATAACAAAATCATCTGTAAATTCTCTGTAGGTGGACTATCCAAGTAAAGTTTAGCATTTTGTTCTGTGCCTTTTAAAGGTTCTGTCGTCCGATTATGGTGTATAGTGTTTTGAATACATTTGACTAGGCATGGTTTGTGTCGCTGATGATTACAAAATAACAAAAAAAATCTAATCTTTTGTGACACAAATGTAACTTGACATGGCTCATGACGTATATGAATCTCAATCTCATCACAGTCAGGAGCACCACCCACACCTGCGGCACCCCCGCCCACAAACGGGGTGTCTGAGGTGGGTCCCCCACGGAAGGTGAGTCGCCCCCGCCGCAGTCGCTCCATGCGCCGGGGCACCGCCGAGATCTCGGCCAAGTGGATCCCTGACCCCCACTTCCAGCGGGACACGGTGGAGCGGACTCAGAGGAAGCTGGAGGAAGACTACAGGAGCCTCTCCCAGCTGTGCCAGGTCAGGCTTCCAGTTTTAGCTCCTCCACAACACGCCATCCATATGTCAATAACTGACTGACTGTTTATTGACAGAATACTTACTGAACATGTGGCAGCTGCCTTGATCTTTGCTGCTGATCTTAGTTTTAACCAGTACAAGCGGATTTGTAGAAATAAAAATAGAACTTAAAAAGAGTGAAAATAGAAGACAGCTTTGGTGCACCCAAAATAGGACTTTCAATGGGAAAAAAAAACAACATTGTGAAATGGCAAAGTGGACTTCTAAGCTGACATGATTCATCTGCTTGTCTGTAGTCGAGGAAGCAAACTCTGGATGAGACAGCACAGCTGCACCACTTCTACAACACGTGCGAGGAGTTTGAGTCGTGGATGGAGGACAAAGAGCACATCCTTAACACCTTCAGCGCTGACTCAGATGACATTGGGGCGCTGCAGGCTAAATACGAGGTGGGCTCCGTCAGTCAAGCCAGAGGTCGGCCCATGTTTGCACAAGTTCCTATTTAGTCATAGCTTTGAACAACCTTGAATACCCTGGCAAGAGTGTAGTGTCATATAATCATGTTTCGCTGCCATTTTTGGCACCATTTCTGGTGGCATTTTTATGGTGTCAGCTTGGGTCAGGCTTGTAGTCTGGCTGCAGCTGACAAATTGTCCTCTCTGGGTTTGACTGGGTCGGCTGCTTTCCTGCAGAACTTCCTGACAGAGCTGGCCAGTGGGAAGGGACAGCTGGGTGACATCACCAGGCTGGGGGAGGGGCTTGTGAAGAGCCACCACAGCAAAAAGCGAGAGATTCAGACCAAACAAGGACAAGTGATCCGCAGGTCAGAATGACACTAAATAGAGTATGCTTACATTTATGATGTTACATGAACAATGATGAATGTACGTAATATGTTTGAAAATGTAGAGTCAAATAATTTATGCTCTATATGATATTACACAGCTGTAGATTGATTTGGGCTCCTGTTATTGAGAGATTAGTCTCCAGTCGACTTGATCCATGTCCTGTGTTTGTTTGATCCTTGGCAGGTGGGAGCGTCTGCAGAAACTGAAGGATGAGAAGGCCCACGAGCTGCTGAGCTCGGCCAACGTGCGATCCTTCCTCCAGAGCTGCGAGGAGGCGCGGGGGCAGCTGCAGGACAATCTGGCCCAGCTGGAGAGCCTGGATGTGGGCAGCTCCCCCGCCGCGCTGGAGGCGGAAGAGCGCCGGCAGCTACAGAGCCTGAGGGAGATCGACGCCCTGGAGAGGAAGATCGAGTATCTCAAGAGTGTGGCCAAGATGTTAGTACAAAGCTAATGTTTTCTTTAAAAACTCCACCTCTTGTGTGTCTGAAAATTCTCATTCATACAGGTCATGGTAGTCAAATGAGCATAGCCACACGTGGGCTGTGCTGGGCCTGTGCCCACCTACTCATTGGGCCCACCCAATCAGAAGGCTCCTTTTGTCTGATTGACTGTTTAAGCAAAAACTGTGACCTATGCGATTTTGGCTAGGCCGACCTGATTTTTTTTTGTGCTCACCCATTTTGTGATTTCTAGCTGCTCTTGTCCCTGTCCATGTCCCATCTTCACCACTGTTTCATTCCTCCAGTTTACTTAAAGGTGTCATTGCATCATTTTTTCATTAATTTTGCAGTGGTCTCTAGTATCAATGAATGCCCTGTGAGTCTGTTTTAGTGAAAAAAAAAAACGCTTTAGTGCTCCTGTTACAGGCTGTTCCACTTTGGTGGAGGAGATGGAGCAGGGAGAGTGACAGGTTCTCGGCTATGCTAGACACAGGCTACAATCATTCAAAGCCCGTTCGCTCATAGCTCCTCCTCCTGCCCCCCCCCCCCTACAGGAAGCAGGACTGCAGCCCTGCGGAGAGCGCCGCCATCCTGGAGGAGGTGCGGGGCCTGGAGGCTCTCCTGCGGGAGGTGCGAGCCAAGGCCGAAGAGCGCCAGCGGAGGCTGGAGGAGGCGCGGCGGATGCAGCGCTTCCAGAGGGAGACGCGGGACCTCCTGCTGTGGGCGGAGGCCGTGCGGGAGCAGATGGCGGAGGAGGAGCAGGGCTCGGACGTGGCCTCGGCACAGGCCCTCCTGGAGGCGCACCAGGACCTGCAGCAGGAGATCCAGAGGCACAGGGAGAGGTGGGTGGGACACGCACAACACTGGAGGAGTAGAGGAAGAGCACTGCCCTACAAAAGCCAAATCACAACAACTACACATTTTGTCAAAAATGAGTTTAGACTGGAAATTGACTATAACACATTGTCTTGTCCAATCTCATTGACTAGAAATTACATTACACTTCTTATCCAGAGCGAGTTACAGTTATTTATAGGGTTTCAGTTACAGTCCCTGGAGCTAGATGCCTTGCTCAAGGGCATTTCAGCCATGGTTAGGGTGGGATTCAAACCTGCGACTCTCCAATCCCAAGACCAACTCCCTAACCACTAGACCACAGCTGCCCCAAATTAACTTTATAATACCTCCTTTGTTTTGTTACTAAATCTCTTGCTTCTTCCTATTAAGAAAGTACATAACAGCATCACCACTATTATATTTACAACCTGACTGGGAGGTATGACAACTTTGAAGGTATTTTTTCTCATTTTCAGTGTTTGTGTAGTTACTGCACTTTGCCTTTGTAGCGCAGAGCAGGACTTACATACAAAACATACTTCTTTTATGGAATTTAGAAACGCATAGAGGGCTAGTGTTGAGTGTTTAACACAGTGTAGCAGAAGAGTTGTGTAGTGCATCACAGCATGGTGTACTGTATGTGTATTTTAAGTACAGGGTCAAGAAAAGCTATGCAAACATTTTGAAGTTTTTGATTTTCTGCATTCTTTTGTCATAAAATGTGATCTGGTCTTCTTCCAAGTCATTAGTGCAGACAAACACAATGCGCTGCAGATAAGAAAAGACATTATTACATTTCATGTCTCTGATGAAAAAAATCCTAGATAGATAAATGTACTTTACTGATCCCAAGCTGGGAAATTAAAGTGTAGCAGCAGCATGATATACAGAGACACACAGAGACTATAACAACACAGTGAAGACCACAACCTAGACGTAATAAAACAATATACAATATAAAATGCAATAAAAATGTCTAAAAATATAAATAAGCAGTATTTATTGTAGTGCAGTATAGAAAACAGGTGCAGTAAATTAATAAGATGCAGTGAACAGATAAGGTGCAGTAGACAGTATACTTAATACCACATAAAGTGTGTGGAGACATTGACCAGAGGTATAGCTGTTATTGTACAGTGTAATAGCATATGGCAAGGCAAGGCAAGTGTATTTGTATAGCGCATTTCATACACAACAGCAGTTCAATGCGCTTAACAAAACCAAAAGAAAAGAACAGTATGTAAAACAATAAAAAATAAAAGAAGTGTAAAAGGATAAAAGTAAGTAAATCCTCGAGACAGCTAAAATGCTGTGTGCAGGCTGAAGGAGATGGAGAAGCTCGGAGGCACTGTGGAGGCGTCGGCTGGCAGCGGGGAAGTGCGGCGCACGCTGGCCCAGCTGGAGGAGGAGTGGGCCAGGTTGGACAGGCTGTGGTCGGGCCGCAAGCGTAAGCTGGAGCAGGGTCTGGAGCTGCAGAAGCTCAACCTGGAAGCGGACCGCATCGAGGCCACGCTCTCCGCTCACGAAGCCCGCCTCAGGGTCACTGACTTGGGGGTAAGTAAGGGTGCCAGACAAGTTTTTTTCTGGATGAATGTAAATGATATTCAGAGGTGGAGATTAGGCTTGGGTGGTATTTTGAGAATACTGTATACCTGGGTATTTCTAAATACCGAAGGTATAATTTCTAATACTGTGGCCTCCTACAGGTCATAGTGAGTTTGAATTAGTTTTCCAACATCAGAGGGGTGGGAGAAAGAGAGAGGGAGAAATATTGTGACTTATACAAAAGAAGCACTTTCTTGCATTCCATATGAAAATCTGAAATAAATAAACAACATTGCAATATAGCAAATACTTCAATGCTACTATGCTAGTTGTCTAATTTATGGTGATTAAAACTGGCCATGCCTACTGACAGAAAGTCTAGCCTAGATGTGACATACAGACATACCGGGGTATCATGTCAGTGAAATATCGGGGTATGAAAAATCAGATACCACCAGTGAATGGCTAGAGCAAATATGTGGCAGGGTTTTACCTTTCTGAAGCCTGGACATTCATCTCCAATGATATTCCCATGGATTGGAAGTCCAACACATGTTTGTGGGCAGAGTTGTTTTGTTGGGTATTGCAGTTTAAAGGAATGACCTTTTTGTGTTACCATTATAGCTTAAAATACCTCTCTCTCCCTCTCTCTCTCTCTCTCTCTCTCTCTCTCTCTCTCTCTCTCTCTCTCTCTCTCTCTCTCTTTCTCTCTCTCTCGCTCTCTCTCTCTGCCTTTGTTTATAGCATGTATATATTGGGTGGGTGGGATGAGTGTGTTTCTATGTACAATGAGTGGACAATAAATGGTTATCTCTCTCTCTCTCTCTCTCTCTCTCTCTCTCTCTTTTTTCTCTCTCGTGTGCGCTCTGTCTGTCTGTGTGTGTGTGTGTGTGTGTGTGTGTGTGTGTGTGTGTGTGTGTGTGTGTGTGTGTGTGTGTGTGTGTGTGTGTGTGTGTAGGACTCTGTGGATGGTGTACACAGCTTGTTGGGAAGGCAGGATGAACTGGAGGCTCTGCTTAATGCTTTGGAGCTGCAGATCAACAACTTTCAGGAGAAGAGCCGAGATCTCGTGAAAAAGCGCCATTTTGCTGCCCAGCAGTAAGACCATCTCCCACTTGTCTGTGAAAAACCATTATGTCTTATGTCCTTCATTGCAGTTCTGTGGGTATCAAACGTGTTTTGTTTGTAGTCTCTTATGTCCTTTAGTGATTTGCGGACAGGGCGAAAGTGTCTCAGGAGGTAAAGACAAAGGTGGCCAGTAATCAGATCGTTGCTAGTTGGATTCCAGCTCATACTAAGTAGATTAAAGTGTTACCTCAGAGCAAGACAATGAACTCTCAATGGCCCTCCATGTGCCAGTTGGCTAGCCTGGTAAACCAGCCCCTTATACTTCATTTCATGTTGTACAGAGGGTCTGGCAGTGTTGTATTCTAGAGGTGTGGACTCTGCTGAAGTTTAAAACAAGTGGCTCTGCCTTTACCCAGTCGCTAACGTCTGGTCGTCACGTATGCAGTTAGCCTGACTACGCACTACAATTCAAATGTAGCACACAAAGTCAATGTCATCGCTCAAGAACGCTCCCTCTGATCGCTGATTGGCTGGTACCTAATACAGCAATGTTAATGGCAGCACAGCCAGACCCTCTTTACAAAATGAAATGAAGTACGAGGGGCTGGTTTACCAGGCTACTGGTTGGCATCTTACATGACAGCGTTCCACCATTAATGTGTTGAAAGGGTGAATGTCGGCACTACACTGTAAAGTGCTTTGGATACTCTGACAAATGAAAAAAAAAAGAAACCTACCATATAAATGCAGTCAATTTACTATTTTTGAGACACACATTTGTATCTTAACTTGACCCTGTAAGCTAAAATCTGTTCATACTCATATCTCAGTTGGACTCTTTTACATTACATTACATTACATTACACTTAGCAGACGCTTTTATCCAAAAAGAATATTTAGAAGAATATTTATATCAACACACCATGGAGAAGTAGAGCCAAAGAGTCAAGTGAAACTGGACTGAAGTTCCTATTCCTTGACAGAACCAGTTGCCCACAACACCTCTCCACACTTAGCGTTTCCCCTTTCTCTCAATTACTGTGGAATGATCACACATTTAAGCCAGTATCGTTTCCGCTAGTAACCATGATGCATTTCTCAGTTCCTCCTCGTCGCTCTTGACAACACATCGACCCTGTCGATCTCTGCTCTCTGGCCTAGACCTAGACGTCCAGTGAGCTTATCCATGGAAGGGCTGTCAGGGATTTTTTTGTTCAGTGTGTCTTTTCTGTCTTCCAGGATCCAGGCCAGGTCAGAGAACATCCAGAAGAGAAACATGAGAGTTAGAGAGAGCTGTAAAGAGAGGAGAGCTCAGCTTCTTGTCTCTAAAACACATCAGGTAACCACAAGTAATTCTAAAGGTCTCACACCCAACTTTGGGCTGTTTGTGTAGTTTTTAAAACACTGTCGTATCTAATTGTGTTCATGTGTCATCCATACTCATTACATGGTTAAACTGGAGGACTTGTGGTAAATGTAAAAATGGGGCCTAAAAGTGATGGTGAAGGTAAAAGTAAAAGTGGTGGCCTGGCAGTTAAGGTATCAGACTTGTGACCACAGGATCGCAGGTTTGAATCCACCAACTGGCAATAGTGCCACTGAGGTACCCTGAGCATGGTACGTCACCACACACTGCTCCCTGGGCGCCATTGTCACGGCTGCCCCCTGTCAGTTTCATTGTGTACACTGTGTGGTGTACCGTGTAATCACATTGACACTGGGTGCTGTTTGTTTGTAAATAGTAAGATGTAGGGATTAATTCATACCGGAACGGCTGAGTATTGCCAAATGTATGCAGTAGTTCTCTTACTGCCTATATAATATACATCTCACTGGTAATGTCTTACATTTGAAAACCTACATATGGTTTGTCAAGTATAATGCCCTCCCTGATCACTTATTAGAACTACATAAAGCTGTAAAGTGCAAATGAGCACTGTAGATAGCCTTTGGTGTGACCATGGTAGGAGTTCGTGAGAGACGTGGAGGAGATGCTGCTGTGGCTGGATGAGAAGTTTGAGATCGCGGACGACGAGTCGTACCGAGACCCCACTAACGTCCTCCGCAAGCTGAAGAAGCACGAGGCGGCCGAGAAGGAGATGCAGGCCAACCAAGTGCGCGTAGACCGGCTTCTAGAAGTGAGTGTGTGTTTTTGTAAACGTATTGGTTTATTCCAGGTAATTATCAGTAATATTTAATGATATGTATGGGTTTGATTCATTGTTGTATGCTGGTGTGTATTTAGCCATTTTCTGTACGACTGAGTCTGAGTAGGTCTGAAATAGTAAACAATGTAGCTTAACATACACAAGATGTGATGATGCATTGAGGTACATAAGACAGATCTGAGTAAAGACCAGTTTGTAGTCCAGGCGACAAGTGTCGCTTGACGAAAACATAAAGTTGTCGACAGATGTCACGGTGCTAGACACTTTCATGGTACCACGCTGCCAGCAAAAATCTGTTATGAGGTACAACACTTCTTCAAACCCATTACAACAAGGGTCCATGTTGTATGTGATCAAAACAACACTTCAGAACCCACAACTTTGAGTTGCTATCCAGTCAGAGTAGCTGACAATGTCTGCCCTGTTTCAGTTGTTTTGATGTACATGTCCTTCTTTTGTAAGTCGCTTTGGATAAAAGTGTCTGCTAAGTTTAATGTAATGTTATATAATGACAAGCTCTGAGACACACTAGCAGACACAAATTTTCTCTCTTTATCCGCTTTTACGTCATTTTCTGTCAAGTGACGCTTGTGGCCCTTTACTATAAGTTGACCTTAAGGATGCTCATATCCTGGTGTGACTCCCATGTGATCCAGTTAGGGGTGGAGGTGCAGACGAACTTCCCTTCCAGGAAGCAGGACGTGCAGAAGACGTGCCGGCAGGTGAGCAGGCGCTGGGACGAGCTGCGGAGGAAGATGGCCGACAGGGGAGACAAACTCAGACAGGCTGGCCAGCAGGAGCAGCTAATGGAGCTTCTACAGGTCAGCATCGGACTTTACGTTCATACCTGTCGGCGGGGGACAAACGGGTCTCTTGCCCCGGGCGCTGGGAAAGGGGGGGGGGCAGAACTGGTGCCTCCTTACATTATGTAATATGGGGTGGGGGGCCTGTTTTAATATAAACCCCTGAATATCTATAAAGCCTGAATATAAAGCCTAATATAATTACACATTAACATTTTTATTTTTGAAAAATGATCACAACTAACTAATGTAGGTTAGTGTAGTACAAAAGACCCATATTGATGTACTACAGTAAGTCAGAAATCTACTTTGGTTTTGCTACTTTGTGTCTTACATAATTGTCATAATTGTGAAAAACTGGCTCATTACAGAACATTTTTGTGTTTGTGCATTTTTATCTGGTCCCTGGAGGGACTGACCAGGTATTGCCTTTCTGTCTGTGTGTGTGTGTGTGTGTGTCTGTTTGTCTGTGGTGTGTGTGTGTGTGTGTGTGTGTGTGTGTGTGTGTGTGTGTGTGTGTGTGTGTGTGTGTGTGTGTGTCTGTCTGTTTGTCTGTGGTTGTGTGTGTGTGTGTGTGTGTGTGTGTGTGTGTGTGTGTGTGTGTGTGTGTGTGTGTGTGTGTGTGTGTGTGTGTGTGTGTGTGTGTGTGTGTGTGTGTGTGTATGTGTGTGTGTGTGTCTATCTGCCCATATGGGAGACCAGGCTGCCATCTCTGATTGCGCTTGTTATTCTTTGTTATCCCAGGATGCGAAGCTGAAGATTGAGGCCATCCAGCGCATGCTGCAGTTTGCGGTGAAGGGGGAGGACCTTCGCTCCAGCCGCCAGCTCCTTAAGGAGCACCAGCAGCTGGAGCAGGAGGCTCAGGAGCTCGCCGACAAGATCAACTCCATCGTGTCCCGCGCCAAACACCTGGCCACCAACCACTTCGACTCACAGACCCTGCTACAGCAGACAGACACCTACCTGAAGCTGTGAGACACTTTTCTGTATTCTTATGCTAAAAAATGTACAGAGGCTTTTTGTGAGCGCTTTGTTATTTTTTGGTTGTCTTTGAGAGCCAAGTGTGGAACTTTTCAGTTGTAATATGGGCTATTGCATCATCGATGTGTACCGTTTCAGCCCAAGATGTAAATGTGTATTAAGTATGTAAGACTTTTTCCCATATGGATTGGTAAGGTCTGGTGATGTAAAGAATACCTATGGAAATATTTAGAAAAAAAAGCAAGCAAGGAGAGAAAAACACTGACAGACTCTATGACTGCCTTTCTGCATGCACTAGTGCTCATAACAACTGATTTTCTGTCATCAATAATTAATGATTTATTTGCTTAGGAAACTTCCATGAATCATTAATCACTGGTTATAGGCAACCTTGCAATAACGACTTTTAATAGCACAATTAATGGTGATATTAATAACGATAACATAAAGATATATCAAGAAAAGGGTAGATGTTTATTAAGGCCTCAAAAAGAAAATTAAAGCAATCATTAAATTAAAGACGGCAGTTCACACCCCCCTCACCTCCCTGCTGTCTATGGTCAGGTTTAAGTCCCTGCAGAAGCCCCTAGACGAGCGGCGTAGTCAGCTGGAGGCGGCCGTGGAGCTGTTCGGCTTCTACCACGACGTGGACCTGGAGCTCACCTGGATCACTGAGCACCAGCCTCTGGCCCAGACCAGCAGCTACAGCAAGTCCCTGGCCGGAGCCATCAGCCTGCTGAAGAAGCACAGGGTACCGGGCTCTGATTGTTTTGGTACCCCACATTGGGAACATTTTTCCCCCCAAGCTCAAATTTCCCTGGTTGATTTACTGCTTACTTGTGGGGCAACAAAGCATGAAAGACATGTCATTGTCAGTTAATGATTGAAAGACATGTCATTGTCAGTTAATGATTGAAAGACATGTCATTGTCAGTTAATGATTGAAAGACATGTCATTGTCAGTTAATGATTGAAAGACATGTCATTGTCAGTTCATGATTGAAAGACATGTCATTGTCAGTTCATGATTGTACGTGCAATGTTTGGGTAATACTTTCAGTGTAGTCCCATGGATGGCTAATGTCTCATTACTTCAAGAAAGTGTCACAACTGTACCCTTTACTTTCTCCTCTATCTATCTATCTATCTATCTATCTATCTATCTATCTATCTATCTATCTATCTATCTATCTATCTATCTATCTATCTATCTATCTATCTATCTATCTATCTATCTATCTATCTATCTATCTATCTATCTATCTATCTATCTCTCTCTCTCTCTCTCTCTCTCTCTCTCTCTCTCTCTCTCTCTCTCTCTCTCTCTCTCTCTCTCACCCCAGGAGCTGCAGGCGGAGGTGAATGCCCACAGGCAGCATGTGCCGCGTATGCTGCAGCGGGGCGCGGCCCTGCGGAGGTCGCATGCGTGGGCCGCAGGGGAGCTGCAGCAGTGCTGCGACAACCTGTCGGAGGAGTGGGAGGAGCTGGAGGAGTCCTGCAGCAGGAGGGCCGTCCACCTCAGCAAGGAGCTCACCCGCGAGCAGGTCAGTGCTGCAGCGCAAATGAGATTGTCGAGTCCACCAGGGGACAGGACGCATTTATCCCCTGTATACTGCATGGTGGCATCGTCTATAGTCGGATTTCCGTCCAACTCCGTCGCATCAGTAATGCGAATTTATAATAATTCAGCTTAACCAAATGCGCATCAGCAACCGTTTCCATCACCTGTTAAACTGATTAGACAGGCTACTTGAGAAAATGGACGTCCTCCTTACCGCAGTAGGAATTGTCCATGCGATAGTTTGTAGACATTGTGTAAAATGGATATATAGGCTATGCTGTTGAACCTGACACGCAGTTCCATTGTAGTCCCATGTCCATCGACAAGCGCATTGCAATTATGCTATATACGGAACAGATGTTTAATGGGAATATATGCGCAACTTTATTCACATTATGGTCTAAGCGCATTAAGAGTTAGTCCACCTCTCTGAAGCGAATCGAATTTATATTTGCATTAGAAGACTGAACCATATTTGCAGGTGTTTCCCACAGAGGATATGTTATTTGCATAACAAATCTGCATTACAACTTTATTGGAAACCTGGCTTATGTGTTCAGAAATATTCCATGCATTTTAGAGTACAGAGTGCATTTATTTGCCACACAGATGAAAAATAACCTACTATCCTATCCTATCTTAACCTACTACACAGGAAAATGGCCAAATATCCTTTCATGTAAATTCTCAGAAGTCATATTGTTGATATCCAGGTACACTGCATAGGAATGTAAAAGCTTAGACATTAGCTTAGATCAGAAATTTACATTTACTTTAGATTCAAGTAGTCAGCCAGGTAAAAATGACACTTAAAGTTTTTCTCTATCGCTTTGGTACATTTTTCGAATCTTTCTTGCAATTTGCAGAAGATCGAGTGCATTTCTCAAAACAGTTTGGACAAATAGCAAAACACCGTGGATCACCTGCAAAAGCCAGTCTCTTGCTCAAAATGCTTAGTTCATCCCTCAAAAGCAAGTTTTTGTGTCAATATACATGTCAGTCCCATCAGAATGTTTAGTCATTGTGTCACTGTGTACGGATAAGACAGTCAAATTCATTAGTCATGTTGGCAATTGAATAGTGCACTTCGAAGGGACATTTTGATGTAAAATGTGGTTTAGGTGTGATGACAAGTGTTGTACATTTCACCTCATATAATGTATATGTGTGAGATTGATTGTAAAAGACAAGATTCACATTTACAGAATGACTTTATTAGCAGAATGACTTTATTGGCAGACATTGACATTGCAGTGTGTAAAGAAAAAAAGACAGTACTGGACAGAACAAAGGTAAAATACAGTAAGTAAACATAGGTCAAAAATATAAACATAGGTCATAAAGTAAGTAAACAAAAAAATATGAACATCTCCCTAAATTCTAAATCCTTATCCTGATCTTCGGCTTCTTCACATTCTCGTCTGTCAGGCCACGAATTTTCACCCACGTGACACCGGCAGTGTGGATAGCATCTTCTGGAGTGCCTAATCCATCCTCTTCCAAATCCTCCACCATGCAGCCTCACCCCTCTTCCTCTCCTTCTCCCTGTTGTTGTCCAGTCCATTTTCTTGTCCTTCCATTGTCAGCCATTGTAACTTTGTATTGTGCTCTGGTTATATACTTTCCAGTAGATTGTTCATGAGATGCTCCCTTGAGCTCATTCAGAAAACTGTTGATCATTGGTTTCTCAACTCTCTTCATTAGAAAAAGTCTAGATTCAAGCAATTTACCAATTTAGATCATATTTACAAATGTCTTATGGAAATGTATAGAAATGTGCTTGACATGTTATGATAGCTTGGTAAATCATTTTGCATGTTAAGACTTATATGATGAACTATAGCCTAAATGTTTTGAGGAGGGAGACTATTTGATAGATTCCCATAACAAAGCATTTTGATTAGCATGACAAAAGCAATTGATAATGTACGAAAAAACTGAGAATTGTACACAATCATTTGCATGGATGGACAAAAGCATTTGCAATTTGTTCAATGCAATGAGAAACTGCCTTTTTCATCTGCACAAATGGCATGATGATGTGACAATTGAACAAGAACTTTAGAGAATTTCAATTCTGATGTGAGAAATGTACCAAACCAATTGAGAAAAACTGTAATGTGGTTTCAAGATCTTACATTCCTCTTTCATTCATCTTTTATCCCAAAGGTGGGAACATATCACACCTGTCTTTGCATCCCTTGCCTGGCTCCCTGTCCGTTATAGGATACACTTCAAAATGCTTTTATTTCTTTTAAAATCTTTACATGGTCTAGCACACTCTTACATTTCAGGTCTTGTGAAAGCCCATACACCATCTAGGGCTCTTAGGTCAGCTGACCAGCTCTGGCTAGTCGTTCCTCCCTCCAAGGTAAAACGCAGGGGTGGCCGGGCCTTTGCAGTGATTGCTCCTAAGCTCTGGAATGAGCTGTCACTGCACGTACGCCTGGCCCCTTCCCTGGCTGCTTTTCAATCTCACATTAAAGTAAACGTGACTTGACTTGTTTTCCTTTTAAGATCTTGCTGGACTGTGCAGAGCTGGAGACGCGGGTGTCTGAGTGCTTGGCCCTGGTCAGCTCTGACTATGGCAAATCTGAGCCTGCCACTCAAAGCCTCATCAAGCAGCACCAGGTACAGCAAACATTGCAGGAGGATCACCATTCTGCCTGCCCTCACAGTCCGGGGCGCTGCTAAAGGGGGGCGTAGATCAGGATGATTCAGGGGGCTCAGAGCTTCACAGGGGCCCACAGAGGAGTATGACATGGTTGGGGTGGGAGCCCGAAATAATTTTCTTTCAGGGGCCCTACGATTTGTAGCAGCGCCTTTGCTCACAGTTATGAAAAGATCATAGAATATGATATCAGACTAGTAGGGGTACTGACAATGTGTCCTAACTTAATGCAATCTGATTATGGCTCTATTTTTTTATTAGTACTGTATGTCCAAACTACATGCAATGCGACACAGTGCTTGACAGCATGGTATGGTGCAGCATGGTGTGGTAAACCTTTGTGTTGTCACTCTCGTTAACAACATTTTATGGATGAGAGCCAACTAATAAAAATGAGGAAGTGTCATGACAATCTGAGTGTGCAAAACACAGAAGGCTAATATAAAGTGTGTTTATGTGAGTGTGTGTGTGTGTGTGTGTGTGTGTGTGTGTGTGTGTGTGTGTGTGTGTGTGTGTGTGTGTGTGTGTGTGTGTGTGTGTGTGTGTGTGTGTGTGTGTAGGCAGTAGAAGGACAGATAGAGGTACTGGCAGCAGAGGTGGAAGATCTGAAGAGCACTGTGGATCATGCGGTGCAGACCATGAGCCTGGAGGAGCTAAATCGCCCTTACAGTCGCATCAGCAGCCAGATGACTGAACTGGAGCACCTTGCTACTCTCAGGTAGTCTGCTGTGTAATATGTCACTGAAGTGAGATGTCATTCTATGTAAAGAAAGAACTTTTGATATAGACCATTTCAACAGAGTTTGATTATTCGCATAATAACTGTTCCCACAGGGTTTTCATTTTAAAGCAACACTATGCTACTTTTTAATGAGTTAATTAATCATCTCCATAAGTCGGTAGATGCTTAAATGAGCATTACAAGGCGAATGAAGACTCTCTCAACTACCCTGGCTGTCTGTGGACAGAATACCATGCTTGCAATACATTTTGCACTAACGCTCATGAGGACTGTTCATGTCTTTGGATCAGAGCACAGAGACTACAGGAAACTCTTAGCCTTCACGAGTTCAGGCGGGAATCATCAGACCTGGAGGACTGGATCTCTCAGCAGAGACAGATCGCCTCCTCTGAGGACTATGGCTCTGAATACAACAACGTTCTGGTGAGAACAGCTACACGATGACCTCCTCCTCTAGTAGTGTCAGGGCAGGTATGGGCGTTGGTCTTGGGATTGGAGGGTTGCAGGTTTGAATGCCATACCAGTAGGAAGAATGTGGGTGGGAGAGTAAGTAACTAGTGCTCCTGCACCCTCATCCATGGCTGAAGTGCCCTTGAGAAAGGCATCTAACCCCATATTGCTCCAGGGACTGTACCCTGTACCCAAAATGACTAAGTTGCTCTGGATAAGAGCATTAGCTTAATGTAGTGGTGTATATCAATGATCAGCTTCACTATCACCTATGCTTTATATTTCTGCAAATTAAAGACAACCGATAATATTTTGTCTTTCATCAGTCATGTTTCCAAAGTTTTCAGTGTTAATCTTAGATTCATCAGTGTCTCTGTAAGTCGACTATTGTGAAATTTACCACACTTCCTATTTACCTTTTGCTTGAGTAAATTGAAAGGGGGCCTGTTGGTCCTTTGGCTCATTTTGTCTGATGACATTATGTCATGTCATTTTGGCTCATGTGCTCTGATGTGTATGTGTGTACATGTGTATGTGTGTACATGTGTTTTCAATTGTGTTGTGGTGTATGTGTAGATGTGTTTGTAATTATTTTGGTGTGTTTTTATGCATGTGTACATGTGTTTTGGCAGCAACTGCGTGGGAAGTTTGAGGTGTTCCTTCAGCAGCTGGAAGTGGGAATGGAGAGACTAGACAGTCTTTGGGAGCTCGTCGACACGCTCATCAAAAACAACCACCCCGAGGCCCGTTTCATACGCGACACGTACAATGAGCTCAGGTACCCACTACACAAACACACACACATTTCATTTTGCACTGCATATGTTCACTGCAGTAATAGACAACTTACCAGACATGAAAGTTTTAGACCATGATAGACCTAATCTCTTTATTTACTTTTGATATATCCCTACTGGTATATAAGTTTGCATTTCTAAAATGTCTATATTTCAAAGTTAAAGGAGAACTTCGGTGTAAAATGAAAATTGGCATGTTAAATCATAACGAGTTGGTATGTGTACTGAGGAGCAAAATTGATTTAGCCTGTTGCATTCAGAGATTAACTATTTTTTATCGTTTGTCCCAGAAGGCTAACAATGGAAGTGATAGGTGCCCTTAGACGAAGCATGACGACTACGCTATTTTTAAACCATTAAAACAGCTTGAAGAAACTCCACACTCCATCGGTAGTACAACAAAGGCTCTGGCATTCAAAACAAAGCACTGAGAATATTGTAAATGTACACGTTTATTTAAAAAACTGTTCTTACATGCAGTAGTTTGCAGTTGTTTCTCTTCGCCGCCATGATGAAAGTCCAAACAAGTCGATTGTACTACCTCTCCTCCTACTCTTCCTGCTGGTTCGTGTTCGTCAATCGGCTTGTGCGGACTTTCATCATGGCGGCGACAAGAAACTACAGCAAGGTACTGCCTGTCAAAACAGTTTTATTAATAAATGTTGTATACACTTACAAAGTTCTCAGTGCAGAGTTTTAATGTCAGGGCCTTTGTTGTACTACCGACGGAGTGTGGAGTTTCTTCAAGCTGTTTTAATGGTTTAAAAATAGCGTAGTCGTCATGCTTCGTCTAAGGGCACCTACCACTTCCATTGTTAGCCTTCTGGGACAAATGATAAAAAATAGCTAAACTCTGAATGCAACAGGCTAAATCAATTTTGCTGCTCAGTACACATACCAACTCGGTATGATGTTTTAACATGGCAATTTTCATTTTACACTGAAGTTCTCCTTTAAATCTTATAAAGGTTACCATATTTAACATACTAAACCAGAGTTGTTAGAATGTCACTTTTCTCTTATATCCTGTTGTCGTAATAATCATGCATGATTTCACTGGTAACCTGTATGTTGCAGGGAATCATGGGATGATCTACAGACTCTGGCTCAGGAGAGACATGACAAGTTACTGCAGTCAGAGAAATGTCACAGGTGCCACAAAGACTTGATGGATGCACTCGCACAGATAGAGGTACGGCAATGTAGGACACTAAACCTGCACTTGATAAATTTACGCCTTGATGCAAGAAGTTCCTGTGACTCCAATCGATGCCACCCAGCATAACAATAATTAATCTGATGAACTAGTTGAGAAATTAATTACAAAACACAAATGACTTTACAATACTAATGGTATGTTTTTTTTTTAAATAAAACTAGACCTTAACAAAATGCAGCTTGCAATCATGAACAGAAAAGGACAGGGACAGAAGGGACAGATTATAATCTGTATTCAGATGTCAATTAGCTGGCCTTGGCCACTGTTACAGAGACAAAAGATACATGACCAAAGGTTACAGAAAAGCACAATTTAAAAACGTATCACATGACAAATGTGTTCTTTCATTAATTTTAATAAAAAGATAGTTTATTTTGACGGTGACAAAACAGTAGATGATAACTGTTGAAACTGCAGACATAATTACAGTTAGGTGAGTGTGATGTGGAATTTTGTGAATGGTAAAAGTATTCAAATAGAAAATACATTTAAGTAGAGCAACAAGATTGCTTTATTGTGTAAAATGTTAAAGTTGGCTTTTTAAAAATTTAAAAATGTATAGTAAATATAGTCTAAAATGTGCAGAAATCCACAGTGAGCTTACACATATTCCACTTCCTACATCACCCCAAAATGAAAGTGACCGTTTTTCACCCAAATCATGTGCAAGTCCTCTGTCGAGTCTGCATGGTCCATTAAAAAAACTGTGCCAATTACAGTTTGCTTAGACAAAGAAGGCCAAATCCTGCAGATGAAGAAAAGACAAATGGTTTTTAAAACATGCTCTCTGTAAAATGAATCTTGCCAGGTGATTTATACAGATAGACCAAAGTGAAATTCAGTAAATTCAGTATTTTGAAACTGAAGCATTTTGGCTTTTTTAATTGCCAAACTAATTGGAACATTTAAGCTTGTTAGATTGCCCTTGTTTACACTTACAGCCATACAGGTGAAAAGCAAATGAAGACCCAGCATAGAACTAGGAAATCTGCTAACTTTGTCCAACAGGGCAACCATGCATACTTTGGATGATCCTTTTAAGACTCCTCACAGCAAGCTGAGGAGATCATTAAAAAACTGGCAATCTTGCCTTAGTCACAGTGAACCTGTCAGCTTCATCCAAAACTCCGCAACAAACTGGGATTAAGTCCTTTCTCTTAACAGCAACTCCCCTTACAACCCAAGCACTCCCCTTGTCTTACATTTCTCCTCCTTCCAGGCTTACAGAAAGAAAACTCCCCTTAACTGTGAGCTAGCCCTTAAATGGACCAGCCATTTACACCAGTTATCCCTCCATTGGATCATACCATAGTGCAGGCCAGGGGGATTAAGGTCCATGGCAAATACCCACAGTTACAATTGATACAGACTTTTAACACAAGACACAGTTTTAAAAACAAAAATGTCCTTGATGTAGATTGGACAGGGGTCTCCGAAGAGGTTTTTATGTTCTGTACATAGGAAGGTGAAAAGGAGGTCTCCTTTTCAGAAGGCTATGCAAGATGTGAGTGTTGCTACAGTAGTGGTTGTGATGGCACATGTGATTAGTTTAAAACTTGAAGTGGTATTGTACAGATTTAGAACTGAACTTACACATTTTCCAAGGTAAACGTGATCCATAACATGGACCTTTTGCAGTTGTTGGCTCAGGTCTGCAGAAAGAATTAGTGGGCCTAAAAGACAGAAAACCAACTCAGTAAAATAATTAAATAACCAAAAATCTGATGTCTCCTTTTCAGTGTGTTTCCTCTGGAGCATTTTAAGATACTTCCTTTGAATTTAAACACTTAAAATAAAACATCTTATTAATGTAGATAAGCATGTTCTTGATTAATTTCTGACAGGGAAAAACAGCCTTTTAGCATACCCGTTCTGAGAAGGCAAGATAGGAGATGTATCCCAGATGAATGGGTCAGCGGTGTTGTCTGTCTCTGTGAAATTTAACTGAATTGGTTACAGCATCGAAGTGATATTTTTTATCATTATTCACATTTTGTCCTTCAACCACTCACCAGTCTCCCAGTCTTCTTGACTTTGGGATGCAGCAAATCTGTTCACCGGGACCTGAAATTTCGGTAGGACTTCCTGAACGCCAGCTAAAACATAAGGAACATCTTGTGGGTTCAGGTCGCATGTGCAGATGAAGTAGGCCAAAACAAACGATCTGCCTCTGTAATGGTAACACGATCAGAAATGCAGACACTTACGCTCTTTCGACTGCTCCGTTTTCCTGTTTACACATTTTCTCACGTGCTGTCCCATCTCATATTTAAGCATTCGATGTTGTGCGTTGTAAGGGCAAATAATCATTTCTGCCGCCATCGCAGGGTGGTTCTAAGATGAACATAGTTTTATGGTTTTTACAGAATGTTTCCATGAATATTAGCCTACACGTGAGTGTTTGTCGTATCAAAAAGTCAGAACAAACCTTTTCGCATTTCTGGATGTGGTATGCGAACCGACAGGCACGAATTACATGGTTCTTGTCGAAAGGGCATTGTACAGGTCTGTCGGGGTCTTCGTCGTCTACAACTATGAACAGATAGGTAAAAACAGATGACTTAGGACGTTGTTGAGTGGTCCCTAATGGAACTTAGGGCGCTTTCAGACTTATAGTTCGATTGCTTTGGTCCGCACTAGTCAGAAAAATGTTACAATGTAGCAAACAGACGTGGGTACGGTTTGCTTTCACATAGGCATAGTTCTAAACTAACCAAAATAGACAGCGAAGATCATCGCCACCGCAACCTGACTAAAACGCGCCACTTTCGATAATAATAATGCACTAAACTCTACTGTTTCGTCCAATTTGGTTTGGTTGCTTTCACACCAGAGGAACCGTACCAAATTAAATAAATAAACCCCTTTTTAGCGGTCTCGGACCGGTTGATTTGGTGCGCACCAAAGTACCGAGATTGCATTCACACCAACGAAAACGAACCGTACTAAGAACTTTTGGTTCGAATGGGACGTTTGGTGCGCACCAAATGCTGTCAGTGTGAAAGCACCCTTAATGGACTGTTTGTTTGCTTCTAAACTTGCTTCTAAACTTTGCTTCTAAATCAATGTTAAAATCCTTTTGTTTACCGCAACCGTCCTCCCAGTGCGGGTTTGCTTCTCTGATGGAGGGGCTCCTTAGCATCGGTCCGCAGCTGGTACCAAATCTAATAGTCGACATATTATGTATTTGACCTGAGGGCGTTGATGGACCCGGGATTCTTTCTGCCACTGAATGAAAAGCAGCGTAGAATTGGCCGAGACAAATTGCCTGTGAAGTGCTGCTCGGAGGTGTGTCCAAGGTGGAGTCCATACTTGCAAACCAATCGCCATCTGACTTTGGAGCAAAGATTGACGAAGTTTGACCAAAGATTCGAAAGCAGAGCGCGCTCTAGAATCTTTGGTTTGACTAAAAACATGATACTAGAACGCAGATACTTTGTGACTAAATAAACAACCAAAATAACACCCGACAACACGTGGTTGCGATAACAGATACGAATGCCATATGTGCAAGCCCGATAAACAACAATCAACAACAATAAAAGTAACACGCTGTGTAAATAGCGCTTTTCAAGATATCCAAGGTTTAAACTTTGTAATAAAGTTTGTATCCAGATTACAGTAGCCACACAATTATCACTTAAACAGGATTTTAGGTATAAAATATGTTGGAATGTGCTCAGAGATAGAGGCATTTGTTTGTAAAATCGTGCAAATCAGGGATGAAAATTGGCACCAGCTCCAGCCAAATCCTGGTAAAATATATAAGTGGATGGTACATTTCAGACACAAAATAATGATTTACTATTAAATGGCTGGTGATTTTTGTCATTTATTTGTCAGTGGCTGGTAAAGGTTCACATTTTGCGAATTTAATTTCCACCCTTGGTGCAAATGGTGTGGTGTCATTTAACAAGTGTAAAGCTGTTGCCCCTAATTGGATAAGGATCGTATTTCATTTTTCCTACATTTTTATTGCCGTAGAAGATCAAAATAAGTCAAAACTCCTATTCTTAAAGTACACACTGTACACAAAAATAGGCAGGGGGTTAGGGGGGTCCTTGACACCTCTCAAAAATGTTTAACCCAGAGTAACACTCTTGTGTGCACACATATGCACACACACTGTAAAGGGTTTAAGTATATTATTATACTGTAACACCATAGAAAACATTACAAGTATAACTGAGGGCTAATTGATGTTGTTCTGAACACAAATCCAGGTTTTACTGGATTTTAAGTATTGATGTAACATAGTTTCTGTAGCTTATTATCTGGTCCCTGGAGGGATTGACCAAGTATTGCAATGGCCTTGTTCATCTGTGTGTGTGTGTGTTTGTCTGTCCGCCCATATGGGGGACCAGGTTGCCATCTCTGATTGCGCTTGTTATACTTTGTGTAGATATCGAGACATTTCTAACCCTTGATCCCTGGGGTTAAGAGGAATTCTACATTGATTGTTGTTTCCTTGGGTAATTTTAACCAGTCAAAGTCTTTAGCATTAGCTTTAGCACTAACATTAGCTTTATTGTACAGACTATTACCCAATTCACAGTCACTAAAGTAGGACTTCTTAGACGGCAATATTGACTAATTGGGTACTGGACACATGCTAAGGATTGATCACTGTTCAAACGGCTGGCGCTTCAGTGATGGGCCATCACCTATCCTCCATTCAGTGAATAGGCCATCACCCATTTTCCATTCAGTGGGCCAACACCCATCTGCATTCAGTGAATGGTCACCACCCATCTTCCATTGTGTGGGCTATCAGCTACTCACCCGCTGACCCCCGCTGATCAGGCTCCAATAAGTCTGGTAGAGCCCTCCATTCAGAGCCTCTGCTGGGCTAGCGATCGTTAACAGCAGGACCCCCCGCTGTGGCCCGCTGTTAAAGGTAGCTGCTCAACTCAAGGTTCCAGAGCAGTCACACATCGGAGGGACAGAGAGACTTCAGCTGGATCCACTTCATTCTTGGACTTCCTTTCATCCATGGACGTTTCAGGATCCCGACATCCATCTCTCTCTCCCCATTTCTCTTCTCTTCGGCTCTCAATTATTCATTCATCCGTGTGTCCATGAGAGATAAACCACGGTTTCACTGTTCATGAGTGGTGTGTGTGTCTTCACTAAGGGACATTTCATTCTTGTTCTGACCGGACAATCTGTGGCGATTATTGTATACATCAACCAGCCCCTCTCCATACAGTCCTTTCTGGTTTAGTGTTGGTTCCTACCAGCCCCCCCCTTTTACAATCACCATAAACACGGCTGCCTCAGAGGAGGGTGTATAGTGGCTAAAGGCCTGCAACACCCATTGATCCTGAGGTGCACTACTGATGGAAATTTTCACAGACCAACTTGACTCTGTGGCTTAGCAAACAACCCCAACAATAGCACGATTGATTCAGGACTCAGGGGATAATAGAATAATGATTAACCTAAAGTGCTATGTGTTTTCTCAAATAATAGTATGTTAGAATAAGGTTTGTACATAGTCTTTTTGCACACCTCCCTTTAGAGTCCTGCACACCATCCCCACTTGCAGAACTAATTTATTGGGTGTGTGTACCCTATTAAATTGGCTGATGATGTTCGTCTGACCGAAATGTTGCACAATAAATTCTTCTGCAAATGAGGACGGTGTGCTGGAGTCTGCTTTTTTTTTTGAAGAAGAAGAAGAATAAGGTTTGTAGTCAGGAAGGGTTAAATCTTTTCTCCCAAAGGTACTCTTCCTAGGTGTGCAAGTATCTTGTGTATTCTCAAACTTAACCACAAGTCATGAAAACAATAACCAATCTTTGAACACACACTGCTTTGTGTCTTGTCACAGGAGCGATTTAAGAGCATACCTGAAGACATCGCAAAGGACCTGCAGGGAGTTCTCGCTCAGCAACGTAAACACGAGGCACTGGTCAATGAGCTCACTGGCAATGAGCAGCAGGTACGACTCTGTGTGTGTTTGTACGTACGTACATGTTTGTGTGTGTGTGCGTGTGTATGTGTGTGTGTAAGAGAGAGAGAGTGAGAGAAAGTGGGAGAGGGAGGGCTTGGGCAAGAAAAACAAAAAAAAAGTTGAGAACATTTCCAGAGGGTTTCTTTCACACATACACCACCTACCAAAAAACGTATTCCTGCTAAGTCTAAAACCAGCGGTAGTGCTAATCAATTAAATTAGCCAGCAGTGCATTTGGCTTTTGGGCACCCTGTTGTCTTTGTTACTGCATCTAATGCACTACACTGACCTGAGGGTAGCAATACATTTTCTGTGTCCTTTTTGGTTTTGCTGTGTCTTTTAGTTTATCTGTTACATTCTGTACATTCTGTAAGTGTATGTGCGTAAGTGTGTGTGTGTGTGTTATTTACGACTGGATGTCTAAATTTCATCTGCAATCAGTAAGGTATCTAATTGTGTTCAGCTCTGTATTTTACTATAATCTCATTATTATGTGTCCTGTGAATTACATTACACTTAATCCGTGCCCAAAATCACATTCCAGGTGTATATTGTTTTGCATATTACTGACTTTGCACATTATGAACATACACTATGTACATTATGTTTATGTTGCCCAGCAAATTGTTTTCCCTGTTGTACAGTCACTCTGATGCACCACTTTTGTTCATTCAGTCACTACATGTCTAAATCTTGAATGTATACTAGACAGTTCGCACACTCTCAGAAAAGAAGGTGCAGAATTGTACTTTTAGGGGTACAAAGCTTGTCACACCGGCAGTACCCCCAAAGGCACATAATTGTACCTTTTAACCACTGTTTTAGAACTAGTTTGTGCCTTTTCCAGAGCTGAATAGATACACATCAGTACCTTAAGGTCCAAATATTAGCCTCTGGGGATACATTAATACTTATTGTACCTTAAGATATAGATTTGTACCCCTACAAATCTGCCATAGTCAAAATCCTTGTGTATGTAAGTATACTTATATAAAATGATAGATTCTATCTATCTGCGTAGCTCCAGGAGCTTCTGGATGCGGTGGACGGTGTGCTGGGAGCATGCTCAGAAGAGCTCAAGGCCAAGCTGCAGGAGCAGCAGCAGGAAGTGGTGGAGCGCTGGGAGAAACTCCGCCTCCTCGTTGACAAGAGGGAGGAGCAACTGAACCACGCCCGCCAAAGATACCAGTTCCTCAACACTGTAAGACTGCTAGTTTCGGTGTGCTCTTGCGTGCGTACGTGCGTGCTTCTTATGAAGCTGAATATGGAGACAAGCACACACACACACACACACACTCACACGCTCTCACACATGCACAGACAAACATACGCAGACACACACAGATACACACACACACACACACACATATCATGCACAGACAGCACACAAATTATGCATCATTCTCCATATTATAAGTCCATGTAAATTGTTGTAAGGGGGGATGAACATGAAAGCTTTCCATTCCCCAGCCACCAGCGGGGAGGCCACCTCAATTGAAAACCATAGGGTATTTTGGGAAGGGAGGAGGGGCCAATATTTGCATCTTTTCAGGGGCCCAGCCATCTCTCTGGGCAGGCCTGTCTATGTCACATATAATGGTGTGTGTGCGTGTGTGTGTCTATGTGCATGTGTGTGTGCGTGTGCGTGTGTGTGTGTGTGTGTGCGCGTGCGTGCGTGTGTGTGTGTGTGTGTGTGGTGCGTGCAGGCCCAGGACTACACCCTGTGGAGTGCCCAGGTGCTGGGGGGCATGCGGGCGGAGGAGTCCATCCGGGACGTGGCCACGTGCGGCCTGCAGCTGGCGCAGCACCAGCAGCTCTGGGCCGAGATCGTGGCGCGGGAGGAGAGCTACCAGCGGGCCGTAGCCATGGGCCAGGAGCTCCTGCAGCTGGACCCCTCCCATGCCAAAGAGGTGGGCGATGTGCCGATACTGTATGAACTATATGCTTATATACTATATATATATATATATATATATATATATATATATATATATATATATATATATATATATATATATATATATATATATATATACTATATACATTTGATTATTTCCCTTAACAATGGCATTCCCTTTTCCGATTGGCTGATGAGGTGGGAATTAACTTTGTATAACTGGCTATCTTTGACGTAGAGCTAAAAAATTTGAATAATTGTTTCATATCAGTGCACTTATGAATGGTAACCATGACTACTCCCATAACCAAATTAATGGTTAAATGACTATTCCGTGCTCTACTTTTTCCTAACGGAAATCAGCCATTTATTTTGGTACTCTATGCATCTAAAATTAGATTAGAAAATTATATTAAAATTAGATTAATACAAACCTCGGATAAAAGGGATAACGGAGTTCTTCACCTTCACCTCGCCATTATTTCCACAGTGAGGGCCGTACAGCATAAACATTATCTCACACACATGGTGCTTATGCATTAGTCTATGTGCTTGACACCCCTGTGCAGAATAAAAACACCATTTATGTTCTTTATAGACTTGTGTGCGAATGGGTGTTAGCCTCTGCAACAAACATCAATTAACTAGTAAGCCAGTAGTCATTAAATGTCTGTAATTTCCTGAAATAATAACTTAAAGCAACACTAAGTAGTTTTCATCTTCATTTGCCCTACATGTTGGAAGCCAGTGTTAGCATTAATTAACTGCTCTCTCTCTCTCTCTGACTCCCTCTCTCTCTGTCTCCCTCCATCTCCCTCTGTCTCTTTCTCTCTCTCTCTCTCTGACTCTCTCTCTCTTTTTTTTCTCTCTCTCTCTCACTCTTTTTCTCTCTCTCTCTCTCTTTGACTCTCTCTGACTTTCTCTCTCTTTGACTCTCTCTGACTTTCTCTCTCTCTCTCTCTCTCTCTCTCTCTGTCTCTGTCTCTGTCTCAGGTGCGTGAGAAGCTGAGCTCGCTGCAGCAGGAGCGGGAGGAGCTGCATGGGCACTGGAAGGAGAAGCAGAGCTGGCTGCAGCTCACCCAGCAGGAGCAGATCTTCTACAGGGACTCCGAGAACATGGACACCATCTCCAACTCACAGGAGGTCAGTCACACACACTCTACACACACACCTACGCACAGACGCACACACACACACACACACACACACACGCACACACTTACACACCCAGCAGGAGCAGATCTTCTACAGGGACTCAGAGAACATGGACACCATCTCCAACTCACAGGAGGTCAGTCACACACACTCTACACACACCTACGCACAGACGTACACACACACACACACACACGCACGCACACACTTACACACCCAGCAGGAGCAGATCTTCTACAGGGACTCCGAGAACATGGACACCATCTCCAACTCACAGGAGGTCAGTCACACACACTCTACACACACCTACGCACAGACGTACACACACACACACACACACGCACGCACACACTTACACACCCAGCAGGAGCAGATCTTCTACAGGGACTCCACTCCAACTCACAAGAGGTCAGTCACACACTATAATCACACACACATACACACACACCTATGCACAGACATACACACACACACACACACACGCGCACCCAGCAGGAGCAGATACACACAAACACCAATGCACACCTACACACGGACACACACATAGACACACCTACGCACGGACGTGCACACACACACACACACACACACACACACACATAAATAGAGATACGAGTGCATAAATAAAGATACAAATATGTATACAAACAGACAGGCAAACCCCCACCAGCTTTGACCAAAAATAGACTTTTAGCACCTAAACCAAGTGACCAGATAAAATAATATAGCTGTCTTCTAAAATATAAAAATAGGAATAAACATGCCACACCTCACAGTTGTAAGTATAAAAATATGAATAAACATACCATACCTCACAGTATACCTAAAGTTCCTCAAAGACAAATTTAGAAGGAAACAGTTTATCCATTTTGCAGATTTTGCTGAAGAACAGTGATCTGGGCAGCACAGTGGATGAGGCAGAGAGGCTTATCAAACGCCATGACGCCTTCCAGAAACTTCTCATCAGCCAGGAGGAAAAGGTCAGCAGTCTACAGTACCAGAACCCTCGTCTCATGAGTCAACATGCAACTGAGTCTCTATGGCTTACAGTGTTACAGCCAGAATGTGTGTGTGTGTGTGTGTGTGTGTGTGTGTGTGTGTGTGTGTGTGTGTGTGTGTGTGTGTGTGTGTGTGTGTGTGTGTGTGTGTGTGTGTGTGTGTGTGTGTGTGTGTGTGCACAAGTGTGTATGCATGTGTTAAGACTATTAGGCAAGATTCTCCAAAGCATTTTTTGAAACACAAAGAGTGATCTGTGTATGTGTGTGTGTGTGTGTGTGTGTGTGTGTAGTAATGTGTGTGTGTGTGTGCATATTCATACATGTATCCAGGTTCCCTGTAGTGTAATTATGCAACGGTGAATGATGTCTGTTTATTTTACAGATGGTTGCGCTGCAGGAACTGTCTGACCGTCTGCAGAGAGAGAACCTCAAGCGTGAGAAGGCCAAACGCATCCGCAACAAACTCAGCGCCCTCGAGGAGAGGAGGAGGCGCATCCAGGAGCTGTCCGTCAAGCGCGGGGAGGACTTGAACATGTCCCGGCTGCTCTGCATGTTCAGCCGTAATGCCTCCGAGGTCCTGAAAAGTCATTTATTTCACACTCCTACTCCAACACTGACTGTTTCATATCATTTCTCATGGCTGCACCTTACCTCCTCTCTCCCACTGACTGTAATTTGTGCCCATTTGTATTAGATAAGTAAAACATTAGTGGTGTTATCTGACACTAAAGGACAGTGTACTGAATTGTTGTAATTTGTTATAATTGTACATAAATAATGTCACTGCGTAGTTAGCTAGTGAGCTAGTACTTACTAAATGTCTGTAATTTCCTGTAATAACAAGAGCAATCCGAGATGGCAACCTGGTCCCCCATATGGGCGGACAGACACACACACACACACACACACACACACACACACACACAGACAGACACACACACACACACACACACACACACAGACAGACAGATACACAGACACACACACAGACAGACAGACACACAGACACACAGACGGACAGGGTCATTGCAATACCTGGTCAGTCCCTCCAGGGACCAGGTAATAACTTAAAGCAACACTCTGTAAGTAATGGCCATGGAGGGCAGAAAAGCAAATTCAGAAGTGGCTTTCACGCAGTTACAAGTCGATGAACTACTAAAAAAAAAGTATGCTGTCAACTACTTAAAAAAACTAGTGCTTTAAGTGTAAACTACCACCCTAAATTATTTACATTTCAATAGGACCATCAACCCTGTTCATTATAGTACATATGTTCTTATTCCCCTTTCCCCCTTATAGGCGGAGGAGTGGGTAACAGAGCGCATGCACAAGATGCAGGAGGACACCAAGATGGACCTGAGCAACCTGCAGACCAAGATGAAGCTGCTGCAGAAGCACCAGGTGTTCGAGGCCGAGATCCTCGCCCACAGCAAGATCATCGAGTCCGTGCAACAGGTGAGACGTGTGTGGTCCCATGTACCTCTTTTTTTCCACCAGGACCGTTCTGGTACCGGTGCCAGTGCTAATGTTGAGCTAGTTCTGGTCAAGCACTGGCACCAGCACCGGCACCGGCACGCGTTTCCACAGGTGTCAGAACCGAGCACTGTGACGCTGTGGTTTCAACTTTGGGACCAACAACTTCAGGCAGCTGTGCTGGTGGCAGCTTTTTGGCACCATCACCTGTCACTTTTCAGTGGAAATAAGCAGAACCAGTTCCAGGTTGGCGACTAGCACTGTGGCAGTGGAAACAAGCTCATAGACTGTAGAGAACTGGACAAACCCTCTGTGACATCACGCATAGACTTTCTTTCAGGCTGGATGAAGCCAAAATTGATTCTGGGCACAGCCATCTTGGCCAATTCATTCTATGAATGTCAATGCAAATTATCTAAGGATTAATTTAATGGATACAAAAACACCCTTTTCAGAGCTGTTATGGACCCACCAAAAGCGTTTTTTTTAACCACCCTGTAAATATGATTATTTTTGCTGTGAAAATTGACTTTTTAACATAGGAGTTAACGGCAAGTTGCTCTCTTCTGCAGCCTGGCTCCCAATGGACGTGTGAGGTATTGCAACTTTAGAGCATACAGGTTTTGGCTCCATTGTTTGGCCTGGAACGTTGCAGCTTGTGTGGTCCAAGAATAGAGGTGTTAGTCGTATGTAAGGTTTCATACTTGGGCTGCATTCAGACTTAGACTCTGACTGATATTTAGGTCCAGACCTTTGTTGGAGCTGGCCATTCACATTCAAGTGACATTGGCAGAGGAGAAACAAGTTTATACATGACTAAGAAAAACTGGGTGCCTAATCATTGGCTGTGATTTTACAGGAGTTTCTTCTGGTCTGGTCAGGCACTTTAGATATGAAGAAAAGTCAAACAAAAAAGAACAACTTTTTCAGAGAGTTTCGGAGGTTAGAGTCTGTACCTAACTCTATTACATTTGTATGAGTGGTCAGGTCCTGTTTGACTAACATAGGCCTTGAGCCCTTTGTACTGAATTCCTTCTTATTCGTCACCCTTGTCCTTGAGGATGGAGATGAGCTGATCGCACTTCATCACCCGAAGTCCAAGGAGATTCGTGCCACTGTCACTGCCCTGATCAAACACTGGGAGGCGCTCAAGCAGGCAGTAGCGACCAGAGGGAAGGTTCTGGAAGACAACCGAGACTTCTTGGAGTTCCTGCAAAAGGTGGAGCAGGTGGAGATGTGGATTAGACAGAAGGTGAGGAGTGTGTCAGAAGGGTGTGTGTGTGTGTGTGTGTGTGTGTGTGTATGTACATATGAATGTATTAAGTATATGTGGACTGTGTGTGATGGTAAACTCTTTGTCCAGTGTACTATGAGTGTTTATGTTGATGTCCAACCCATGTGTACATCTGTAACAGGAGGTGATGATAAATGTGGGCGATGTTGGCAAGGACTATGAGCATGGCGTTCAGCTGCTGAGGAAGCTTAACGAGTTCAGAGGAACAGGGACAGGGGTGAGTAACAGGCACCGCCACAGAAGGTGGACCACAGGTGGACTATCTCAAGGTCGGGGTCAAGGTAAAGGTAAACTTTATAATCCCGCCAGGGGAAATCCAGTTGGCCCAATATTAAAAACATTTAGTGTTAAAGCAGAAGTCAGGATAGACAATACACACACCACAATACAGACAGAACAGAAATATACAGATATATCTTAAAAGAGGGCAGTAGAATAAGTAGAAAATAAATAGCTAATACAAAAAAGATAAAAGATACCTGAAAGACCTAAATTGATATGTTTTATTTCAGGTCTTTTAGGTATTTTGAGACATGCGATGTTTGGCCACCTGAATCTGGTATCATCTCATAATGTATAACTTTCATACACTTAGGCAAATCCTGTAATCCTGTAGTTTGGGTTTGTTGAGGGATGGACTGTTTGGTTGGATAGAAGGTTCCTTTCTTTACAAGCTAACAATTCAGGTGGTGACAAGGTTATGGTTTATAGCTTAGAAATGACTACATTTTTTAGAATTATGCACTCAGCCAAAATCCTGTTCTTGCAATTATAATGTGCAGTTTCAAAACTTTGAATAGACTCCGTGTCAGAATGTTGAAGATATGTATTCCTGCTGCACAGCTGGTAGTGTATAATACCAGCAAGACTCGATGGCTTCATTTCAGAATGAATACTTACCAATGACAAGTGTGTCTTTTCTTCTAAATCATTTGTGCTCTGATATCTTTCACATGTCAAATAATCACTCTCGAGGCAAGGCCCGACCTTTAAATCCTATTGTGTTGGCTGTCCACAGGAGGTGACTATGGATGACAGTCACATCAGAGCCATCAGTAGCCTGGCCACTCGCTTGGAGAGGCAGAACTGTGACGAGGTGGAGACCGTGAAGAAGAGAAAACAGCAGCTCAACGAGCGGTACTAGTTCACACAGACACAGACAGACACACAGACACACACACACACACACACACACACACACACAGACACACACACACATACACACACACACACACACACACACACTACAGACAGACAGATATAGAGATGTCACATGCCTTTTTTGTTTGTTTGCTTCTTTTTTCTTCTCACCTTACTGTGTTATATACACTTTATACTGCTTTGGCAACATTGAAATGTTTACATTCATGCCAGTAAAACTCAATGAAATGAAATAAAATAAAATGACATGACATGACATGACATGAGAGAGACAGAGAGAGAGAAAGCATGAAAAAGACAGAAAGAGCGTGAGAGAGAGACACAGAAAGAGAGAGAGACCATGAGAGAGACCATGAGAGAGAGAGAGAGAAAGGAAGACTAGAGCTAGTCATCAGATAATTTCATGTACAGTATGTTGTCTTTTGAGCACTCAGGGTGTTACACATAATTCACACAGTGCAGTGACGCAGTGAGTTCTGATGTGTTGATGACACAGAGTCTGTTCAAAGGTGGAGTACTTTCCACGGCGACCTGAGCAGCTACAAGAGGAGACTGGAGGAAGCCCTGGACGTGCACGCCCTCATGAGAGAGCTGGAGGAAGTACGCGAAAGAGCCAATGAGAAAGTAAGTGTGTTTGTGTTTGTGTGTGTGTGTGTGTGGGGGGATGGGGTGTTCCGGGTAATGGGGCATTGCCCTTTTGCCCCGGGCCAGTTCTGCCAGAGCCTATAGCCCTTTGTTGTGCTTTGCAGATGCTGCTGGTGCAGGATGGTGACTGTGGCTGGGATGTGGAGAGCGTTGAGGGTCTGATACGTCGCCATGAGGAGACAGAGAGGGAGGTGGGGGTGATTCGGGAGAGAGGAGCGGTAAGTTAAGATGGTTACACACAGATATGGACAGACACACACAAATACACACACAAACACACACACACACGCACACACACACACACACATATACAAAGATACAAACAAAAAGAATTTTCAGTGTACTGCCACTTAGGCTAAAGTAAACAAAACACATTCAGCTTAAAAAAAAGATGATAGCAGAATTTGGACTTCTTCATGAAAAACTCAAACCAAGTTAGAAACTAGTTAAAAATAGTGTACTGTTATTTTGTAATTCTTCTTCACTGATAAATCGCTAAGTTGCGGCTGCTCTAGTGAGAAGACATGCGGCACAGGAGTGTACTGTAAGGTGATGCTCCTCTTGTGTCCTTCAGGATCTGGAGAAAGAGGCCAAGGGCCGCCTGAGGAGCCAGTCGGTGCTGACGGACAAACTCAAGCAGAAGCAGAAGGAGGTGAACACGGCACTGCTGAACCTGGAGAAAGAGCTCAAACTCAGGTGGGTGCATGGGGATGACCACAGGCTGTCGTTACTTCCCAAATGTGAGCTTGATCTCATGCTTGTTCAACTCTGCTCAACACACAAAAACCAGAGGTGGACAGCCCAACGTAAGAATACTGCAATGTACTGTATTCCTTCTACCTTTGCACTTAACACAGCTGAGTTCACAAACGACCTAATCTACCTGGCTGATGTGAGTTATGGTATTTGTGATTGGCTGGTTCAGGGAATGGTTGGAACAAATACATGGCAGGACTTTTACTTTCGGAAGCTGGGATGTCAACCACTTATAAAAAGATTGAAAAGATGTCAAGTTGGTAAAAAGTCTTTTCTGCTTTTTTATGCAATGACAGGACAGGTGGCTCCGTCAAACCTAATTCAGTAGGTGCAGAGACAAAAACAGAAGTGGTCCAGAAATGCACAACTAAACTTTGTAACTCATCACGTTTCACTATTAATACAGAATGTGTTAATACATTGAATGTATTAATAATCCTTTTGCGGTGGAGTGGACACATGTTTACACATGCATGCTCACTCACAACCAGACACGCACACGCACACACACAGACACATACACACACACACATACACATTATATATCTGTTATTTGTACTTGTTATTATGATATTATGTTATTGTGTTACTGTGTTACACTGGCTTTGGCAATACTGTACCAGTACAGTCATGCTAATGAAGCAAAAAGCAAAAGCAAAAAAGATATTTTCCCTAAATATGGTTACTGACCAAAGGTAATGTTTAATGTGAGTATTTTTTCTTGTTGCAGGAAAGAGCGCTTGCATGATGCCCATGAGTTGCAGCTCTTCAAGGCCAACCAGCGCCTCCTACTGGATGTGACGCTGAAGAACAGCTCAGAGATGGCCCAGAAGGGGCTGCCCAAGAGCAAGGCTGAAGCTGAGAGCATGATTGCTGAGCACCAGGACTGGAAGGTAATGGCAAATTATTCTATGCAATTTAGTAAAAGACACATTGCCTCTTGTCCTTTTCACATTTATGGCCAAATATTTAAACACTACAAATCCCACTGTGGTTAAATATGTTTTAATGCGTAGTTCTAGAGAGAGCATGGTTGTTTTCAAATGTTCCGTTTCTAAGGAGGTAAACACAGCACTGCTGTTTGGAACAAAATTAGCAATTTTTAAAGATCACTATTTGCCAAATACTGATCTATTTCTAGTTGTAGACATGTGTGTTTTAACATTGGTGTCTTTGCAGCCAGAGATCGATGCTCGAGCGGATCGCATTGACTCGGTGAGGAGCTTTGGGCAGAGGCTGGTGAAGTCTGGCCACGGATCAGCACAGGAGATCAAGGCAGCCCTGAGTAGCCTGGAGGATGCCAAGAAGGGGCTGGCCACAGCCTGGCAGGACAGGAGAACTCTGCTGGATCAAGCCCTTCACTTACAGGTACCAAAAAACACAGTGTGCTTATTTCTGGGCATAGTACCAAAACGTTTTTCAAGTTACTCCCCCTATCCATAGTTGCATTGAAACCCCATCTTCTTCAAGTAGTTCTGTGAATGAACAAGCATAGTCTCAAGCTAGAACCATTTTAAAATAGCCTGTACTTATGAAATTAAATGAAAAATCTAAATGGCATTTTCTCAGTTTCTGCATTTTGTGACCATGCCCGTTTTTCCCCTGGACTCCTCAGTTGTAATATGGTAAATAGACTGCATTTATATTGCACTTTCTCACACTCAGCAGAGTAACCAAAGAGCTGTACAGCTTAATTCATACACTCAGTCATTACATCAGTAATGGAAGCCTGGCATACAAGGTGTCACCCAGCACGTCGAGAGCACGATGGGGTTCATTGTCCATTGTGTAATACTGCTGACTGTGTATGAAGAGGACACATTTGGCTGCGGACTGACTGCTTTCAAACACTGCACTGACTTTCTTCGCAGGTCTTCTTGGGCTATGTGGAACAGAGTGAGAGCTGGCTCAGCAACAAGGAGGCCTTCCTGGCCAATGAAGACTTAGGGGTGAGCATGCCAGCTGCTGATGTTGACTGACTCCTGTTGACTTGTTTTTTTTCTGTCACCGAGTTTACCATTCATTCTAAACCCTGACCTCCATTACTGTGAAAATAGTCACATACAAATATCACCAACTGGAAATAAAAACAAACTTGCCATTATTGCCATTAGCACTCCATATGTCTGGATCTAACAAAACATAATTCATAATTTCGTAACTAAGAGCTGAATGTCTAGAGACAATCAAATAATTTCTGTAATACAGTAATGGCTTAACGTATGTTTAAAGAAAACACAAGATACTTGTACACCTAGTAAGAGTACCTTTGAAAGAAGAGATTTAGGCCTTCCAGACTACAAACCTTATTCTGACATACTATTGTTTAGGAGAACATTTAGTACTTTAGGTTTATTTTTATTATTCTATTATTTCTAGTATTTCCTATTATTTCCTAAGACAGTCATCCTATTGTTGGGTTTGTTTGCTAAGTCACATGGTCCAGTTGGTCTGCAAAATTTCCAGGACACCTCATCAGTAATGCACCTCAGGATCTACTGTGCAATTATGTGCAATATTATTATTCACAACTTCTGTACATAGCCCATTTTTCCTGTTTCTTTTACAGTTTTTTAAATTATTATTTATTATTATTTATTATGCCCTTGTATATACACCCTTCTTTCCGTTTGCTTCTACAATGCTACCTCACTTGACACTTTGACACTTTAACCTTGCATTTTGGTGGCCTTTCTATCTAATTTCGTTGTACAGGCAACTGTTCAGTGACAGTAAAGGTGCTGAAGAAGTCTTGATTTGCTGTGCATGTCCGCGTGTGTGTGTGCGTATAGGGCTCCCTGTTGGAGGTGGAAGAGCTGCAGAGGCAGCAGGCTCTGCTGGAGCAGACGCTGGAGGCCGAGGTGGAGCAGGTGGAGGCCGTGCAGCGCCTGGCCCAGCAGCTGCAGCAGCAGAAGCACTATGACTCCAACAACATCCAGAGCAAGAGCAGAGCGCTGCAGCTCAGGTCAAAGGGCGTCACCACAGCAACAGATATAGTCTCAGTGGAGATATATATCTAAATTCTGTTTTAGATATTTAACAAAATGTCTAGGTTAACAATTTGAAAAGAAAAAATATGTAACAAAATATTGAACAAAATACTTAGTGTAAATATGAGGAAAAAACCCACTGGATTTGCTCTTGTAAGATAAAAATGTCTGCTAAGTGTAATGTAAAAGTTACAGTAAGTAACATAAACATATCTGTAAAATCTGCTGTCAGACTAAGCACTGTAACTGGTGCTATCCTATGTCTACCACTACAGAAAGGAGAAGCTGCTGGAGACGAGTAGAGCACGGCGCCAAGCACTGGAGGACTCCCTGCAGCTCCACAGGTTCCTGGGAGGCACCTATGAGGTATGGTGCATTTAGGCTAGCACAGGCAGCCTTAGACACAAGCTAGTTTCCCCTGAACTGGGAGGCACCTATGAGACGTGGTGCATTTACTGTAGGCTAGCACAGACAGCCTTTAACACAAGCTAGTTTCCCCTGAAATGGGAGGCCCCTATGAGGTATGGTGCATTTAGGCTAGCACAAGCAGCCTTTAACACAAGCTAGCTTCCCCTGAACTGGGAGCCACCTATGAGGTACAGTATGGTGCATTTAGCATAGCACTGACAGCCTTTAACAGAAACTAGTTTCCCCTAAACAATGTAGTCATAGAGATTAATATCATTTCAGTTCTACTTTCCTGTGAACCTAATTTCAGTATTACTGATGCATTTTTTAGAGCTATTTTTTAGAACACTATATTGTACTGACAAAATTTATTTCTTTCAAAACTGTTGCATCTTGCTTTCCCTTATACTTATGATGATCCCGGTGTGTTAGGGCTACATAAGTGTACCTGTCTTCCGCACCACAGCTGTGTTCTTGGCTGAACGAGAAGAACGCCATTGCCCTGGACGAGAGCTGGAGGGACCCCATTAACCTGCAGGCTAAGCTGCTGAAGCACCAGAGCTCCGAGGCAGAGATCCTGGCCAGCCACAGCCAGGTGGAGGCCCTCACTCAGGTAGGCTTACATGGCTACAGCAGGACAGGACAACTGGGAAACGTGTTTGCAGCTGTTGTTGAGAAGAAGAAAAAAACACACCGATGCAATAAAAGTTTCTTTGCTTCATACTCCAACCCATAATTTGCTAAGATCCTTCAGCTAAAGCACAGGTCTTGAGATTTTGAGGTCTTGAGATCTTTTTTTCATCTTTTGAGCATTCATTTCAGTGTAATTGCTTCGTAACTACTGTGTGGAGACACTTGTCTTTAACTGTATGCAAATGAAAGCCTTGGCTAACACTTAAATGCCATAAACGCCATGTTGGGGATCGCAGGAAGGCGAGAGAATGCTAGCTGCAGGGCACCCCGCTGGGGGGAAAATTAGGCCCAGACTGAAGGACCTGGAGGACAGCTGGATGCAGCTCCTGGACAACTGCAGAGAGAAGAAGGCCCGACTACAGCAGGCCTATCAGGTGAGCCATTTCTTGTCAGAAACCTTCTACACAGTCAGCTCTTGTGTGGCCTAGTCTAATCTAGTCTAGTACAGGTGCATTGAGGTCCTTTTCTCCACACTGATGTATTGATGTTGTTGCATTGCATCTCTCTGGTCTCAGAACATTAAGCAGAATGGATATGAAATGCATACCAAGCAGGAGATTAACATGTGACTGCATTTTCTGTGGCAAAATACCTACTAGATATATGATACTCTGGTGCTGCACAATTGTATGGCTATATTATTTCTAGGTCCTTATGTTGAATAATCAAAAATAATAATTGAATGAGAATGATAGTGTAGCTGAGACATACTGTATCTCGCTGCCTTTGACTATGAAGGTGGACTGTAACAATTTCTAATGTGAATATTGTCTGCTGCATTTGTTGTGACTGTAGCACTTTGCTGTGTGCAACTGAGCACATTCTCTAGATAGCATGTCATGTGTGCTCTCCGGCACCCCGACTCATACCCCCTCCACCCCCTTCACCTCCTTCACCCCCAGGCGCTGCAGTTTCAGCGCTCCCTGGACGACATGGACGAGTGGTTGAGCTCCGTGGAGAAGGAGGTGTCCAGCAAGGACTGCGGCACAGACCTGGCGTCCGTCGGCCGACTGCTGAAGGCCCTGCAGGACCTGGAGGAGGTGGTGGACGGACACCTAGAGAGGCTCCAGGCCCTCGTCAACACGGCCAAGAGCTTCTCTGCTCAGGGCAACTTCCTGGCCAAGGAGATCCAGCAGAGAGTCCAAAAAACAGTTAACAGGTAAGATTGACCTATCCAAAAAGAGTATCTAAACACAGGGTTTTAAGCATGGGTGACTGACTTAATGAGTCATATAATTGGTGTAAGAAGCTTCTCTATCAAAGTTTATCTGACAAATTATTTGGCATCTTCATTTCTTACCCAACATATAGTATATTTGCATAGGGAAGGTTGGTGTCAGGTTGTTGGTGTGAAGTTAATGTCTTTCTGTGACCCTTGGCAGGTACAACAACCTGGCTGATCCTTTGCAACTGCGGAAAGAGACTCTGGAGTCATGGCACCTGCTGTTCCAGTTCAACCGTGACATGGAGGACGAGTTGGCCTGGATTCAGGACAAGCTGCCAACAGTCTCGTCCAAAGACTGGGGCACATCGCTCCAGGGCACACAAGCCATGATCCAGAAACACCAGGTGAGCCACACATAGAGCTGGCAGTCATACAGTGGCATAGAGTTGAGTCATAGCATCGTGAGTGAGTATGTGTGCGCCCTCATGAGAGGTGGAAAAATCTAGTGTGAGTGGCACCAAACCTAAATGAATATGCATTAGGTAGTTGTATGGGACAGGGCCTTTGGTACAGTGGTCTATACAGTCCCTCCCTAATCAGATCAGAGAAGGTGCCAAATCAACGTCTGTATGTGAATTAAAAGACAGGGACAGTTCTTCAGACACACATGTAATGTTACAGACAACATTATTATTATTCACATTCCTTCATAAGTGCACCGGTATGGTAGACATGTTTTCCACCACTAGTTTTCAGTCACTGACAAGAGATTGAGCTGTACCAAATGTACCAAAAGTACAATACCTCCTTGTATTTTTTGACAACCTGTAAGACTTGCAGGCTGTAATATCAGGTACAAGGTAAAGGATGGAAATTACCTCTTTCTCGTGATGATTTTGACCCTTGACCCTTGACCCATGGTAATTTGTGTCTATCCATGCTCAGGTGGTGATGCAGGAGATCACCAGTCGCACCCCATTGGTGCAGGCCATGCAGGAGGCGGGGCAGAACCTGGTGCGTGGGCGGCACTTCGCATCCCATGAGATCACTGAGAGATTGGACGAGCTGAAGAGCGTCTTCGAAGGCCTGAGGAGAGAGTCAGAGAGCAGGGGCCTGCTGCTTAAGGAGGCCCTTAAAATCCAGACCTTCCTGTCTGAGGTACACCACTCAGTCTTTTTCATATGGAGGATCAGGGCCCATGTATTACTTTGTATAGATAATTAAGGTGTACATTACATTACATTACGTTACACTTAGCAGACGCTTTTATCCAAAGCGACCTACAAAAGTTGGACATAATAGCTAACAGATGTGTAGAGAACATCGAAGGTACCTATGAGAACATCGAAGGTACCTATGAGAACATCGAAGGTACCTACGAGCTGTACTTATGTAATTGGGGAATCCACGGGAAAAACGGGCATGGTCACAAAATGCAGAAACTGAGAGCTATCATTTATAAGTTTGATTTTGATTTGCCGTTATAAGTAAATGCTACTTTGAAATACTTCTAACTTGAGAATGTGCTCGTTTATTCACATCCTCGTTTATTAATCTGGGGTTTCAGTGCACCTACCAATAAGGGGAGTAACTTAAAAAATGTGATTTTGGGACTAAGCCCCGTTTTTCCGGCAGACTCTTTAAATGTGAGTGTCAGTGAAGAGTATGGACTTAAATTTGCATGATATGCGATGGCCTTTACTTTGGTAAGGTACAGAGCTGCCTCAAGAAATCCACCTCAAGTCAATCTCATTTCAGCTCATAACAGACTACAGTTTTCGGGCTGTGTGATTGGTGGAAAACACTTATCTACTTGCAAATTTCCTTAATAGTAATGCAATTGTGATTTGATTTTATTTGATTTGAGATGTAATTTATGAAAGTCAAGCTTGAGTTCATTGTATCAAATTAATCTGTAAGAGATATTAAAAGCACTGCACTCCTTGCAGGTGAGCTTTACTGTCTCACACAAGGAGGATTGCTTGAATATAAAAATCATTGACGTGACAAGATTAACCATTGGGACAGACTGGACAGGCAAGCCACTTGATTCATTGACTTGAGGATTAGCAAACTGCATAAAATCAAAATGCACACAAAGCAATTTCAGTATAAAATCGATTACCTGTGCTGCCCTGCACAATGTGTTGTCTTGTAGAAGAACAGAACGTGTCTGAATAAGATCATGAGGAAGGCTGGCTCGACAAACTGTTAACCATCATGGACAATGATAAGCACCCTCTCCTTCACAATGTGGACAGACAAATTTAATGTCTCTACACACCTAGGGCTCATTTCCACCAAACACTCTGCGTGTACAGCGCGTGCCCGTTTTCTGTCTGTATTCGTTTAGAATGCATGTTAACAGATTAGACTATGTCCACCGCACGCGTGATCTGAGCGTATTCTGTCCCTATACAAACCTACTGTACATGGATACGCGCTGTACACGCTCAAGTTGGTGGAAATGAGGCCTTAATGTGGTTTTAAGTACACTGTCCATCAATACTGCTTATTTATACTTTTTATGCATTTTTACTGCATTCTGTTGTATTATGTCTAGGTTGTGCTCTTTTTCTTCAATTGTGTTGTTATTGTCTCTGTGTGTCCCTGTGTGTCACGCTGCTGCTACACTGCAATTTTCTCAGCTTGGGATCAATAAAGTACATGTATCTCTCTCTGTCTCGTTCTGTCTCACTCTCTCTCTCTCTCTCTCTCGCTCTGTGTTTCTCTCTCTCTTTCTCTCCCTCTCTCTCTCCCTCTCTCTTGCTCTGTTTCTCTCTCTCTTTCTCTTTCTCTCCCTCTCTCTCGCTCTGTTTCTCTCTCTCTTTCTCTCCCTCTCTCTTGCTCTGTGTTTCTCTCTCTCTTTCTCTCCCTCTCTCTCCCTCTGTGTTTCTCTCTCTCTCTCTCTCTCTCTCTCTCTCTCTCCCTCTCTCTTGCTCTGTCTCTCTCTCTCTCTCGCTCTGTGTTTCTCTCTCTCTCTCTCTCTCTCTCTCCCTCTCTTTGTTTCTCTCTCTCTCTCTCTCTCTCTCTCTCTCTTTCTCTCCCTCTCTGTCCCCCCCCAGGTGTCTGAGCTGGAGCTGTGGTTGGAGGACCAGAGGCCGGCTCTGGAGTCGAGGGACTTCGGGAAAAGCGAGGAAGCCACGGAGGTCCTGCTGAAGAAGCTGGACACTGTGGACCTGGAGTTGGAGAACAACCAGACGAAGCTGACCTCACTCCAGAAAACAGGAGATCAGCTGGAGCAAAGCGGCCATCCTAACAGGTATACAACAAGCCACGGCTCTATCAGTTAAAGCAACACTAAGCAGCTTTTTCAACCTTAAAATAATGTTTCCAGAAACATTTCAGTGGTTCATCAACTTGTAACAGGGTGAAAGGCACTTCTGAATTCACTTTGCCGCCCTCCATGGGCTGTAACCACACTAAGTACTTTTGGAGGAGTGGGCCATCTCTGTGGTTCGAATGAGAGACAATTCTGCTACAAAACTGTAGGGCGACCTGAAGATGAAAACTACTTAGTGTTGTTCTAAAGCTAAAATAGGTGTTGAAACAGTGTCTCCAACTTGAAAATGAGAGAGGCTTTTTTAATGTCTGTAGTAAATGCTATATAATTGTATGATTTCTAACCATTTAAATGATGTACAGACTGCAAAAAACATTTTCTAATGAAACATTTATATTACTATTGTTGCAACTTTTTTACATAATTTTACTCTCTTTTCATCAATTCAGGTCAATTCAATTTATGTGTTACCTGATCCACTTTATAAAATAATTGCATGATGAGGATCATTACTGAGATAGTAAAATATCTATATGCTCTCCCCTATTTCCTCTTACAGCCATTTAGTGAGTAAGAGCCTGGAGGAGGCAGTGGATCAGTTCCAGTCTCTACGCTGGCTGTCTGCAGAGCGTCGCACTGGCCTGCAAGATCAGCTGCACCTGTATGTGTTTGAGAGGGAGGCCCGGGAGCTGCAGGAGTGGCTCCACACACAGATCGCCCTCGCACAGTCACAGGACTACGGGCAAGACCTGGAGGATGTGGAGGTGCTCTTGCAAATGCTGTGCATACTACTGTCTCTCTCTCTTTCTCTCTCGCTCTGTCTCTCTCTCTGTCTGTCTGTGTCTGTCTCTCTATGTCTCTCTCTCTGTCTTTCTCTCTGTCGCTCTCTCTCTCTCTCTTTCCTACTCTCTATCTGTCTGTATGTCTCTCTGTCTTTCTCGCTCTCTCTTTCTAGCCCCCACTCCCATCTCTCTGTATGTGTGTGTACACTGGCAGTGTACCTATGGATACACTGTGGATATAGTGTATGTATGTCTGTAATCTATGTCTTCAGTAGTTCTGCTGACACAGTAGCGGTCTGATGATGGTACTGAAAGCTCATTCTCTCCAATATAGTCTACTACATAATCTACTCAAACATGGTTTGACTGTATGAGTTTACAGTTCTTGTGTTCTGCTTCAGAGATCTTTGTTGGTAGTTATGTTTGTTGTGTCCATGACCAGACGTTCTGACAAACGCTTCAGCATAAACTTTGGAATAGTCCTCCTAGCGAGCTACGTTCCAAAGGTGATGCCATATTTTCTGCTTCACAAAACCGAGGTTATGTTCAAAACTGGACGTCTTCCAACATAACTTTAGTTATGCCTGTGTGAGTGAGTGAGTGAGTGAGTGAGTGAGTGAGTGAGTGAGTGGGCATTGTGTGCTATTGGATGATGAGAAATTGTGTGGACACCTTCTTTTTTGCCTCCTGCAGGTGCTTCAGAAGAAGTTTGAGGCCTTCTCGGCGGAGGTGGGCTCCCTGGGCCAGCACAAGCAGGCGAGCGTGCAGCACCTAGCCCAGCAGGTGAGCTCGAGCGGGGCAGGGCTCAGGAAGGAGAACCTGCAGCAGCTGTGGGAGGAGCTGAACCAGGCCCTGGAGAGCCGAGCAAAGGTGAGGGGGCCACATGGTTTTTACTTATTTTTTAATAAATCATTTCATATCAGCTGGGACCTAACTGCTCTGCTAGCTTTACAGCTGTATTGATGGCTTGTGCCTTATGTGGAGCGAGGATAGGAGCAGGCTTCACTCAACCTATAATATTCAAGATTTTTGTAGAGTGCTGGCCTAAATCTAAAATCGAATGAAAAAAACAGAAGAGGCCACACTTTGCATAACTTCAACTTTTGTGCCTTATGTGAACATCTGTGTTAAACCTAGTTTTTGGTGTTAGTGATGTTTTCATGGTGAGGTGAAAAATGAACATGCTGAGACTTCAACAAGAAACTGTACTTTGTGTAGTTTTTATGTCATCCATCTTTACACAGGTTTGTTTGCAAAATAAATATTTAAATGTGAATATTCTGGCTGTCATTCTGTCATTGAAACCAGTAATGTGATGTAACATGTTTTGTTAATCTTTGGTGACATATTTGGACCATTTGTTTGATGACTTGCCATACACGTCCGACATATAGCATCTTTAAGCCATTAAAAGTCAAGTACATTGTCACCAGTCATGAGGGTACTGAAATCACAAGCTTCACTATCCCTGTCAGAATCTGCATGCGGCGCGTGAGGTCCACCAGTTTGACAGCGACGTGGACGAGCTAAAGAGCTGGATGAGTGAGAAGGAGGTGGGCCTGGATTCTGAGGAGCAGAAGCACGACCTGCTGAGCGTCCAGGCACTGATCCTACAGCACGAGGGCTTGGAGGTAACCTCAGCTGATAACCTCAAACAGCAGCCTTTAAACTTAATTACGTTACACTTAGCAGATGCCTTCATCCAAAGCGACTTACACAATGGTGAAAATCAGTCAAGCTCAGAAAAACTTAAGAGTTAACAGAGTAAGTGCAGGGAGATAAGAATAGTAGAGTAGTAGACGTTTTTGTCACTATACAAAGTATAATATTAAGATATTCTGTAAATATTCCATCATAGTTTGTGGACCACTCAGAATACCCAACACAACTGACAGAACTCCATGTAGCATTTTGTGTTTACACTGACTGTCAACAAAGTTCAGATCTGAAGACAATAATTTTAATAATTGGATATATCAATCCTTGTCTAAATTCCATCCAATATAAAGAGAATCAAAAGGTTGGAGTAAGTGGGAAATTCTGGCATGGGTCCCTGGGCATGGCGGTCCTGACCAGCATCAGCACAAAGAGCGTGACTGCAAAGCCGACAGCGAAACTGACCCAGTTCAGATGCGCTGGCATTCTCCGAAATCCCAATGTCTCATCAGGCACCTGTAAACAGTCACAACTTAGCCTGTCACCTTCAAACATGCCTTTTTTGTTGTTATTTTATCACCGGTGTCAGTCCTGGTTTAGGAAATTAAAAATCAGATTACCAGGCAGGTTATTTAGCTAATTAGTAAAATCATCCAAGTTAAGTGCACAAACAGAAGGAACACTTTCTGAAGATGTGCTAAACATGTGCATTTTACGCAGCAAAAAAATATATTCTCCCAATTTGTGGTCGGCCCGTGAGTTCTAAATAGTTGGCTTTACCGTAAATTTAGCTACTCTGGGTCTTTTAACTCGTTTGCTGTATTTTTTGTACTTACACTTTTTGAGGCCACGGGTGGTGTCTCCTGACACACAGGTGACACAAGGGTGGTGTCGTCTGAACACATACTAATTTCCTCAAAAATACTACGAGGCTTTCCGAGAGATGCCTGGATCTCCTCTGGTGGTCTGCTAATCTCTACCTCTAGTTCTGACGCTCGCTCATTCAGCCATTGCACAAGCTCCGCGCGCTCCTGTACGGCAGACTGTAGCTCTTTGAGAGCAGCATCTTTCCGCCTTATTTCCACGTCTTTCTCGTTAAGGCAGGTTTGTCCTAGCTCAATCTGACTCTCAAGCGTGTCAGTGCAGCTTCTGAGAGTTTGAATTTTCTCTTTGTCCGTCTGTCTGACACGCTTGAGCACGGACATTTCCCCCTGGCGAGATTCCAACTCGTCGTGGAGTTGAGAATTTGCCGTCACAAGTTCTCTCCGTCGGGATTGTAAACTCTTGTGAACTTTTGAGCTTTCTTCTAATTGCAAACGCATCTGGTTCAGTTCCGTATGCTTGGAAGCAATGTCTTGAATTTGTGGTGACAGACGTCTGATTAATAATTTCATGTTCAAGTTATCACTCCGAATGGTGTAGTTGCTCTCCTTTGCTGCCTCGAGGGCCTTCTTCAGTTCGACACTCTCCAATTCGAGTCTTTTTGTCACTTGCAAAAGAGAAGCCACGCCGCCCTTACTAGGGAGCATGGTGGAAGTTCAATCGGATCTGGATTATATCTGATATAAACGGACGACCAACTAACATCGTATAGTGCGTTGGACGCCGTTGTGATGCAATAATGGAATTAACCGCGGAGAGCGGCATGCTGTATTCCATTTGTGCCCTCTATAATAAATTGCTATAGCATACATAATCCACTAGTACAAAAAGACTTAGAACATTTTAAAAATGGCATACCACTCTTGATATTATACAGTATTCAGCTTTAAATGTTATATTAAATTATGTTGTGATAAAAATAATATATTAAGTCATTATTTGCAAAACTTAAATAAATTACTGTGTACTGTGTGATTCAGGGTTGTACAAAATTCAGAATTGAATTAAGAATGACCTCTAAATTCCAATTTAAATTTGAATTGAGGTTGCAAACAGGAAGCAGAATTGCAGTTCAAGTTTGAATTGCAGGAAGAAAAATTGGACTTCAATCCCCCTTTTTTGTGAGGTAACAGTCAGTTTGATACTGTAAAAATTTCAGAGTGATAAGTCCATATCTTTTTAAGTTATTTTGCTAACAAACAAACGAACAAACAGATAAACACCGTCAAAAACATAACGTCCTTGGAGAAGGTAATAACTTGTGGAAAACAATAACTTGTGGAAAATGACTGCACCTAGGACTGCATTTGATTTCCCAGAATGCTAACTATTCAACATTAAGGGAACGTATGCTCTGTACTGCATTTGTCTTATTTGGGATGTAATTATCCTTATTTGGAAGAAAAATGTTTGTTAAAAGTATCACATTCTCACTGATATGTGAATTTGAATTTCTCTGAATTGCAACGAATTAAATTTCACTTTGTGTAATTCAAATTCAATTCAACATTCTGTAGGATGGAGCCAATTCCAATTTAATTGAATTAAATTCAGAAATTCTACATTTTGCACAACCCTGATGTGACCACAACTTTCCCTTTTCACTTTCACTGCTCAGCGGGACCTGCTGGTGATCGAGGAGGAGGTGCGGAAGCGTCAGGAGGAGGCGGCGGACCTGGGCCTGCGGCTGCCGCAGGTGGGGGAGAGCGTGGAGGAGCGGCTGCGGGAGGTGGCCCTCGGCTGGAGCAACCTGCAGGCCAAGGCCGGCCAGCGACGGGAGAGGCTGAGGCAGGCGGAGGCCGTCCAGAGATACCTGGCTGACTGGAGACAGCTTGCGTACGTCTTGCTTTTGTCTGCCTCTCTCTTGCTAACAGGGGTGTAGTGGTGAAATAAGACTTGGGTAAAGTATGAATTCGGTAAACACAGTGAGGTGGACATGTGTCATCAGATGTTTTTTTAAGAAGTTATTCAAAACATGTTTGAACAATACCAAATGGTCCCTAGTGCATATATTATAAATAAAGATGATGAAGTGTGATTTTTAATCTTTTTAAGCTGTGTTTTCACTCTATTGTAAAGACAATGAACTATGGATAGGTGGATAAACTCTGTTGACAGGTGGATAAACTCAATTTCTGAACTTTAAGTGGTGGGTAAACTCTATTTACTTGCGTTTACTACAGCCACTACAGCCCTGCTTGCTGAATCCCAAATGTTCACTCAGTATAGTGCACTATGTAGGCAATAAAACTATGTAAATCAAACCCGGTGTAGTGCTCCAAATAGCAAATGAGGGAACATTTTACACATTTCTGTGTCATGAAATCGTACTCAGCTGTCTCACTTAAGCAAAGCCAGACAACTGTCTCCTCTCTCGAGTGCCTCTACCACACAGAATATTCCTAAAGTATATGGTAGTAATTAGAGAGTTGGAATTTTTCTGGGGTTTCGTTAGATTTGGCCAGGTTTAATGCTATTTCCTTTTGAATATGCCACTGCAATTTCCGTATATGCCAGGGACAGTCCGACTACAAAATATAAAAGAAAAATGGCACAGTGGAGCTGAAACGTGACTGTGCACTACAATCATCTATTCCTTCTTATGCCAGTGTCTTTCTCCTTTGGAAAATGCCACCTTAAAAAAAAACTCGCAGCAATTTCAAATACCACTGGCTTTCTTCATAGCTTGAGGGCTGTGTGCCTACTAATTAGTTGTGCTTACAGGACGTGGATGAGGGAGACCCTGTCCCTTGTGAGAGGGGAGGGCGCAGGGAGTGAGCGTGGAGACCCGGAACAGCTAATCAAGAGACACGAGGAGTACCGCACGCAGATAGACAGGCAACTGGACCAATCGCAGGCCGTGAAAAATGAGGGGCGGAGCCTCATACGAGATGGGACTTTTATGCACCAAGAGGCAAGTAATATGTGTGTGAATGGTCAATGCATTGATTTGGTTGTGTGTGTGCGTGCACGTGTGTGTGCATGTTTAACTGAGTGTGTGTGTGTCTACATGTTTACCTGTGTGTATGTGTGTAAGTATGTGTACCTGCATGTGTACCTGTGCGTGTGTGTATGTCTGCACGTGTACCTGTGTGTGTGTGTGTGTGTGTGTTAGCGTGTGGTGGAGCTGGAGGAGCTAGAGCAGGCTCTGTAGCAGAGCATACACACACATACACACACACATACATGTGTCCCTGTGTGTGTGTGTGTGTGTGTGTGTGTGTGTGTGTGTGTGTGTGTGTGTGTGTGTGTGTGTGTGTGTGTGTGTGTGTATCTACATCTTTACCTGTGTGTGAGCTGGAGGAGCGTGTGTTGGAGCTGGAGCAGAGCATACACAGACATACACACACATACACATGTGTCCTGTGTGTGTGTGTGTGTGTGTGTGTGTGTGTGTGTGTGTGTGTGTGTGTGTGTTAGCTGGAGGAGTGTGTGTTGGAGCTGGAGCAGGCTCTGCAGCAGAGCATACACAGACATACACACACATATACAAGTGCCCCTGTGTGTGTGTATCTACATATTTACCTGTGTGTGTGTGTTTGTGTGTGTGTGTGTGTGTGTGTGTGTTAGCTGGAGGAGCGTGTGGTGGAGCTGGAGGAGCTGGAGCAGGCTCTGCAGCAGAGCTGGGCGGAGCAACAGGAGCTCTTGGCCAATCAGGGCCAGCAGCAGCAGCTACAGCGGGAGCTGGAACAGGCCGAGCGCTGGCTCAGCGCCCACGAGAGCGGCCTCACAGCCGACAGCTACGGGGTGACTTTACACACACACACACACACACACACACACACACGCGCGCACACACACACACACCTACACACACACACACACACACATTCAACACATAGGTACACAAACACTTCATGGAAAAATGTTTTCATGCATAGGTTTGTATACACACACACACAGACAGACACACACACACACAAACACACATAAATGTCACGTAAATAATCAGTACTCTTAAAGCACACCAGTGTTTTTATTTCTCTACAACTCACAAAACATTAGGTGTTCAAAAAATGTGTACATTTCAATGTAAACATATTTACAAGCACAAACACATACACACATACACGCACACATGCAACACATAAGAATAAGGGAAACTGTAGGACACTTCAAAACTATTTCTTTGACCTAATTTATGACATTGGTGCATATAATCATAGTTATGGTCTAACTGTATGCACTCACAGTTAAAGGTGACCCAGCAATCATCCCCAGTAACCTAGCCTTTAAACATGCACGTTTCACTGTGTGGGTCTCCCAGGATTCTGTGTCCGACGTGCTGGAGCTGCTGAAGAAGCAGGAAGACCTGGAGGCCATGATCGAGGCCCAGAACGACAGATTCAGTGCCTTACACGAGAGGAAGATGCAGGTTGGTAGAAACACCACCAGGGAGGGTATTCTATAAGGCAGTGGCTATGGGTCCAGAATACCAGTAGATGTAAGGACATTGGTCCGGAACCTATACTCTGTATTCTTCCGGACCAATACATGTAAAGTCATAGGTCCGGAACGTGAAATCTGTACCATACTCAGGCCGGGTTCCCACAGATTTATCAGATAAGAATTCCCTACTAACCCTAACTCCAATCCTAACCCTAACCCTAGATTCCGTACCGATAATGGCCGGGTTTCCCAGTTAAGAACCTTCTTAACGAGTTGTGGTATAACACGTGGTGTCCGACTGAACTCATCAATAAAATAACGCCTAAAAATAAGATATTTGTCGTCGCACGCACAAAAACAAATTGACATAAATAATTACCTAAACACACAAAAAACAGGGAAATAAAAATGGATGTGTATATTCCATGTGTATATTCTTATTTGTCTGAGTAAATATGTGAAAAACTGAGAAATTGGCGTCCCCTTGTCATGAACGACAGGGAAAAGGGGGAAAACACGATCAGGAGAAATGGACGTACTGCATCTCATCTCATTGCTTAGTGTCACATTGCTTTAGCTGCCTAAGGGGCTGTTGTTTTCACTGTTTTGTCGCTAAGAAGGGTGTTAAGAAGGCTCCAGACCCTTCTTAGAGATCCTTCTTAACTGCAGGTCTTCTTAGGCTAAGAACCATTTTGGGAAACGCAGTTGCTTCTTACGGGAGCCTTAACAAGGGTCTAAAGAACTTCTTAACTGCATCTGGGAAACCCGGCCAATACCAGTTCTAGGGGCACTGAAGCTGCCGTACCAATAGCCACTTTGATTCTATAAAAAGGTGGTTTAGTGACTAAACCAGTGAAGTTAATTCAGAGTGAGTCGTAAACTTCCTAATAGAGGAGTCTTAGAGGTTCATCCTTCTATCAAAACAAAGCCACGGGTCTCTTCTATCACTAGATTTACCTCATACTCGGAGTTAACATACCTTAGTAACTGTGACTAAACCTGCTTTCTGGAATACCCCCCATCTGTGAAGCCTGTCCATGCAGTGTGGCACATGAAGCTGATGGCAATAATGGCATGAAAAACACTGTACAAAGTTTGTCAGGGTGTTGTGTTTTGTGAAAATCAGCAGTGTTTTATGTCTTCAAAATTACATGTTTCTCTCTCTTTAAATTATTCTATTTCTTTCATAATTCCTTCGTTCTTCCTCTTCGTTTATGTTCTGTTTTCCTCACATGGAATTCTGTAAAGCCCATTAAAGCACTCTGCCTGTATGTATAACTTGGTCTATAAATAAACTTGCCTTGCCGTGATTTGTTTTTTGAGAGGCGTTTAGCCCAGTTCCTGAGACGAATGAAACATGAAAGCACAGATTCTGCATTGTTTTTATGAAATAATGGAAACATATCTGAGAAAAATACGTGGAACACATTCTTTACTTATGTAAAGTGTTTCCTGATCTATTCCCTTTCAGACACCTAGCGAGAAGGACTCCAGGAAGCCTCCAGCGCGGGTTTCTTCCCTGAAGCACAAGCCAGCAGACCAGCATCCATCTCCAACCGCACGGCCTCCATCCTCCATGCTCAGGAGCAGCAACCGCGGGGACAAAAGCGATGCCTCTGTGTCTCCGGCCTCCACCCCCTCCACGTCCCTCCTGAGCAAGACCCCTCCAAAGGGCCCATCGCTGGGCTCTTCAAGGACCCTTGCTTTGCTTCCTAAATCCCCACCGCCCAGCACCAGCACCCTTAAACCGAGACAGTCCCCATCTCAATCGGAGAGATACAAGCAGTCTAGCAGCCCTACGGAGGAACAGCTGCCTGAGGTGCGGCGTCCCACCCGACTCTCTGCCCGGGAGGGAGAGCCACCTTCTGCAGGAGCGGCCCCTAGAGATAAGCCCCCGGTTGCACCGAAGCCCAGGCTGTCTGGCCAGAGCCTGATTTCAGATCCTCCAGAGCAGCAGAGGCAAAATTCAGATCCTCCAACCCCTGAACCAGCTCCTGAATCTGCGGGGCCATCCACTTCTGACGAACCAGCTGTACAGTACCCAAAGGACTCAGACTCTTCTGATACCATCTCCGCTGTACGTTCAAAGTCTGAGGAAACATCTGAACTGAGCCCACGACCATCTACGCCCTCTACGTCTCCTGACCATCTCGAACACTCCCCAGACCGTGATGATGCTCCACCTCGTGCTGATGAACCAGCCCCTGTCCGACCGGAGTCACCGTGTCCTGCCAAACCCGCCCCTGAGCCCTCACACTCGGAGCTGAACCCTGAGCCAGCACCACAGTCTGCCTCAGATGCACCTGGCGAACCTGCTCCGAGCCAAGAGCCGCCCTCTTCTTCACCACGGTCCTCACCGAAGCCAGCGAAGGAGGAGGACTTGCCTGGGGAGGATGCCGTGTCCCAGCCCCCTCCTCAAAAACAGGTCAGGTGTTTTACCGCTAGCAGTTTACTCAGCATTTATTAACCCGGCTTTATGACTATTATGACTCAGCAAACTCAAGGAGGGTAGAGATCCCACACAGAGGCTAAATGCTTCCACAAATCTGTATTTGCTTTAGATGCTGAAAACAAAACGGGCCATACAAAAGATCAGGATAATGGGGGGTTTAGCCCACCATCAGTGTTTCCAGTTTTGAAAGTTTTGGGGCTAGACCCCAAATGTTTGTTTCCTGATCTTTTGTATGGCCTGTTTTGACTAAGACATAGGCGCAGACACTACTTCTACCTCCTATTATGAATTGGCTAAAGACCATACATAAGGTCACACACAAACACAGTCAAACAGACACACACATGACCACACACACACTAAGTGAACTCATGGATATGTATTTTTCCCATGCAGAAGACTGGAGACTCTGCTGTGAGTATGGAGGGAGCTCTGGAGATCAGACTGAAATACGGAGGCACCAAAGTAAGTTGGGACACTATCTGTTCTTCGCAAATCATTCACATTTCTATCTCAGGAAACACTCCTTCCTCGTAAATGAAATGTTCTACAGATCTGTTGTGTGTTTGCGTGGCTGTATGTCAGGGCTTGGACCACTGGGAGTCAGTATATGCTGTGCTGGAGGGGAGCACGCTCAACTTGTTCAACGACCAGGATGCTTCTGAAGAGGTGACAGTTACACTCTTTTTTACATACACGAACACACATACATGCACACAAACACCGTACAAACACACACACACACACACACACACACATACATAAAACCACACGCACACAGATGCACATAAAAACGCACACACACATGCATGCACGCTCACACACACACACACACACACACACACAGATGAACACTGCTTAAAATATGAAGAAACCTAAAGCACTGGCATTTCCTTGGTTTCGTTGCAGGGATCTCAAACGCGTTGGCCTCCTATCAGCTTGAGAGGAGCCAGATGCAAAGACAACCCTTTCTACCGCAGAAAAGAGCACACCTTCAAAATCATGTGAGTCTGTGCCTAATAGATCTTCATAGTAGCCCCAGAAACCCTTTCTACCGCAGAAAAGAGCACACCTTCAAAATCATGTGAGTCTGTGCCTAATAGATCTTCATAGTAGCCCCAGAAATCTACACGTCCCCCACGATAGCAATTGAAATTTCTGTAACATTTTCTATGAAGCTTGTATTTATAAGACTCTATAAACACATTCATAAAAGGCTATAATGCCTTCATTAAGCTTAATAATGGTAGAAATTAGTATTCATAACTATTTATACATACACAGAACTGCAAGAATGCACTGTGTCACTTGAAGTTGGAATAGGGTATATGACGTAGCATATAATGCCTTAGGAGTACTGTCATGAGTATGTACAAATAGTTATGAATACTTTACATGCTTTATGAGTGCCTTATAACATTTTATGAATGTGTTTATAGAGTCTTGTGAATGCAAGCTTCATAGAGAAGTGTTAATGAAATTTCCATCCTAGGCACAGTCCAGCCACGACCCATTTAGAGCTCAGTAGCTTTTCTCCCAGATCTGGTCGCAGTGCTGTGGTAAACAAACACACTCGTCATAGCGCTATCCTATTGCATGCAGAGACAGTATGAAAGACATCCGTTGATGCCGCCCCTTGCATTGCGCCTGGCCTACCCATCGTGGCCAGACCACTCAATTTGATATGTGCTGGATTGTCAGGCTTTGTAGTGCATGAATTTGTCAACTAATAAAGGAATGTGACCTTGCATGTTTTTTCTTTTCTTCTTCTGCACCTTGAACTTTAATTTAAATACAATATATCCATTACTTAAATATAATATATCCACTACACTCTCCCTATGCTTGCAAACATCACACAATGAAAGCATTATAAGCATTCATTAAAAAAAGCAACATGAATGTTTTTTCATATGTTTACTTCTCTCTCTCTCTCTCTCTCTCTCTCTCTCTCTCTCTCTCTCTCTCTCTCTCTCTCTCTCTCTCTCTCTCTCTCTCTCTCTCTCTCTCTCTGTCACCCCCCCTCTCTCCCTTCCTCTCTCCCTTCCTCTCTCTCTCTCTCGCCCCCCCCTCTCTCTCCCTCTCTCTCTCCCTCTCCATCCCTCTCCCTCTATCTCTCTCCCTCTCTCTCCGTCTCTCTCTCTCCATCTCTCTCCCTCTCTCCCTCCCTCTCCCCCCCCCTCTCTCTGTCTCCCTCTTTCTCTCTCTCCCTCTCTCTCTCCCTCCCTCTCTCCCTCTGTCTCTCTTTCTCTCCCTCTCCCTCCATCTCTCTTTCTCTCCCTCTCTCTCTCTCCCTCTTCCTCCCTCCCTCTCTCTCTCTCTCTCTCTCCCTGTCTCACTGAAGACTGGAGGATGGAAGCCACTACATGTTCTCTGCTCAGAGTGATGATCTCCGAAAAGTCTGGGCCCAGGAGCTACAGCAGAGCACCTCCCCCACCAGCTCCCAGCAGCATCATGAGTAAAAATATATAAAAACTATAAAGACAAAGTGCTTAAGTGCTATCCACTTCAGAATTTTTGTTCTTGATGGGATGGGCCCCTCCCCCTGCCTTTCACATAAAGCTTGATGTGAACTCATCTTGAACAAAAGTGCTGTAATGGAGTTGGACAAAAACACCTGCATCATGCACTCTTTCCCCCGGTGTGTGTGTGTCATTTGCAGGAGAAGTGCACCCCTGAGGGAGAGGGAGACGGCAGGCCCAAGCACCACAGCAGGTGATCCAGACAGTGCAGACAAAGGTAGGCCAAACACTGAGCTCTATCCAGCACGAGGTACCAAAATGAGTTATAACAGCAGAAATGGACCTAATGGCATCACACACACGCGTGCGCGCGCACACACACAGACACACACACACAAACAAATACCAGTTCCTCAATACCGTTAGGCTGCTAGTTTTGGTGTGCTTGTGCATGCGTGGGTGCTTCTTATGCACCTGAATATGGATACAAGCACACACACAGATACGCTTACACACACACAAACACACTTACACTCAGTCACACTCAGACAAATATACGCAGCCACACACACACACACGCACACACACACACACACAGACACAGATACACACACAAGTAAAGATGGTTGCAAAGCATGTTTCTGCATACATATGTGTAAAATCTGTACTTTCCATACCTTTTCCCCACTGTAGCTGAGAATGGTGAGATCGACAGGCAGCCGCCACCAAAGCCCCCCCACACCTACTACCACAAACACCGCTACCCTGATTCAGGTGACACAGGACATTTGGGTAAGCTTACCCACAAACAGTCTGATGTTAGAGTTATGAGCTCTTTCTTCTAAATATCACAATAAGGTCTTCGCTTCAGACACAGTTGTATTGAAAAGTTACATTTCCTTTAGTACTTGGAATCATGCTTGTTTCATATCACATCAGTCTTAAGATTAGCAGAATAATAATGCAGTAGTATTTTGTAAACTGTGTGTTTGTGTTGGGGTAAATGTGTTGTACAAGTTCTAAGTTGTATGCTGGTTACTTACAGGAGACCCTCCACAGAGAACCCTGCTAAGGAGCGCCGTGTCTTCATTCTCATCCTTTCAGTCCTTACAAACACCTACTGACTTAAGCGGAAAGGACAAATCCACCAAAAATAAGAGCGTCTTCAAGAAACTCTTTAAGAAATGATTGGCCAGCAGAGGGAGATAGGTCTCCACGCAACAGCCCGTCTGCCTCTGGCGCCTATTTCAAACCGCATACAGTTAGCAGCGATGGTTCCCTTTTGTTCTAATCTTCAGAAACAATCTGTGAAATTCAATGAGACTGAACAAATATTGTAGGATTTGAAAACCGTGATTGGCAAACAGAGCTGGATGATTTTTTGTTAATCAAACCGCATCGTACATGTTTACATGGACACATATTTTAAACATCTATTTATTGTAATACAAAACATATATAACTGCACAAACGGTATTGTGTGATCAGAGCTTGTTTTGTTGGTATGCGCTTTATAGATGTAATATATTCTGCAGTGATTTTAACTGTATTTTAAATCAGCTTTAAATTAACATGAATAAATACATGTTGTAACCGCTGACATTTTCTTTGTCGCTTTGTCTAACACTAGTGGAGAGTGGAGTTAGAGGTGGATGTACTGCTTCGTTTCAATCAACATCATCAAACGTGTTTCTTTCCATAGGTATGCCTGTGTAACCAACAAAATACGAGTTATTTCGTTCCATTAACTGTGTCTGCATGGAAATTTGATATTAGTTAAAATGTACATGTAGTAGGCTACTTCTTACTTTGTACCACAACCCCAGTGTGTGATTGTTTATTCATTTATTCATATAAGCTGTCGTCAGTGTAGTGTCGGATATTGTCTCCATATATAGATTACATTTATGTGTAAAAATATGAATCAATTTGTCTTCAAGTTAGAAATACCTAAATACCGAGCATGGTCACACAAGCCCTGACAGTACGAAAAAAATAATATTTTCTCAATTGCGAGGTGGAGTCATCTTTGAAATGTTAAGCTGTCCAAGTTGCATGCTTGTGAATGGCTCCTTTGTCTAAGGTAAAAGAAAAAAAATCGAAATGTGTTATCACTACGCATAAAACCAGAAAACACCTACATTTAGAGGAAGCACCCTTTTCATGTTGCAATAAGTTCACTCAGGCGTTTCATTTGGATAGGAGTTCGTTGTCACACTTTAGGTTTAGGCCACAGATAAATAAAATAATGGAGGGGGCGCTAGAGACCATGTGAATTCGGGACGACGGCCCTTTTTTAAGTTCATAAGTTCACTATAGACTGGTCTTCTATGTCAGTGTCACTGTACACTTTCTTTGTCAGGCACAGAAATGGCATTGTTTTTGTCTTGACATTTCGGGTCAGGATCATGAACAATTTCTATTAGGATCATTTCTATTCTTTTGAATTCGTTTGGTACGTCAGGATTTAATCGTGGACCAAACGTGAAAGCGCATTGGTATTTTCAGTGGTGTAGTTTATTTTTTTAGTTTGTTTATATGTAACATGCCATCAAAGCATTTTCATTGTTTAGCACAAATTCTTGGCTCAAACAGCATAAAAAATCAGAACAACTTTTTAAGTGTAACCTTTTAACGCCTTCACATTTGCAAATAATTATAAATTATTTCATAACTTGCTAAAGAAAATAGTTCGTAGTTAGTCTATACCACACAATAGCCTATACATTCACGGCCTCAGAAACCCTTGCGGACAAGTCATTGAATAAGTAAGCTACCATGCTATAGTCTTTTTCTTCACAGTCGTGAATTTTTGTTGTTTTCGTTGTTGAATGTATTTCAATAATACGATACACTAACCTATGTATCTATACATATGTTTTAAGGTAACCTAATAGGCCACTTATAACTAGCAGCACGTTTTCCTTTCCTATTTGTCTATCTTTCCATCCTTTCTTTATTTACAGATGAGCGAAACTAGTAGGCTAGCACGCAAGGGGAGCGTAGCCTTCCACTGAGGTCATTAGGCCAAATACCTCATCTCGCAATATTATCCAAAGGGTTTTCCAAAATCGTGGATTAAGCCAGTGATTCCCATTACAATGTATTTGTCTTTTCCTTGGCTTATCCTATGGGCTAAACCAATCCACCAAATTTTAAGAAAATCGGTTCATGTTGTGAAACCTACCTCTGTTGACACTCATACAGACAAACAAATAAACAAACAAAACAAATGGCAACGAAAACAACGCCCCTTGCAAGGCAATAATATCCTTGCATGAGATATGTTGCACACAAAATTACTCATGGTGATGTCAGATCCGAGACCACAATGCTTTGGTAGGCCTAATTCGTTGATAATCACATAGACTGCATGGAATTCTGGTAATTTGTGGTGTCTTGTTTTTACTAAAATGCAATAGAATTATATTAACAACACACATTTAATTGAGAGCAACGTGCTACAGCACTTTAATCCCGGAAGAATCCCCCTTGAGGACGTGTTGCGACAGTTTCGCAAAATAACATGTAAAATGGCAAAGACTGATGCCTAATGGAAACTATTGTACCGATTTGGTACCTCGGCTGCCCCATCCCCGTCCTCAACAGATGGAGGCACTACTCGGCTTCCACGGATGTGTGAGGGGTTGGCTGATGGAGCGACTACCGCCAGAGGGCGATCCGATTACACAGTAAGGGCACGAGACCACGGAGAGCAGTACGCTTGAGGCTGTAGGCTATCCTTGTCTGTGTAGCTTATTGCAGGCGACGTTGATTACCCCTTAAAGGTGAACAATAACTGTTTATGTAAGTGATATGTTTAGGCCTACAAACAATTTGGCATGAGTAGCCTACTGAACTCATTCAGTAGTCTAACTGTAGAGAAACGCATACACTAGGCTATACTTTTGGATCACATTTAGATTCTAACAATATTAAGTGATTTTTTTGAGAATTGTGCGCTTGGACTACTGTTATAATTAACTACCCTATTACAATCACATTTCTAAAAAAAAAAAAGCTCCCGGTTTGATCTTCTCAATGATTTATCACGCGCTATTTAAGCACTAGCATTTCAAATACTGCAGCAGACTAAGCCCTAAACAATTTAATAACATAATGCAACAGCGTCTCTCCTGGCCTCAAGGTTTTAGAGTGCAGGACAGGTTTTATTTCACGTCTATATAGGCCTACAGACGAGCAAGCATGCAGAGACACGGTTTTAAGAGCCCATTCACCACCGGTTAACTAAAAACGCCAGACTTTGTGTGAACTCCAGTAAAATGTATTATTTGAATTTTTCGCAATAATAGCAAAGGGCCAGACACTAAAAGACTAGAAATTTAGAACTATCCCTAAATTGTAAAATTTCTCATAGTACGTCGTAGGTCATAGGCCATTTATAGGATAATCCGAGCACTGATACTCTGCTTACATGCCTACAGAAAACGAGATGTGTTGAAAGTTATTCTGGAGCAGGCCGGGTATTCGTGTACACTCACGGGATAGTTATCTTGTACTAACTAAGTTTTCGGAGTAAACAAATGCTGGAATTTCTTCTGATAACATGTTTTAGCTCCCACAATAAAATGGATACCATCCTACAGAGGTATCGAGACCACCACGAAACTTCTGGCTTACTTCAAGGCTAAAAAGATTGTGATGAATGATGGTCTATAGTTTCCCCTTTACCCGTTCATTCACTTATACACTCATTCACTGATTCGTTTCTTCTTTCGTTCATTCAGGTATTTCTTTTTTTTTTTTTAAAAATGAATGCATCTCTTTAGTCGGGAAGTTGATTAAGAGGTGGTGCCGAGTTGTTCACAAAGGGTCAAACTTAAATATTTATGTTTATTTTTGAAAATGTGCAAAGTTCAAAGAGAACGCCGACAGCTAACTATTCGTCGTGTGTGATGCGGCGATTTCTGTACTTTAGAATCATGTTATTTGTTAAGAGCTCACGCACCATCCACGAGGAAGGCTCTGAGTGTTTCATTAGAAAGGCTATAAGAAGAATCAATCACTCATCTGCCGTTGTACATCTTCTTCAAGTTCTAGACATGATTCAATGAACTGGTCCATCATCGATAAACATCTGTTTTACTGCACAATCAAATGTTCACATTGTCCGTGGCACACTTGGCAATATCGATTATGTGTAGAAAAAACATGATGTCTTCCAGATTATATTAAAAACACGTTTGTTATTATTGTCAGCTGTAGGCATCCGGGCCAATAAAATTCACCCCTTCCGGGTGATTATGACAGCAGACGATAGGAATTGCAATTTACAGGAAAATGATTGACCAACAAATGTGCTTTGTTTAAAAGTGCGTCTCGTGCGACCAAACGCCTAGTTAAAGTTGTTTGCAGATTTTAAGGACACAAAATAATCTCTTACGAATTACCTCATATGTTACACTCCCGAGCAGGTGTATACTCTATTTGCTTGATTAGTCTAAAAACAGGAACAGTTTTATCTTCAGCATAAAACCCCTCTGCGCGTTTTGGGCCAGGATCAATACTTATCACATCGGAATGCTCGAAGACGCAGGCGCATCAATGTGGAGTCACAGGGAATCCACTAAGGTTTGTTTGTTTGTTTGTTTGCGTGTGTGTGTGTGTGTGTGTGTGTGTGCGTGGTTGTTTGTGTGAGGGAGAAAGAAAGGGAGAGAGAGCTGTGTGTTGGGGTATTGGTGCATGTGTGCGCCTGCGTGTGTTGTGTCGTTTAGTCAGGCAGACCTCTGTGATGCTGTTACTGCCGGCAAACATGCACCTCGTGCGCCGTCCCTCTCTGTCCTAAGACATCAAACAAACACGCTGCCTCAATTGCAAGATCGTTCACCTTTCGCCATGTCGCGTGTTAGTTGCTGAACAACAATAAAATTTGTCACCTGCTCCTCAACAAATTCAGGACCTCAGCCTGGCCATATGCACTCAGTGAATAAGCTTGAATAATGCCAAAAACAGGCCTAGTGCCTAAATGAATGACGCCTACATGCTGAGGTCAAATCAGCAGCACGGTATAGGCTACATCAGGTTGCTCACTCCTGAGGTAAATAGTACCGATAAAGTGAAGTTCTAGTGAAAAGTAATCGCATAGTAAATGACCAGTGAAGTTCACTCTCACTGTCCGCAATATATTGAGTTTTAAGGTGTGTTTATTTGTTAAATAGGTACTATTTCATTGCACCTGATCACACCTCTTGCTCGAAGGGTGCACCTCGTTTCTTTTATTGCTTTTTTTTTTTAGCTAAAAAGCAACCCCCCCCCCCCCCCAAAAAAAAATGAGCTAGAACATTTAACTACTTGCACTATGCATTATGATTAATCATTTATGATTTATGAAAGCCTCATACAATCTATCCATAGATGAAATGGGGAATAAACAGTCGCCTTTTTGTAACACAACATAGTACTGACACTGTTATTACTAGTGTTACCACTACTATTGATATCCCTACTGTTGCTAATAATAATAATAATAATAATAATAATAATAATAATAATAATAATAATAATAATAATAATAATAATAATAATAATAATAATAATAATAATAATAATAATAATAATAATAATAATAATAATAATAATAATAATAATAATAATGTGATCTAAGCCCCATAGACTGAAATGCAGACTTCTTCGTGTAAGCTACTAAAACCTTTAAACAGTTTCATTCTTAAAATAAACGTTTTTAAAATGCAAATCCTTTTGCTGTTTTTAATAGCCTACAGTATGGATTGTTTTTTTCTTTTATAGATAAAAGAAGCATGTGTAAAATTCCCCTATAAGTGTAATCACTGCAAACGTCTTACACTTAAAAGTAATGACTATCTCAGACAGAAAATAGTACCTGTCTTCAGCAGCTACATATCTGTTTCCCTCTTGTTTTTTCCCCCGCGGTTTGTAAACAAGCGTTTAAGCAGTAAGCCTGTGTTGCATCAGCAGTCTAAAACGATCAAAAGCAGTGAGATAGACTGAGGTGATGTGATCTATTTTCTTGGTTCGGATTTTTGCTCCCGAAAATGAAAACCTTTGTTGACTGGATGAGCGCATTCTGCATTGCATTGGTGGACCTTGTGTATCCTTACGCACTTGAACAACCGCTAAGAACTGAGCAATGATTGGTTGCTACGAGGGAGGACGCGATAATACTTATGGTGCTGTGGTTGGCTGGAGTCTGAAAAAGGTTCAACCAATTTTTTCTACGGCTTAGTGTCTGTGGCTCCCGTAATTAATTGTAGCTTGCTGTCTCTTATCGATGTGTTTTTGAGGAACATGAAATAGTTATTTTGTATTATCATTACAGGACTTGCCGGCGTAAGAGACTGAGTTCCAACTGTGTCGCGGGTTGTTGCCATTTTACCTTGCGTGTGATGTTGGACATGGGAGAACGGAAAGAAGTGAAAATGATTCCTAAATCGTCGTTCAGTATAAACAGTCTGGTTCCTGAGGCCGTCCAAAGTGACAACCAACGCAAGTCGGTTCCCGAAGAAGAGGAAAAGATTCCTATACATTCTGTGGTTCAGGAAACTAAGTCGGAGAGTGTTTGCAACAAAAGTGATAATGCCCCACACGACTCGACTTGCACAGATGACAAGGAAAAGCAGGAAGAGAAAAAGGATTGCAAAGACGGCGAAGGAGGGAAAGACGGGGAAAAGAAAAATGGCAAGTATGAGAAACCCCCTTTCAGTTATAATGCGCTTATCATGATGGCAATCCGGCAGAGCCCAGAAAAACGCCTCACACTGAACGGTATTTACGAGTTCATCATGAAAAATTTCCCTTATTATCGGGAGAACAAGCAGGGTTGGCAAAATTCCATCAGGCACAACCTCAGTCTTAACAAATGTTTTGTGAAAGTGCCCCGGCATTATGATGACCCCGGGAAGGGAAACTACTGGATGCTTGACCCATCTAGTGACGATGTGTTCATCGGTGGGACAACGGGCAAACTTCGTAGGAGGTCAACAACCTCCAGGGCTAAGCTTGCCTTTAAACGCGGTGCTCGCTTCACTTCCACTGGACTCACATTCATGGATAGGGCCGGCTCGTTATACTGGCCAATGTCTCCATTCCTTTCCCTGCATCACCCGAGGGCAAACAGCGCTTTAAGCTACAACGGGACGTCGTCGACTTACCCTAGTCATCCAATGTCTTATAGCACAATGTTGACTCAAAACAGTTTGGGAAACAGCCACTCTTTTCCTGCCTCCAATAGCCTGAGTGTTGACAGACTTGTGAATGGGGAGATACCCTACGCCACTCACCACCTCACAGCGGCTGCGCTAGCCGCGTCTGTGCCATGCGGCCTCTCGGTCCCCTGCTCTGGGACCTACTCTTTGAACCCGTGTTCCGTTAACCTACTCGCAGGACAGACCAGCTATTTTTTCCCCCACGTCCCCCATCCCTCTATGAGCTCCCAAAGCAGCACTTCAATGACGGCCCGGACTGTGTCCTCGTCCTCCCCTCAGACACCCTCGTCCATCCCCTGTGAATCTTTAAGGCCTTCGCTACCCAGTTTCTCTTCAGGACTTTCCAGCGGACTTTCTGATTACTTCACGCATCAAAATCAAGGGTCAACCTCAAACCCACTTATACACTAACTAATCCTGCAGAGGAGCAGACTGTAAGTGACCGTTTTACACCATTTACATTGTAATATAAAATAACGGAGAAATTACGCAAAGAGAAAGAACAAATGCAAGCAGTCGAATTCCAGGTATTTTTTATGAATATTCTGCATTTATTTCTGTATACAAAACGTCATATACATACGTCAAAACTGTTGGGAAGTTGTTTTATTCCTCTGTCAGCAACGTGCAATGTGACAAGAAAAAAGACGAAGATAAAATGTAGGCTTTTTAAAGGCAGTATAATTACATTAGAATGTGTATTGAAATAGTGACTTCAGATTTGCATAATTTTAATATAACAAAATATCTAATATCATCACTTCACCCACCAGTCCCTATGTTTGCAGTATTATCACCTACCGTGAGTGCGCTGGTGGAATATGATTTTGAAAAAAAGAAAAAAATTCACACTAATTTTTATTTTGAAATTTCAAATAAATATGTGTTCTTAAAGTGCAGATTACCCGTGCGAATCCATGGCTCTTTGTTATTTTTTTGTCCTTTTTCTTACAGATAGGTAAATGCACTTACAATGCTTTCGTTCTTTTCAAAATACTGTTACTTTGTAGACCAAAGACTGGGTATAGAGAAAAAAAAAAGAAAACTTCAGTATTCACCACATCTGACTGACAGTTTGAGAAGGGGACAAAAGGAATGGATGCCCTTAGTTTGTGTTGTGCATATTTTTGCTGTATGTGGTCACCACCAGGTCACATTCTTTTTGTAATTAGTAAATTGTCAATACCTATTTGTAATTATAGGTTAACTTTGCGAACGTGTAACCCGTGTTGAGTAAATGCCTCATAAAATATGGAGTGATTGTTGATGTCGTCTTTAAATTTCATGGTTGTGATATTGTGGTCTTATGCCCGTGTTTTGTCGCTTAAACTGTTAACCGAACAAAATAAAAGAAATAGGTTAAGTCCAGTAATCATGAATAGTTTGTCTTTCTTGTCAATTCAGAAATGTAAATGGGTAATGTGGACTCGATTGAAATTCCATGTTAATTAAATGACATAATTTGAAATTTAAGCGACAGTTTGCGGGTAGGACCTATAGGCCTCGACGTTTGGCTGCAATAGATTTGCTAGTGTTTACAGTTGGTCGTGTTGACCTCGGAAACCTCCAATCTCCACGCTATCTTATGCATATGGGCAAACCCCATTACATGTTATTACAACTAACCAAAATACAACAATAGATAAATTCGGCTCAAGCCCCAATAAGACAGTTATGCTTGTGTAATAGCCTACATACATTTGTGCCTCCAGTGACTGGCCACTTTGACCTTTGGGCTTTTTAAATCAAAGTTGAACACACAATAAGCGGTATGTGGCAGCAAACATATTTTAGTGGCCAACTGTGGCGTTTTACGCTGAATTGAAAGGAAACGACCACAAGCAAAGTCATGCAGCAACCTAGCATGCTGCACGTTGCGTGCGAAAAACCCTAACCTCTGAATGTCCACATTAAATATATAGGGCAAATTTCATGTCCTTGGCTGGCCAGCGCAAATGTGTGTCACAATCTCAAACAGACCTGTGGTATCCCTGCAGCCTGTAATCAGAAATAAAATAGCGACAGGGCCAAACTTTCAGCACTAGCCTATACGTCCTGCAATTTGTTCATTTCGGAAAGAGGCATCGTGTTGAATGTGTACGACTGTAATCCAATAACCTCGCTGCTTTTCACAATAGCCCGGTGACACTCTATATCTCGCTGTAAGATGTTATCGTTCAGATGTTAAATGGGGTGACCACTCAGAAGACAAAGGTCTGAAAGAGCCAGGGTTAAAATTTAAATGCCGAATATAGCCTACGTATCATTGTCTGACCTATACGCATTGATGTTTCCTGCATTTTTAAAATGGCTCAATCTTTTAACGTAGGCCCACTTCTTCAATGGTGCAAATTAATTCTTACTTTCTCTAGTAAAAATCAAATTTAGAAAACATAATGTATTTAGGCACTTTTTATGCCTACAGCACAGCTGACCATGATATATTAATTTAAAAACATAGGCTGTTTTAAAACTGTCTGTCGCCTGTTGTGTTTTATTTTGAGTGCGCTTTGCTTCTGTCCTTGATATTATAAGGCTGACAGCGCATGTTTCTGAAATGCAGCGTACGAAAGTCAAGTGCATGTGGGGGAAAATGTCTAAGTAGCTGAAATCTGAATTCAGCTTGGCTAAATAAGAATGTTAGCCAAATCCTTGTGGATCCTCTGGTTGTGAGCTGTGGTTGTTTCTCTTTGCATATGATGTCTTTATATTTGGAAATACTTCACAGTTGCTTTAGCCCACATCTGCAAATATTGTGGTGGCGCACAGGCCACAAACCTTAGTAAATATCTGAACCGCAAATGAATCACCCATTAACCAAGGATCAATTTGAGAGATGCATAGCGCCAATGCTTGTGGAAACCAATAATATTTGTTTGGGTGTGATAAAACTATATAGCTAGCCTATTACCTTGTCTGTTAGAATTGTCCCATATGAAATACTACGCTATTTTTACACCACTTGTCTGGAAGGCTCGGGTGTCTTGTCATCATCCTACCAGACTCTTGCAAGGCGTGGTTGGGGGTATAACGTAGGACAGCGCTTACTATAGAGTGTATGAATAACCTTTTGCCCTCAACCCTGCTGACGGCTGCAACGCAGGAACTCCCAGAACGTTATCATAGTGTAACTACAACCTCGGCCCACGAGAAATAGATCAAATCTAAATAAATAGAAATAAATATTAACCAGCGTTACCAGATCAGTCGATGACGCGTAATAGGCCACAAACCATTTGTCAAAATGGCCTCAACCTAGTCGCGCTATCCTGCAGTCACGTGAGCATAAATGAAAATACAATGGGCGTTTAACTCTTTTAATAAAAATCCATAAGCATGGTTATTTATTCGACCAGTTACACTGACATACTATGTCAGCAGTGTTCCACTGCTTGGTAGCTTATAACTCTGCTTGCTTGTATCCAGGGACCACGAGTGTAAAACGTGTGGCAAATCAGTGGGCAACATGTAGCATACAGATGGTGTGGTTGGTGCCTTTCTATGTACGTGTTACAGACAGATAGATAGATAGATAGATAGATAGATAGATAGATAGATAGATAGATAGATAGATAGATAGATAGATAGATAGATAGATAGATAGATAGATAGATAGATAGATAGATAGATAGATAGATAGATAGATAGATAGATAGATAATCCTTTGAGACGACTGACAGTAGTAGGTTTAAAGCCGATGCAGCTCAGTGTAGGCTACCCCTTACCGGCTTAACGGGGCTTTATCCACAAGCTCCAATTATGTTGGCAATACATTAGCCTCGCAAACCTCTATTTATGCGTAAATACTGAGAGGGTGATCCTCAGTGCAGCCCGCCGCTGCATTAGTGTTTCATGGTGTCTGCCATATCATAGCCAGGGCACCTTGCAGCACAGGACAGCATGCTAAGAGATTTTATATCACTAGCCCATTAGCTTATTACTGTTTCGTGTAATATATGATGTTGTATGCTAACACGCGAACACGCGAGCTAAAACATAGGCTGATGTCACAGGTTTGTTTGAGTGTTGGTGTGCCGAATGAAGTATCCGAGACTCTTACTAAAAGCAGCGCATCGACCACAGGAGCTGTAATATAGGCTAGGGCCTGCAGAACCGGTGAGATCACCCCTCCCTCTCTTCCTCTCCCTATCCTTCTTTTTCCCTCTCTCTCTCTCTCTCTCTCTCTCTCGCTGTCTCTCCCTCTCTCTGTCCCTCGATGCAATCTGAGAGTTGCAGACTGAGGGCGCTAGTATTTCGCAGAATGCTGGGCCAACAGTAATCGCATACACCTCATACACATACCAGTCTCTCTAACAACTTGCTTCAGCCGAACGTCTAAAAAGCGAGTAACATGTACAAGCTGTGAAACAACAAACAACAACAATGACTTGAATGAGCTTCTTCTAAACCACAACTTAATAAAACCCTGTTATTAATGTCCTGGCAAGTGTCTGCCTTTACAACAATAAATTAGCCCATAAAAAAAGAAAAAGATTAATTGCCTTGCAACCACGTTTTTTTTTTTCTACTACATTAACAACGACGCATGATAACTATCAACCACAACAGCAATAATAATAATAATAATAATAATAATAATAATAATAATAATAATCGCAATAACAATAACAATAACAATAATAATAGTTCCACGAGAACTAAAAGAATAATGTATCATTCGTGGAAACTTTTACCGCTCCAAAAAAGGCATCCACTCATATGGTATGTGTAAGCATATTATTATAAACATATAATAATATAACACACACACATTTATTATTACTATTATTATTATTATTATTATTATTGTTGTTGTTGTTGTTATTGTTATTATTATTATTATTGTTATTATTATTATTATTATTATTATTATTATTATTATTATTATTATTATTATTATTATTATTATTGTGGCTGTTGTTATTATTATAAATGTAGTATAAGTGTAATAGTTCTTTGTATTATTTATGTGTAATTACTATAGTTATTCTTCCAAATATGTTGGATGTTATAGGGGTTATGCATTATTTCATAACAACCATATCTACCAAATGTTGACGGTTATCATGTTATCGTATCAAGAGGTTAAATGGTGCAATAATGTTAAAGCTTAACACCTAACTTGGCCTTCTCGGACCTTGCCGAATTTGCGTAGAGCAACAGGCTGTTTTAAAACGGCTGTACAACACAGAGCGCTTGTTTCCATAGATTGTGGCGAGGAGTTTCTTGTGAGAGAATTAGAAAACATTCGACAGATCGTGAATAATCGTTTTAATGAGTATGTAAAGCGCGCGACTTGGTGCACCGAGCTGTCGGGTTACACAAACAACTTGTACTCTGACGGAACCGGATTGTCGAAGTGCAAAGTGGTGTCATTCCAATTTACCCCGCCCTCAGTAACACCACAGATCCTACACACCGGCCTCCAATTGTTCCAAGTACATAAGGAAACAACATTGTTTTAAACAGTGAGTGATCTCTGTGTGTGCTCTCGACTGAGCGTTGCACACACAGTTTGAATAGAAATAGGCTAAAGTTGTTTCTTTAATATTTTTTATTTTATTTTATTTTTTAAATCAACAATTGATCAACCTTCAGTTACCTTTTTGGAGATTTTGTGATTGTGTTGAAGATACACTGATATGCAATACCCTGTGTGTGTGTGTGTGTGTGTGTGTGTGTGTGTGTGCTTGCGTGTTTGCGTACCTCACAGAAAAGGAGACAGGTTCAGATTTTGGTATCGTGCAGCAAGCAGATTTGTTTGGTGTGTACCCCGTAAGCAGCAGCAATATTTAGAGGAAACGGCCGCCCGCGCGGATGAGCGTGCGTGGATGTCTTTAACATAGGCTTCAGTAGTGCGACACTGAAAAAGAAAGCCCAAATGATAACACCTCTCACGTTTCCTCAGCCGCTCTGCTAAGGAAGTATTCCCTGACTGTATGTCTACTATCAGCTTGCTCCGGTGACCTCTCCATTGTTTGGTGTCGGTGGCACTATTTGAGCGCAGTGACATAAACATGTAGGCTATAGATGTCTCTGAAAATGTTCACAAACTAACCTAAATAGAAATAGCAATGCGCTTTTACCCCTAGCTTTGATTTGGCTCTGTTTCGTATTCTATTCTTTCATAATGGATGGCTACTTCCTTCTTCAGGCTTGCATGCTTTGTTGCGTATTCAGTCACATTATGTGATCTTATGAGAATATTTCATTTTAATAGGAATCATGAATATTAAATCATGAATATTATACCCGTGTAATTTTTAGTGTGTGTGTGTGTGTGTGTGTGTGTGTGTGAGAGTGAACTTTAAAGGTGTCCTGTCCTCCACAAACACACACACACCTCTGCCACTGACACCTGATGTCTGGCAGAGGTGTATAGGTGGAAATGTTCCGATCTATGAATCAATACAGTTTGGGACCCCATTACTATTGTTAATAATAATAATAATAATAATAATAATAATAATAATAATAATAATAATAATAATAATAATAATAATAATAATAATATAGTGTCCTCAAAGGGAAATGCTGCCAATTCCGGGGCCTTCCAGTCATCCTATAGACACCCTAGCACACTTCTGCTGCCTGTTGATCGCGACTTTTGTCTCTGGTTTAATGCAGATGGCAAAAATATATAAGCACCATACATTTGACTGTGATAATACATTGTAATTGTGGCGATAGTTTGCACTTGCTGACCACTGAACTATGGTCAACAAGCGTCCAAGCGTCTTTTTTTTGTCCTGTCCAGGACGTGACCGTTGAATTGTGGAGTGATATCCCAGATTGCACAATAGAAACATAGTCTTTGGGTGGCATATAGCGACCTGATCTTATCAAAAAGGCCTGGGCTGGATGGCATCCTGAACCCCCTCTCTCTTACTCTCTCACAGTGCTCTGGGTGAATCTGCTCCCCCTGCGAAGGTTATGTATATTTTTCCAATGCAGTCTTTGGTGAGAGGGCTTATTAAAAGCGAGTAAAGCAATAATGATGGCCACTGCCAGCTAGCGCTCCTCACACACTCATTGAGGAGAGGCTGTGTGTGTGTGTATGTGTGTGTGTGTGTGTGTGTGTGTATGTATGTGTGTGTGTGTGTGTGTATGTATGGCTGTGCTACAGTATACACACAGACACCACACATTGGCCCAATATGTTTGTCTGCTCAAGACAGTCGCCAGAAGGACACGCCACCTGCAAAGCGCCATCTGAGTCATTCTGCTCAGGCAGATATGCAGGCAGGCCTACCGAAATTACTCCCATATAGTGGGCCTGCACAAAATACTGTCATATAATAATAATAATAATAATAATAATAATAATAATAATAATAATAATAATAATTGGAGTTACAATTATAATTGTAATAATTACAATAATACTAATAATAATTATTGTTGTTGTTAGTAATTAGTAGTAGTAATAGTAGTAGTGGTAGCATCATTATTATTCAGAATTTTTTTTTTTTTTTAATTATGATTAAGTTGAAGGCAAAAGGGAATGAATGCAATAATATGCCATGTCTTTTCTATAAAAATAGCAATTTGTTTATTTTTTTCTTTATTGGTCATTACATTCAGGGAAAAGAGCTGAAAAGTGGGCAAGTGAATGCTGAGAATCTCAGCTGGTACGGTTTCGGGTGTCAGGCCCTTATTGGAGTAGGATGTCAGTAGTGTATGTAGCACTAGCACTTTGTATAGACAGGGCCACTAATAGGGATGATAAATGTCTTTTTAGGGCAAAACAAGCCATGTAGTCACTGCAGGTCATTAGCTTCTCAAACATGTGCGTTCGTGTCCTGGGATGAGCTCAAAATGTGACTGCAGGAGGATGCTATTACCGCAACTCTGAATAGTGGAAATAGTCTTTTAAAAAGCATACATCTAAGATAGAGAAAAGAGTTATATATGAACAGTTGGCAAGATCAGTCTTAAAATAAAATCATTTCTGTTAACACCTTTCCCTATAGGCTAACCGCAGGTTTGGCTCTAGACCTCCCTTTATTCCCCAAAGCTGCCATTGAAGAACTTGCTTTATGCCACTTAAATTTAATATCCCACCTGTGCTTAGTTACACTGCAATATTGGCAACAATATCAAATACCCAGGGCAACAACTTATTATTTTTCTTGTATTATTATTATTATTATTATTATTATTATTATTATTATTGTTGTTGTTGTTGTTGTTGTTGTTGTTATTGTTGTCATTATTATTATTATTATTTTATTTTATTTTATTTTGTTATTTAGTTACAGTATTTTTGCTGTTGTTGTTTATTGGTGGCATTATTGTTTTTATTGCAGTCCTCCATATAATCTACAGAATTATCTACCCACAGAAGAATAAAAATAATAATGACATGGTAATATCTGGGTAACTAATGCGTCAGACGTAGATACTACGAATAAATAAATAAATAAATAAATAAATAAATAAATAATCAATTAGCTGTTGTGTTGTTGTGTTGTCACTATTGGAGTACAGTGGCTTCTTAAAGCAGCCACATGACATATTATACTGAGCGGCATGATAGAGGTTACAGACTATACAGCCAATGATCGCACTGAATATAACTAACCTCCTAATTGTATAGCATTCATTGCATTAGTCTGTGTGTGCCAGAACCAAAGTATTTATTAATTACTGTAGAAAAGAGACTTTAAGCAATATCTTAGGCTATAGAAATAGCTGTAGTTCTGATTGTTGATCAAAAGGTAACGAGTCATGCGTAAAATAGCTCCTAGCCTGTTTTTTTTTCCCTCCACGCCGTGACATGATCTGCAGGGCTTGTTGTCTCGCGGGCTCTTTGGGTAATCTAGCGAGGAGAATGTCATTGGAACACTGAAGCTTTCAGGTAAACTAATGCCACCAGCAGCCACGGACAGCTTTCTCAAAAAGACACTTGCGCTTGTTATATGATTAATTTCTTTATGTTTTAGTGAATTTATGTAGCTTTTGATTAAAATCATATTCCAAACCTTGTTTGATTTCAGAGAGCGGGCCTGACATCGATGAACACGATTGAATTACAACTACTTTATAGTGATAATGTTCAAAGCCTATAGCTAATTTCCTAAGCTACTAGGCGATTAGTTGGACATTTCAACATCATGTCATGGATCTAGAGGAATTCAAATAATGTGTTAACACTTCTTAAAATTCAGATATCTTGCGCTAATTAGTTTGAAATTATACTGCATGCAATTATTATCATTTCAGTCGTTCAGTGTCGCCTCTTCTCTCTCTTTCTCTGTCTCTTTCTCGGCTCCAATTAAGGCAAAATGGATATTTCCCAAATAATAATGAAAAAAAACAGAGCAATGCTTTACGTCCACTTTCCAAAAATCAAAATGCATTCAGACCCTATAGTACTTTCACCTCTCCTTTATTCGCCAAGAAAAGAATGAAGATATTTTCCCTGCTCCGTCTTTTGGGGTGAGGTAGGTTGTCTGTCAGCGAAGCGGAGGCGACAGTCTGTCTGCACGCCGTAAGCTGATCCGCAGAGTGCTGGGGGAAAACGGGCAAGATTCCTGGCTTGCAAGCCGAGATATTGATCTACCTCAACCACCTAAACAAAGCCTCACCTGTTTCCCTTGTCCATACTTTATTTTATGCAGTCTAATGCTTGTTTTGTTTGACTTTTCTTTTATTTCCACGGATCTGAGCTTTGATACACTTTTGGGAGTACATAAACACTGGGTTGTACCTGGACATCGAGATCTGCGGAGCCCCGCGGCCTGCGAGACCACCCTCTCCCACCTCACTCGTATATCGGAAGGGAAAATTACTCTCCGTTGTCTTTACAATTAGGCCGGAAAATAAAAGTTTTCTTTCAGAGGCCTAGTGTCCAATAACATCCAACGTGAGATAAAACTAATTACTCTATTATGCTCATGCAGTTAATGTTTCATAAATTGGATCCACTAAAAGCTCTTGTATTATTTATCGGCCTGGAGCTGGAGCGGCTTGTTAAACATATCAAGATTAGTTTCTCAGCTTGTATGACTGTTCGGCCTCAATGGCAGCACGCAGATTCACCTGACTCGGTTTGCGGCGACCACCATTCACTCGCTATCTCTCGCTCATATAGCCCGCCGCTATCTGCAGTGCAGCAGGAGATGTCAGACATGGGTCTCTTGCCCCGACTGCTAATCTGGAATCCTCGCGTTAATAATGAATTATCTTTGCCGCGATATCATGTGCACCTGATGATATTGAACGTCAGAAGGAGCACACAAGAAGCCCCGCGCGTGGCTCCCATCCAAGTGAAAACGACCACTTGCCCTGACGTGCTTGGCGTTCATGACGTATTTCAGTCATATACACTTCTCCGACGCAATGTTGACATCATCTAGAATAATAAACCAATGCTTCTGGAAAATACAGAACAATAAATATTCCATAGGCTATTTAGCTTGTTAAAAAATGACATTACGCTATAGCCGCTTGATATATAGGCCCATCCGCTATTCACCCAGTTACATAGCTCACAATTCAGAGCAGTCACACACAAGCACCTCTGACACCTCTCTAAGTACACACCTCTTGCACCCAATCCAGGACATGCCTGACATAGTTTAGGTAACCCATCTCGGTACAACCTGACACGCACACTTTTTTTCAGTTAACCATGCGACACCCTTAAGCTTCAATTCATTTCATCATCAGCCTGACAAGACTAAGCCCATCTGTAGATTTCCGGACATACTTCACACATATTTATTGTCATCTGTATAGCAGTAACAAATAGGGTACGTATATTAAGCTGTCCAAAAATACTGTCTCATCAATAGACTCCCACAATGAGACACAGATCACTGTTATCACAATGATATGCTTTGTGTGTGTGTGTGTGTGTGTGTGTGTGTGTGTGTGTGTGTGTGTGTGTGTGTGTGTGTGTGAGAAAGGGGATGGCAGAGGTGTCCAGAAGTCCAGCAGGTCTGAGCTGGAACCATGTGAATGTGTTGGTTATCTCCCTCACTGGACCCACTTCTTGTCATTCTTTTTTTTTTTTTTTTTACTTTTTATCCGCCATTCATTTCTTTGTGCATGCCTGCACACCTACCCCCACCCACCAACACACACACACACACACACACACAAACACCATTCACTCATTATCCAGATCTCTGAAAGCTGCACCTTACTTGGCCTCAGAAACCCCCATAGAAGACCATTGCCCTACCTGCCACATCCTTACTCAGAGAACGAAACAAAGACATTCTGGTTAAACCATGCTCATTTGCTTGGTTTCTCTTATTATAACAATTATTTATTTGCTAAATAGTTAACAATACAGTGGGCGGGTATGAAAATTGACGGTGACAAAGAAAGCGGAGTTTCATAAACTCTTTCGCCACAGAGTGGCGAGTTAATGTGTTCCGAAATCTAAATCAGTTTAATTCGGTGCAAATCCGTCTCAGCAGGGCAAACACGCGTAGTGAGTAATTATACCAGAACACCAAACAGATATTAGCTGTTCCGCAGAGCGTGTGTTGTTGCCCATCACATTAATGACACTGCGAGAAGCCCCTGTGTTGCTTTCGTCAAAAAAAAAAAACTAGGCAAGAACGGCGAATGGGTGGTCGTTTTTTTTTTCTTGTCATTTCTCTTTTATCCTTCG
>CM050205.1:19187500-19195000 GCA_027475355.1 Coilia nasus
TGGCCACTTTCTTTTCTTTTCTTTTCTTTCTTTCTTTCTTTCTTTCTTTCTTTCTTTCTTTCTTTCTTTCTTTCTTTCTTTCTTTCTTTCTTTCTTTCTTTCTTTCTTTCTTTCTTTCTTTCTTTCTTTCTTTCTTTCTTTTTCTTTGCACTGAGTGCTGGATCCAATTTGTCAGTCAGATAGATTATTATCTAGTGTCAGATAAGCTGAGACAGAACACAAATGTCAATCTCCACCAAACCGTCACACTGAACATGACCATTGTGTGTGTGTGTGTGTGTGTGTGTGTGTGTGTGTGTGTGTGTGTGTGTGTGTGTGTGTGTGTGTCTCTCTCTCTCTCTCTCTGTCTTCCTCTCTTTCATATACACACAGACATGCACGTGCACACACACACAGACATGCACGTACACAAACACACACACACACCCACAGCATACACACAGACATGCACAGACACCCACACACACGCACCCACACACACACACACACACACACACACACACACACACACACACACACACACACACACACACACACACACACACACACACACACACACCCCTGTGGAATTGAATGAGTAAGATGCTTTCTGAAGAATGCCCTTCTCTTAGCACATGCCAACATTCACTTCCACATTCCATTCCATTCTCTTGGTACTAATTACAAAACATAACAGTACTGAAGTTGACATGCACTTTTATGCTTGACCCATCATTATCTTGGTACAAAACTGAAATGCATAACAAATTTGAAGCCAGAATGCACTTTGACATTCTATTCAAGACACAAAACACAAAACAAACAGCCTGATTGGGCTCACTGCAACCCCAGTGTTTTCCCCCTACCTTTGACCATGATGGAGTCTGATAACAACATCATTGTTGCTATTACAGCATTATTATATATTATTACATTAATATATACATATATTTTTACATATTTTATATTATATACTCTTTGCCCAAGCTAACATACTCCCATAAAACCAGCACATTTGGCAGAAGGATTGACAGGAGATCATCTTATATCAAATGAATATCAAATCACTTGAATATCAAATCAAATGAATATCAAATCAATTGAATATCAAATCTAGGCCCAAGCACTGGTAATCTTGCAAACACATCTGACAGTCAATATTAAACAACAAATTCTCAAACACATGTAATAACAAACAGTACATTTTGTGAATATATTTTCTTTTTGTGGTGGGTCTATAGTACCAGTCAAAATCCTCATTTGTTACTGAAACGTGAGACGGGAAATAAAGCAATACTGCAATTTTTACAGGCCATTTATGTAAATGTTTTAGGTTGTTTATGCGTCAATATGAGGGAGGAAGAGTGTAAACACCACGTTTACCGTGTCTGCGGGTGAGCAGGTAGGAGGGAGCCACGGCTGAGGGCTAATGAGGGGTTCTAAAAGCTCACATCTGATGACATCTCAAAGGTTTTAGCCCGTTTCCTGTGGATAATGGGGCGACCTAACCTTTGCCAGAGGTCAGCGTTGTCACCAAAATTGCATGCTATTTGGTGAAGGAGAAAAAAAGGAAAAGGAAAAAAATTGTTTTGCTGGCGGTACATTTCTGGTGACACAAGTCTCTTAGTGGCTCAGTTGTAACTGTAGAATTTGAAATGGCGACAGGTAGCAGACCGGTGTTGACCCCAGAGATGACAGAGACTGTAGGGTTGGCTCAGGGAGTGGGGGCTCGCAGGGGGAAGCACTGCATTCTGGGAGCTTCCATGGACACAGCCAGCAAGGGGAACTGCTTGATCTCTGAAATCCAAATAGTTCCATTTCTGAAAAGTCCAGAAATGAACATACATATCAGAATTATCAGGTGCTATCATAACCACATCAACATTTGTTTTTATTATTCCAATAAACATGTTTTTGTCTTTGTGTTGGTAATACTCTGATTTATTGATTCAAGTTCCCAATTGTGTATACTTTATTATCATAGAATGCACCTGAGAATTCTCTGACTCTATTCTGAAATAGTTCTCAGAAAACACATACTGATGTAGCAACTGCATAGTATGCTACACACGAAGCACATGATAGAGTGGGTTCAAGAGATCATGCCATTCACAGGATGAATCTTAAATGTTCACTCATTTATTGTGCTAATAATTGTGCTAATTAGGGTTTTTACCTCCCAAAGTGTAATTATAACTTTTTTTTGTACTTAAATGGTGTCCAGAGTCAGGGTTATTTACATTTTAAACATATTAATTTACCTCGGAAGGGTGTATAGAGAAATAAACCCTCAAAACAGGTTTAAAGAAAACTCGCAGTTTAACAATGGTATTTGTGTTGTGTGCAGTAGTTAAATGTGCATCACTAATGTTTTAATCGATAAAAGAATAAACGCTGCCAAAGACAATCACTTGACTTTTAAAACAACAATGAAGCTTGTTGACAAGAAGCCACAAAACAAAACACTCTTCACCATGCTTTCATTTTCAGAGGCAGACATCCCGGGTTCAGAAAGTAAAAGTTCTGCCACATAGGCCTATTTGTTCCAGCCAATTTACCGAACCAGCTGATCTTCAGCACACCTCTTCAGCCAGGTGGATCAGCTATTTAGTGAAGTCACCTGTGTTAGGAGCACAGGCAGAAGGAATATCTGGCAGGACTTTTACTTTCTCAAGCCAGTTTGTCCGCCTCTGTTCGTTTTGCCAGAGAGTGCATGGAATGGAAAGCTTTAGCATCATATAACCATGCCTTTTTTGTCAGACTGTCGACGGGAATGGTTAAACCAGCAGTGTTTCAAAGTTAAACAGATGACACATCTTGTATTTTAAGCCCAATGCTGAGCACTGGAAGAAACACAGATGCAACTCTTCTAACATCCCCCCACCCAACCCCCACCCCCCCCAACACTCATTGTCAGTCCCTCTGCCCACTCACACAGGCAAACACCTGGAGAGAATCTGCTTGTTCCTCTTTGGATCTATTGTCAAAGCCATTGCTTTTTAAAACGTGTGAATAGATTTGGAAGCCATCCCTGATTTTTATGTAAATATATGGCTCATGTTAAAAATAATGTGACAGGAATCTGGCAGATGGCTTTGCCTGAGTTAAAGAAGGGGGCTTTGTGCTGATGTGTGTGTGGGGGAGAGAAAGAGTTTGTGCGTGCTGGTGTCTGCCATGTGAAGACAGCAGTTTCTGGTATTAGGATGCTGTTCCCTTTCAGACAAGAACCTGGTACCTCTGCTCTGACAAGGAGATTCGAGACATTATTCTTAATCGTGGCGGGGAGCGTATTTTGCGAGATGAATATGTTGTGCTATTTCTGCACCCCATTAGAGGCATTTCACATTGTTCTGCTCCATTTTGCTCGCTCCGCAGCCAGAATGGAGGGCAGTCCCATGGCCACATTAGATGTGCTTTCTCCTTCAAACACTCATAAATTGCAGCAGTGTTTTTGATCCGGCTCAGCTGAAAGTGCTGCTATTTTTTTTTTTTTGGGTGTTTCAGACACGAGCTGTCTAGAGGAATGATGAACTTCCACTGCTGGTAAAATTGAACCTGTAAGTATTAGGACAAAAGCAATTCCTAGTGTTCCTGCTCTCACTTAGCTTGTTATCTTCCTGGAGAGGAGTTTTTGTTTACGCTGAATAGTCACACTCAAGGCAGTTGTTTTTGAGGTAGGATGCGTGTGTACCATCCTTTCCACGCCAAAACTCACCCCTTGTTTTTGTTTTGAACTGAAAAGAAATTAACAGATTTCTCCTACTCTTTGTATACATTCTACAAGTCATTTTGTCCGTGTTTAAATGTGCAACTCGGTGGGTGACATATTGAAATGGTGACTATTTGGAGTGTGTGCAAACCAGGGGTCACACCAGGGATGTAGTGGAGAATAAACGCAAGTAAACAAGTTTATCCACCTCTCAAATTTCACAAACAGAGTTTATTCACCGCTCAACAGAGTTTATTCACCCTGTAGTATGATTTATCTACTCAACACAATTTCTAACATTCCAAAATCAATCTATGTCATCTGAATGTGCACTAGAGACAATTAAAATGCACTGGGACTGTTCAAACATGTTTTCCATGTCTTTTTAAAACATCTGGTGTTGCACCATACATCCACTTCACCGTGATCACCAAATTCCTAGTTTACCCACCTCTGATTTTACCACTACACCCCTGGTTGCACCTGATGTGTCTGTGTTTCTTTCCTCCTCTCCCCTCAGGTCGTTAACTGACTCTGTATATAGTGTGTGTGGTTTTTCAGGTAGACGTGTAAACCTGTCAAAATAAGCAGAAGAGTTGGGGCCCCGTCACAAGTCAGAAAAAGGTTTTTTTTTTTCCCCCGTGAAATATTTACACCAAAACATCACATCAGGCATTAGTCATGGGAGCACCATTCAAAGGCACTGAGGAACATTTGTTTAAGTGTTGTGTGAGATAGGTTCAATAGGTGGATTTACATTGCTGGAAGTGTGTGATAAACTAATTTTGAATTCCTGGGAAGTTAAAAAATAGTCACACAGCTGGAGTTAATTTTTTTCCCTCCCTCTCCTTTATTTATCACACCGACAGAGGAAAGTTCACGAACGTTTGTTTCACCATGTATGTGTGTGTGTATATGTGTGTGTGTGTGTGTGTGTGTGTGTGAGAGAGAGAGAGAGAGAGAGAGAGAGCAAGAAGGAGAGAAAGAGAAATTGCATGCATGTGTGTGTGAGAAAGACTGTGTGCATGCACGTGATGGTCTGTGTCTGTGTCTCTGTCCATATGCAAGTGTGTCTGTGTGTGTGGACAGTCACCCCAACATGTGCTGAACTGGGGAGGGGGGGGGGGGGGTGTGGAGTGCCATGAGTAATGTGTGACGTTGAGGGATGAGGCGGTTCACTAAAGGTCTGATTGGGAGGTGGGAGGAAGGCGAGGTGGTGGCAGGTCATTAGGAGTAATATAGGCCGAGGAGAGACAGCCCAGCTGGAGCGAGCGACCCACCGACTGACCGAGCGAGTGACCCACCGGCAGCCCACTCACTCACTTACCGCCCGCATCGCTCTGTCCTCTGTCCCCTCCTCTCACAACTCCACACCGCACCCTTACGGTCCCTGCACAAGACCAGCAGCACTTCAGCAGCATTCGAATCCAGAATTTGAATCAGAATTCCTTTTATTACCTGGTCCCCGGAGAGATTGACCAGGTATTACAATGACACTGTCCGTCTGTCTGTCTGTCTGTGTATGTATGTGTGTGTGTGTGTGTGTGTGTGTGTGTGTGTGTGTGTCTGTCTGTCCGCCCATATGGGGGGCCAGGTTGCCATCTCTGATTGCGCTTGTTATCTTTGTACGAGTACACTGAATTTCCAAAGTGCAATCCTTAAACTGCATGAGCTTAGTCATTTAAAAAAATAAAATACTAAAAATACTAAAGGTAGCAGGTTACAAAACAGAATTCCTTTATTGTCACTGTATGAGTACAACGAAATTCGAAAGTGCAATCCTTAAGGTGCATGAGCATAATCATTTAACACAATAACACCAAAAATAGCAGGTTACTGAAATGTCACCCCTTTACAAGTTGTGTTGTTGTTATTCCTTCACAGAATGAATGTATTATCTATGCTTCTCAAACACATTTATGATTTTTACAGATGTGCGTGCTTTATTATGGGTGAGGTCTGGTTTGTTTTTCCAGTAGTCTTGGCTACTGTAGGGCACGGGAGAGGAGTCTGGAAGTCAAAGGGTCGAGAGGTCAAGAGGTCAAGAGGTCAAGAGGTCAGAGTATTGTCCTAATGGCCTGTGTTTGGGAGTGGTTGGAGCAGGTTGCCAAGTGAACCTGGGGCTGAGCACGGGCAGATATGAATACAGTGACCACAGGCACACAGATACATACATGTGCTTATGCACTCACACACACACACACACACACACACACACACACACACATATAGAAACAGACATGTCATAATGCATACATTGAACACACACACACACACACACACACACACACACACACACATATATAGAAACAGACATGTCCTAATGCATACATTGAACACACACACACACACACACACACACATACACACACACACACACACACACACACACACACACACACACACATATATAGAAACAGACATGTCCTAATGCATACATTGAACACACACACACACACACACACACACACACACACACACACACACACACACACACACACACACACACACACATCAGGGATGGAAATTCTCAGCAGTCACCAGCCAAATGCTGTTAAAATATAAAAGCAGCTGGTTGATTCCACATTTTCCACAGATTTACTGTTGCGTGGCTGGTGCATTTTATCATTTATTTGTCAGTGGCTGGTAAAGGTTCACATTTAAAAAGCGAATTTTCACAACGCTGACTCGCACACACAGACAGACAAACACACACACACACACACACACACACACACACACACACACACACACACACACACACACACACACACACACACACACACACACACACACACACACACACACACACACATTCATATGTGTATATACACACACTCTCACACACATGTGCACACTCACTGCACATGCCCTCTCAAAACATGTACAGTCACACACACACCCACACACACACACGCACACACACACGCTCACACACACATTCATATATATATATATACACACTCACACACGTGCATACTCACTGCACAACCCCTCTCAAAACATGTACAGTCACACACACACACGCACACACACACGCTGACACACACATTCATATGTATATATACACACTCACACTCACACACGTGCATACTCACTGCACAACCCCTCTCAAAACATGTACAGTCACACACACACACACACACACATACACACACGCTCACACACATTCATATGTATATATACACACTCACACTCACACACGTGCATACTCACTGCACAACCCCTCTCAAAACATGTACAGTCACACACACACACACACACACACATACAGTTCATACAGCCGCTCTGAAAGTAAACAGCAGAGATGAGATGAGATGAGCTGGGGGTAAATCTGTTCGAGGTCTGCAAAGCATGCAGGCTGGCTGTAGGCAGACCTGCTCCAGCCGAGAGGGTTCAGCTGGAGGGGACAGCGCAGGGAGGTAGGGGGGTAGGGGGGTAGGGGGACTGGGTAGCGGGGTAGGTGGGTGGATGGATGGGTAGGTGGTGGTGGTGGTGGTGGTGGTTGGGCTCTGGTGGACAGCGCAGGGGGGTAGGGGGGTAGGGGGACTGGATAGCAGGGTAGGTGGGTGGAGGGATGGGTAGGTGGTGGTGGAGGTGGTGGTGGTTGGGCTCTGGCGGACAGCGGAGGGAGGGCAGATATTACTCTCTAATTATTTGAACAAGAGGCTGCTGATGGAGGAGTGCAAGCTGTTGCAGCGAGCGAGACGCATGTAAGCAGACGTGTGCTAATGCAGTCATTGGAACACACACACGCGTGCACACACACACGCACGCACACACACACGTTTGTTTTTCTATGCTTGTGCTTA
>CM050205.1:19200000-19212500 GCA_027475355.1 Coilia nasus
CTTTTTCAAACACGCGGTCTGTGTACAGAGTGTCTCACAGGTGAACGACAGGCTAAGCCCAACACCAAACAAAACACCACAGTGCTCGTGTTGTCATATTCCCCCATTACACCTGTCTTAAAAGTGCTTAGAAATAATTAACATGTTAATTATGTTAAGATGTTCAAGTAGGTAACACTTTATTTTACGGTTCCTTTTTTAGTGTATCTACTTGTAACAACATGTAATATTATGAACTTATACTGCACATACCTAACACTAACCCTAACCCTAATCCTAGGGTACAGTGTAAGTACATAATGTTACATATTGTTACACACTTTGTTACACTGTACCTAATTGATGGAGAAGGGACTGTAAAAGAAAATGTAAGTGTAGTAACAAAAATTGATCAGGTCAGAACATAAACGTGGAAGAAGCAGAGAAAGAAGGAGAAAGAAAGAAAGAAAGAAAGAGAGAGAGAGAGAGAGAGAGAGAGAGAGAGAGAGAGAGAGAGAGAAGTAGAGAGATACAGAGGGACAAAACCTAATTCACACTCCTCTCCAACCCACATCTTCCTTTCTTTAGTCAGAAAGAGGAAGCGCAGGGGTGAAGGGATGTCCTGGAGGGTAGGTTTTTTTTTTTTTTTTGGAGGGGGATGGGGGGGGGGGGGTGAGCTGGGATTGTCTGAGTTAAACTGCCTCTCCTTTCATTGGCCTCTCCAGCCATTTCTCACGCCCGTTAATTGGTTTTATTTGTAAATCTGGTCATTACCGGTTAATGGCTGTGAGTGGTGGTGTGAGTGAGTGAGCAAGTGAGAGAAAGAGAGAAAGAAAGAGAGTGAGAGAGAGAAGGAGGAATAGAGAGAGAGCGAGGGGCTTAGTGGGGCTTGACCCAACCAGTGGGAAAGGCTGGAGGATGTGAATGTGTGACCACTCTCCTACCTGCCTTTGTGCCGGGTCAGGAGGGGTTGGGGAGGGGAGGGGAGGGGAGGTGTCTGCACGTCGGACGGCTTTTGTTGGGCCTTTGTTCCACAGCGACTGTGACTCCTGGGACATCCAGCCCCCTCCCCACCCCTCCCCAGGACCTGCTCCTGGCCTGCCCCACCACCGCCTCACAGCTCAGCCTGTCTGGCCTGGCTCTGGCTCTGGCTCTGGCCACATTACAAGTGAGTGATTCGTTATAGTGTGATTTCCTTTGACTGTTGGTGACAGGACTCCCAATATTAACAATGGACACTTCATACGACTCCAGGCAAAATTCTGACATGCTAGTCTTTTTGTCGGGGTGTCATAGAATGTCACAGACAAAAATCACAGGTCGTGAAGTATGTCACATTGTGAGACTCACTCACGTTCGATGTCGTGCCCGATTTTTCGGAATTGGGCACAATGTTGGAAATGTGTCGGTCTGGTGATCCTAGATGAGAGAGCTATTCAGAGGGAAGCAGACTTCCTCTGGAGAGACTAACCCCCATTGCTCTTGTAGACAAACACACACACACCACACACACACACACACACATACATACACGTGCAGGTTCACATATTACAGTACATTCTCTTTCTGTCAACTCTTCCTTCTCTGTCTCCCTCTCTGCCTGTCTCTGCCACTGTCTCTCTCTCTCTCTCTCTCATTCTCTCTCTCTTACACACACACACACACACACACACACACACACACACACACACACACACACACACACACACACACACACATAAGACACAAGATAGATAGCTGGAGGGCACTGGCTTTATCTATAGACCCCCACCCCTCAACACACTCCCCCCACTCCCATCTGCCCTGCCCTTCTCACCCTGCTCTGTTGATATCAAGGCAAAGGCCAGACTCACACTTCAAAACCAGAAGGAGAGAGAGAAAGAGAGAGAGAGAGAGATCGGGAAAGAGAGAGATGGAAATGAATAGAAAGAGAAAGAAAGGGGGAGGGAGAGGGAAAGAGGGAGATGGATGGAGAGAGTGAAAGAGAGGACCTTGTGAAACGTAATCATGTGACCCTGAAGGAGTCTGCCTTCTGCTCTTCAGATGATCCCACAGGTCAGGGCTGTGTGTGGAGGCCGATTGGACAGCGCCTTTCTATCAGTCAATAATGCATTAGCACTTAGCAACACACACATATAAGCTTTCACATTACCCCCAAAGCTTGTTTTCTACAGAATTATCTGATTAGCCAATGACCAAGTCTGTATCTGTCATAGAAGCTTGTCCTGATTAAAAAGGAAAGTCTTGAAAACAACAAACACTTTATTTTACAATTCTTTTTTAGTGTATCTACATGCAACAACATGTGATATTATGTACTTACACTGTACATACCTAACCCTAACACGTACGTTAACCCTACGTTACAAGGTAAGTACATAATATTACATATTGTTACACACTTTGTTACACTGTACCTAAATAATGTAACAGGGACAGTGAAATCAAGTGTAACACCATATGGAATGTGCTACTGTGTCCCAAAGCTTTAGATACATAAAGCGTAGTGTAAAACTTTGAATTACTGTAAATGCATTCAATCACTGCTTCTTTCAAAATGCATGAACATTTCTCTCTGTTAGTGTTCACAACCAGCAGAACCCAGTAAATGACTTTTGGGAAATATTGCAGACATGTAGATACTTTGCTCAAAACAATTAAGTTTTAGTTCAAAACTTGCTTAAAAAAATAGATAAATAAATGTAAAATGTAAAAACAAATGTAAATAGGAACAGACTCTGCCTGGATATAATAAAACTATCCTAGATAGGAGATAGGAAGACTGGGCTGGTTTTTGTGGGGAAGAAAAGTCATATTTCTGTTTATAGCCTGACTACCATTTAGACAATATGGCCAAACTTGTACATGCATTGAAAACTCTGTGCAAAATATTGGTGCTGTCAGATTATTATTGCTTTATATATGCAAATCAGGGGCCCTCAGAAACTGACCCAAGAAGGCAACAGCATCTAATTTACAGTAAGGGTCATATAATTCAGCAAACAGTTTTCACCAAAGCAACTTTCACAGTTAAAGGGTCCTACACAGGCCAGGAGTCAGACCCTGGTCAAGTGTTTTTTAAGGCTGGTGTGCTTATCATGGTACTAAAAATTCCACACAAAACAGTGGTATTCAAACAACTGTAACTGAAAGATAGTACTGGTGGTAGATACCATCCTGTATACATCTTAAGCACCCTTGTTTTAGCAACATAACTACAGGCATATGCATGTTTTTCAGGCTTGATATTCGAATACAGTGATGAATTACAGATAATATATAGCCTACACAGTATTAAAATACCCCAAATGTTCAGAACAAAAGGGCTTAAATGTCAGTTGCTAGTGCAACATCAAATTGTACTTTGCAAACCTGATTCTTTTGTTTGAAGACTATCCTAAAAGTTTAATTTCTGTCAATAGTAATTAGGTGTTTCTTGTCTAAATTAATGAGAACATAAATGCAGGAGGTCTAAAGTCATATATGCAGTCATGCCAACACTGCTAAAATAAGGGTATTTAATACAATTGCAAAGCACTGTTAACGGCTTGCTTTGAAATATTTGTGTGGTGTAGGTGACTCCAGGGGTGGATAGGGCAAGCTTTTATGTATTTCTTTCAAAACATTGAAAAGCAAGCGCGACTATGGCAACAAATGTGAACTTATACAAGTGTAATGAAGAAGAGACCATGGATCAACGGCTGTTTAGCACATTGCTCTATGAATAAAACTGTTTTGTAGACTTTCTGTGGCACTTTGTAGTAAAATTCTACTGGAAAGCTCCAGATTTACCACGTTTGTTTGCTATGTGATGACAGTATGTACTTTCATAAAAAATGTTACCTCTTCCTCAGCAAGGCAACCTTTAAGACCGCAAATAAGAGGACAAGGCCTCACATAGATCTTGTACACGCATGTGGAATAATGTTTATGTTTCATGATTCGCAAGAAACTGTTTATAACCTCGGCTTAGCATAACGAAGATCATAAAGAATCGCTTAACTAGCTCGGAAACATTCATTATAAAAGGTCATTAAAGTAAACATTTCCAAGAATGAAACAATACTGTTTGATGTAATTAAAACTTAAAGGAAAGATTCACAAACAACTGCATGGGGCACTGGATTTTTGGTGTGTTTTGCGTGTTTTGTGTGTGTGTGTGTGTATGTGTGTATGTGTGTGTGCGCGCGCCCGTGTGCGTGTGTGTATGTGTGTGTTTGTGTGAGTAAGACTTGAGTAAGACTGTGTGTGTGAGTTTCTCTCTTGTGAGTGTGTGTGTGTGTGTGTGTGTGTGTGTGTGTGTGTGTGTGTGTGTGTGTGTGTGTGTGTGTGTGTGTGTAATGAGGGTCTGTCCATGCCTGTGGTGGTGCCAGTAGTGGTGTTGGTGGAGGAAGTGACGAAGGGGACCCCGACAACGCAGAGTGGCAGACACTCACAGTCACTCATGAGATCATCTCACGCACTAAAACACCACGGCCAGCAGACACGCTTGGCCATATGGTTGCCTGGTCCTCTCTCTCCCTCTCTTCCTCTCAGTCACTCCCTTCCTTCCTTGCTTGCTCACTTTCTCTCTCCATCCTTCTCCCTATTCCCTTCACACTGCGTATCTATCACTACCTCTCTTTCTGTATGTGTGTGTGTGTCGGTTTGTGAGAGAGAGAAAGGGAGTAAGAGAGAGAGAGAGAGAGAGAGAGAGAGAGAGAGAGAGAGAGGAAGACAGAGTGTGTGTGTCAAGAAACAGCCGTATGGGTGTGATGAGTAATGTGAGTATGTTTTATCACTAACATTCTGTGTGTGGGAATCTTTCAGTCCTCACTGTATAAGCAGTACACTCAAAAAAAATCCTTGGATTTAATTTCAAAAGTTATGTGAAGTGGTTCCACGAAACTGTGTTACATAGCTCGTGAGATACAATGACATTACTAAAACAGTGTTGTAGAACACTGACTAAAATGAAATCATCAAGAATTTTCCTTGATGAAAAAAGATAAGATGAAAATGTTTGTCTTCGAGCTGATACGTCTTGACAATGTTACCAAAAACAGTTACATTCAAGGTTTCTAGAGTGGAGACTCTTTGCTTACATGGAATAAGTCTACAGCAGCTCAAGTTTCTGCAAGTAGCTTAGTGCTGCAAACACTCTTTTCTACTAGAGCCATGACAGGAGGAAAAAAAGGCTTGATATCGGGTGCTGTTTTAAATATCATGACAATGATAAGAAAACCTAATGTCTAATTTTATCTGACGGGAAGGTGTGCAGACTAAAAAAAAAACACTACAAGAATAACACCACACATGGTATGACAAGGCACATTGAGGTAAGTTAACTTTAGCTAATGTGTTGGTTCTAAGCTAATGTTGATTTTAGGGATCTACACTGGAGATCAACCAGATAGTTATGGTCTTATGGCACACCCATTACACAGGCTGTTATTTATAGTCGCAGTGGGCAAATATCAAGTTGTGAAAGAGATGAAAATGAATGGGAAAGCTCATGTATGTAGTCCTAGCCTGCATGCAATACAGCTAGATGTAGGCTAGATCAATGGCTATGAAAGAGGGAACATTTAATAACAGTGTGAAACTGACACACGGTCTCAGATATAGCTCCACCCACAATCATGCATACACATACTTACACACACACACACACACACACACACACACACACACACACACATACAGACACACACACACACATATAAAAACACACCAACACACACACACACACACAAACACGCACGCACATACAAACAAACACAAACACACACACACACACTTGTACAAACACACAGAGTTTCAGAGAGTTCTAAGGACTGTACACTGAAAGCACTAAGCTCATATTATGTTTATATGCTCCTCTTTCTCCACACATCTCACATATTGTTTAGCCACAACGTCTATTTTTCAGGACCTGGACCTTGTCTGAGTGGCAGTGGTTATCTATTCCCATCAGGACCCTCTGAATAAATTTAAGTGTACTTCAGGTCAGACTGGTAGCGCAGGTTCAAAACATAGATGACCCCAAACAAAAGAAGAGCGATGACACTGGTGACATCTTCATCCAAAGGATGGTGACTCCCTCAACTACAACAACTTGCGTCGTTGTGACATTGCCTTATTGCGTCATGCAAGAGCCTGCATCAATGGGGCATTGCGTCATTGTGTTCTTCCGCTCCGGCGCCACTGGACTGCAAGAAATGTTGTCTTGTGTTTTTCTTGCCAAACTGTGAAGCACTTTGAGCTACATCTTGTATGATTGTGCTATACAAATAAAGATTATTATTATTACTATTATAACTATGATCCCAAATCTTCAGGTGGACCAGTGGCGTCTGCACCCTCATATCTAAAGACTGTGGTCCTCTCCATTTGGCTTTGGGCATCCTATATCATGAATCAAAAAACAGAAATAACATAGGACATTCTGCCTCTGCACCAGCTTGTCTCAAGGTCATACTAAAGGCCTACATCCCATCCAGGGTGTTGCGATCCTCTAATATGAACTGTCTGGCTTTACCCTCTCCTCACACAAGGCGACGCCACTCTAAACGTCTCTCTGTCATTGTCCCTCAATGGTGGAACAACCTAACAGTCACTACAAAAGCAGCGACATCCCTCTCAACCTTTAAAAAGCTTGTGAAGACCCTTCTTTCCCAAGACTGCTTCTTTCCAACATAACTAGTCTCTACTAAATAAACGTTTGACCTAGGTGTCTCGTGCTTGTATGAGTCTGTGTGTGTGTGTGTGGGGGGGGGGGGGGGGTGGGGGGGGGGCGATGTAATGTAATGTAACATTAGATGATGGGTCAAACAAGTAAATTTACACCCATGGCCACAAGAACAGTTCATCACAGCTGTGCACTGTAGTTTTTTAATTTCTGTAAAAGGGATGCAAAATTCACATCTATGTTTTTTTGCCAAATTCTGTGATTTTGTAAAATAGTCCAAAAAAAAAGACACTGTTTATGTTAATTCAAACATTTGAACTTTTCAGCAGAGAATGGGTCAATTGCTAACATTAGCACTGACACCTTATGATAGCAATACTGCTTTAACAAATATACTGTTACTTACCTTGAAACTGAAATGAATACATGAAGTGTTTGTGACTTTGGTATACTAGACACAGAAACTGTGCTTTATATAAAACAACTTAGCAAAGTTAAGTGTGTAGGCCCCTGTGTATTTTGAAAAATCAAACTTTTACCGAAGATTTCTTCTAGGTTCATCAACCATCTCTCCATATTGGCAACGTGCCACTAGTTGCATGGGTGTGTGTGTGTGTGTGTGTGTGTGTGTGTGTATGCCTGTGTGTGTTTGTATCTGTGTGTAAATTAGATTTGCATCACTAACTTGCAAAGCACACTGTGATGTTTGCTTTCGCAGGGTATATGAATTAGTGTGCACTTTAGTTATCACACCTGACCCCTTCTGTTCAGTGACTACAGGGGAAACACTTCAACGTGAATAGTTGAGTTTTTTTTCCCCTTGATTCACAGTATCATAATTGTCTTGTTTGTCTCATTACAATTGCCTTCAGTTTGTTTTGTGCCTTCACTTGTTGTTGTTCTGTCTTTATTTGTTGTTTATGTTATAGGCAAACAACCTTTATTTTGACACTGACACATCAAAAAGGAAAGATTCTTCATTTCTGTTATTAAAGGATTAGAACAGTCACTCAGGCTGTTGTGGCAAGCTCTCACAAAAGCTTTGCTGTAATGCCATAATTACAACCACGGCATTTATTCTTCAGTCCCTTTTCTGTTTTTTGTTTTTTTTTTGAATTTTGAATTTATGGAAATGGCTTTTGTTCGGACTAAGTTTTCTTGATGTTACGTTCGATAGGATAAACGTTGAACTTCCTTCAGCCTCGTGAAATTCCATGGCGGATTACGGTCATGTTTCCAACTGTTGGTGCAATATGAATCTTGTCTGGACTGTGTTTGCAAATAAAACCTGCTCTTCAAGGCACTGGTGTTTTTGTCTCGTCTGATCCCCTGAGACAAGCAAAGATATGGAGACAAACACACACAAACACACTTTCTCTGGCCTAAGCCCTGCCTGCAGCTCTTTACACATGAGCTTGTGTTTGTGTGTGTGTGTGTGTGTGTGTGTGTGTGTGTGTGTGTGTGTGTAGCCCACATGCACGTGGGCATTTGTGTGTATGTGTTTTTGTGAGTTAGTGTGTGTGTGTGTGTATTTGTGTGAGAGTAAGTGTTTGTGGGCGGCAGAAGAGGTGGAATGACATTTCAGCCGTAATATATCGCAGTGGGTTTCAAACGATACATCAATAGCATTGCTGATTAGCTGAGTAAGTAGCCTCTGGACCAACCCCCAACACACACACACACACACACACACACACACACACACACACACACACACACACACACACAAACACACTGGCACAGACACACACACACACACACACACACACTCACAAAGTAAATAAAACACTCGCGGGGAAGGTGGGCAGTGGCGTCTCCTTGCTAGCAGTTATTAATTTGTTTAGAAGGGAGCTGAGGCCAGCCTCCCCACTCATCCAGCACAAGTAGCTGAAGGGAAAGTAACTTAAGAGGCTAATGATCTCGCCCTACTCAAATAGCTGCAAGTGAGTGTGCATGTGTGTGTGTCTATGTGTGTGTAAATGTGCTCTCTCTCTCTGTTTCTCCTTCTCTCTCTCTCTATCTCGTCCTCTCTCTCTCCCTCCCTCTCTCTCTCTCTCTCTCTCTCCCTGAAACGGGATCCGACCTAAATCACCCTTGAAAGGTACAACAGTGGCACAGTCCCCAGGGCAGACAGAGACGGAGACAGAGACAGAGAGCGAGAAGGAAGGACGGACGAACGGCCATCCTAATAAATCAGCGCTGCTCGCCAGTCCCCCTTGGGCACACTCGCCTCATGCTACCTGCCAATGGAACAGGCCTTTTGTGGCTTCAGACGTACCACTGTGTGGGTGTGTGTGTGTGTGTGTGTGATCATGTGTTTCAGTGGTTGTGAGGGCCAAATGTCCTCACAACAATAGGAAAACTAGAAAAAAATGTACTTATGAGGATATTATGATGGTCCTCACAACCTCATAACAGTGTTTTTTTTGGCCATTTTGTTGTTATTGAGAAAAGTAGAAGTGCAAAAACATTTCTTTAGACAGACAGCGAGAGTGAGAGAAAGAGAGTGAGTGTTTGCGTGTGTGAGACAGAGAGAAAGAAAGTGAGTGTGTGTGTGTGTGTGTGTGTGTGTGTGTGTGTGTGTGTGTGTGTGTGTATGTGTGTGTGTGAGACAGAGAGAGTGAGAGAGAGCAGTAGCGGTTCTAGGGGGGGTCGGGCTGGGCCTTTGCCCAGGGCGCAATTTCGTGAAGGGCGCCGTGCTATTGGCCTCACGAGCGCTTGAAAAAAAAAAAAATATCATCTAAAAAAGTTTTTAATATCTATCACATCACTGTGTAGGAAATTGGCAAATTGGCGCCCCCTTTGGCTGCCCGCGCCCCTGCTGAAAAGTTCCAGTGAACAGAAGCTGCGAGAGAAGGGCAAAGGGGAGGGGCGCGGGGGACAGTTCACCTCTGCGGTCACCAAGGTGAATTTAACTCCTAGTCGACAGTGACAGTGTTCGGGGATGGGAAATACAGTATGTTGACTGTCGAGTGACAAACAGGAGATGGACAGAAAAAGGTCAAAGCCATTAGAAGTGTAGAAACGAGCAAAAGATGAAGGTATGCAACTGTTCTCTCTGCATGATCACGTTATCCATGCCATGAATGAAGGGCTAATGTTAATCATGGTATAACTCTTACGTTTGTTAGCCTTCTATCTATGATGCTACGATTGCTATACTCAACAATAATTCGGTCTTAGCTCAACAAACACAAGATCTAATTTCACCATAAGATTTGGCTTTGCAACAAAACGGTACAAGTAAAGTTATTATTGATTTCCATAATTTGGATTAACGTTGAGCCCTGTCATTAGCCAACAAAATGTTATGGTAGTTTCAACATTTGCAATTTGCTGCAACTCATAGTTTGCATAGTTTAACTATAGGGTAGTTTAGCATAGTAAACCAGTCATACCTGAACGTGAACAAGCATACTGTAGAATTCGAGGCAGTAACCAAGGAGGTAATTGTTCCTCCCTAAATGATAGCGTCTAATGACGGACATTTGGCATGTAAGGGCATGCTATCATAATGAAATTGTAATTTATGGATGTTTTTTATAAGACTTTTTGTAGCCTACAGTGTTTTGATGTTAATTTCAAGTGCAATTCAATAATAAGAATCACTATGTGCTCATAACAAAACGTGAAAAATTATGTTTTTTTTGTCATTGGGGGAGGGGGTCTCGCCCGGGGAGTAATTCAATGTAGAACCGCCACTGAGAGAGAGAGTGTGTGTGTTGGGGAGGGGGGCAGGTGAGGTGGAGAGATCTTTTGAAATCTCACCAGTAAATTATTTTAAAAGGAAAAAAAAAAATCTCATTTGGTAATTTTATTACTAATAACTAGCCCAGTGCTTTTTACAGTCTTCTGAGCATGAACTAATACCTTATTATAAGGACATGTTCTTTATCACACATTCATTGTTGAATATACATTCAGAAACACATTGTTATGCATGACAATAAAGTTATCTATCATTTTATTACCTTTAAATCTAATGGTAAGCATAGGAGTTCATTTGCTTTTCCTATGTCCTGTGTGTTTCAGTAGGTCTTTGTATCTTGAAGTCCAAAGAGCTTGTTAAGCTGACACCATGTGTATATGCTCTTAATTGTGGTGACTGCCCATGAAAACCAATCTGCAGTGTGTGTGTATGTCTGTGTGTGTGTGTGTATGTGTGTGTGTGTCGTAGTGGTATTGGGCAATGTCTCAAGGGCATGTCTCGATGACTTTTAGATTTGTCCATTCCCCGCCTCAAAGTACTGATTCTGCAATGGCCATTGTGGCTTAACACATCAGGCATTTGTCTCCAGGTAACTGCAAGGTGCATATTTAAGTAAGTACCTTTTTTATACTATTTGCTCATTCTTCGGCGTGTTACATTCATTGGCTGTCAGTCAGCGAGCCTTTCACTGAGGAGCTGCCACGCTGCGGATTCCATTGCCATGGTAACATTACAAGGTTGATACATCCCTGGGAAATCCATTTAAAATCATATTAAAAGTTAAAAATGGAGGGGGGTGGGCAGGGGGGTATTTCAGACTTCTCAAGTCTCATTGCCACTACCACAGCAGTCTTTGAATTCATAAATCTACACCAAGGTTAGATGCTGCAGCACAAAGATGCTGCTACTATGCTACTAACCGGCATACAAACTCTTTTTTTTTTTTCAGTGGGATTTTTTTAAGTGGGTAAGGTTTGCTAGCTTGATGCATCAGCTGCTTTCACATCATTTCGCTTCATGCAAAGCGTCTGAAACCTCTGCATTGGCATTCATTCGCTCCACGGCGGGTGGATACTTTCTAACGGGGCCAGCTGGTAAATTAAGCTTTTACCAAAACCCATAGGAAGTAGGCCAATAACATCTTTCCCCCTGATAAAATTCCTCAAGCATTCTTCCTGTTTTGCCTTTAATCCTCAATTTTGGGAAAGTTGGCAGCACAGAATGTACAGCTTCGTCTATATCATCTCACCAGCTTTGTTCGGTGCTGCTTGAACTTGCACACTTGAGTTCAACGTCATCGTTTTCAGCCCTAACTGTTCGCTGATTGGTCTGTATACATTCAGAGATGGAGAGAACCGAAACGTATGTTCATGCTCCCTGGCGCAGTTGCTGGAGGTAAATAAAACTGAGTGGAAGCAGGCAGCACTAGGCGGCACTAGCCTGGCTAAGGGTTTGCCACGGCACCGAATAATCTCCTCCCCTCAAACATGGCCGCATTCAACGTTCAGGTGCACGAAAGATCTTAACAACATCGTCATGGGATTATACATGCAAGTATGCAGGTACACACATTTGGTCTTTACATGTTAACTCTCTGAAGTTTACAAGACATTTAAAGCTGAGACATTTACGAATATTTCTAGTGCAGTTATTAAACAAATGAATGGATTGATTAACTTATGAAGTAATGCAATTAAAAAGATAAACCAGTGCTAGTGCAATGCAAATACAATCTTACAAAGTAATTGGGCAAATACAAATTGCCTTGCTCTAGGGGGTGCGATATCGATCACTGTCATTGCTGCAACCTCTACCCACCACCACAAAACCAATCTGTGAGAACGAGGCAGATGATTACGTTTTTTTTACTCTGCATTTTGTAACCTTTTGTCATTGACTCTGATAAAGACGCTAGCATCGAAACGCCAGCCTGCTGCACCTATTAAAAAAGTTTAAACAAGTACTCAGTGTACTCCAGTTCTTCCTGGGATCAGGTCTTTATGTAGAAGTGGCCCAGTGTTTGCCGAATCTGTCATTGTCCTTCTAATCCCACAGCTAATGACCCCTCCACTGTGTCCACTTGTCCTTGTGTCTGGCTGGATGAGAGCATGTCGGGCCGAGCCAGGAAGCGAATCTCCGATC
>CM050205.1:19222500-19237500 GCA_027475355.1 Coilia nasus
GGTTGAGGAAACCGCATGTGAAAGTTGCGTAAAGAGCGACGCGTGCCGCTCGTGCCAGGAATGACACAGAAACACTCACCAAATACTTAGAGTTCCATGCAGGTGTTTGTTGAGGTTTGTCAGAAACATTCAGGAAATTGAGGTATCTCTTATCCCACTCAGATGAGCCTTTTTTTCAACACAACAGAAGTCTGAGAGAGAGAGAGAGAGAGACAGACAGAAAGAGAAAGAGAGGAACAGAGAGAGAGAGAGAGAGAGAGATTACACATTTCTCTCACTTCCTGACTAAACTCATCTCCGTTGCTACATGATAACCCCTGGCTCTGCCAAAGTTTGCACACATTCCAATGCACTCACATCAGAACAGCGATATCTCCTTTGTACACAATCGGCAAAACAGCTGGTCAAATGTCAAGCTGCTCTGAGGGGGATGTTTTGTAAATAACCTGCGATAATGACTTTAAATACTTCCACAAAACAATTTTCATGAGGAAAAACCACCCATGTAAACCCCTGGCCTCCAACACCCCCACACACACCCACACACACACATACACAGATACTAATACACACACACCTTACAGTCCCCTGCAGCCCATTCTCGAGACAGGATAGGCCTTTTCACGTTTGTGCCCGCAGGCTAGACGTGTCACCGCGTGGACTAATGGCTCCCACCACTCAACCTTCTCTTGTCACTACCAGACAACGCTGCTGCCGCCGCCGTCGCCACCGCCGCTGCATTAAATTACAAACGGGCCTCGGACAAGTCCCTCTCTCCTCCTCCTCCCGATATTCAATCTCATGATAAATTGTTTTGGAATTCGAGGCCTCACTGAGCAGGCCCCATGTTCCCAGGCAAAGCTCTCTCTCACTCCCCTGTTCTTTGGTCAGGTTGAAAAGCCTTTGAGGTTGAGGACAAAACGGAGCTATCTGTCAAACTAGTCAAACTAAGCTGCTCTTTACAGACTCAGGCTATTGGGGTTTAGGTAAACGAATCCATAACAATATGCCAAATGTGAGAAAACAAACACTGCTTAGTCACAGCCTCAGGGTGAAGTGAAGGGTGGAAGATTGTTGTTAGGTGGATGGTGTCTGTCTTAAAGAACTGCACCATCACCACCACCGGCTCTTCAGTTTACAGCAGTGCTTACTTGTACGTACAACAATGTGCCTACTTGCAACGTAGCACGCTGCATATAATTGTATATTTCAACTTACACCCACCCACATGGCTACTTTTTAAATGGAGCAGGTCTTGAATCCTGTCATCCTTGTGCTTGAAATGTAATGCATTACATGCTGTAATTAAAAGTTGGCAGTTATGACTCCCACCCTTTGACTACATGTACCGGTGCTGTATGCACAAGCAGGACCTTCATTTCCACATTTACACACCAATATCTGGCCTACCATGAATGTAAAGATTAGGGTTAGGGTTAGGGTTGGGGTTAGGTTTAGGGTAAAAACCTCAACACATAGCCAACTGACATCAGCACATAAAATTTAGTTCAACGGAGATAAAAACGAGAAAGAATAAAAATCAACTGTAAGGAGAACTGTTTGCATTTTCCAGATCAGAGGAAAGAGGCAGCTGTGGGTCATGGAGCCCTGGAAATGCCCTGAGCGGCACATGGGCATGGAGCTGGGAGAGGGCGGGGGTGATAGGAACGGCAACCAGGAAGCAAGCTCCTCAGAGGACGAAGGTGCGCCAGTGAGCTGCTGACCAGGAGCGTTCTCTCCGTCAGCAGAACTGCTCTTTACCCTGACGGCCAATCTGGCTTGAGAGCCTACAATCCAATCCAATAACCAATCCAATTTTTCAAATCACCTTGTTCCACTTGAGCAGTTTAGACAGGTGATTTCATTAACTAACTACTTCTACCTGGCTCAAGAGTTGTGCTAATTTAGCGAATGACTAGAAGAAAGTTGTGGTACTGCATTGTCGATCCTGAAGCCAGGTTGACTACCACTGGTTGTTTGTGAGGTGAAGAGATGAATAGACCTTCAAAGGGGTGGACTGTGGTGTGGACTGAGAATATGAGAGGTTAGCATCAAAATCCAGTATAGAGCAGAGAGTGGCTGTGTTGTGAGTGGGCATTGTAGTGGTTCTATGTGGGCTAGACCCAAAGTAATGAAAGTGAAAGTCCCATTATTGTCATTGTGATCACACAGCACAGCACAGCACAGCACACGGTGCACACAACAAAATTCACCTCTGCATTTAACCCATCACACACACACGTGAGCAGAGGGCAGCCATGACAATGGCACCCGGGGAGCAGTGCGTGGGGACGGTACCATGCTCAGGGTACCTCAGTGGCGCTACTGGTGACCAAGGATTCAAATCTGCAATCCTGCAGTCACAGGTCCGATATCTTAACCACTAGGCCACCACTGCCTATAATGCTATATAGATAATGCTATATAGATAGATATAGCTATATATATAGATGTATGTTTTACTGAAGGTGCTTTACTGAACGTGCTTACTACACTTCACAAATAGCACAGTGCAAATATTGATTGATTAGTTGTTTGAAAGATTAGTTGTTTGATTGCCAGTGGCAAAAGTAAGTCCAGAAAGGGGAATGATTGAGCATTAGAAATTACACTGCTTCAAGTATTAACGGTAAAGAGCCAGATAAACAACAGGTATAGCAAGGGTAACATTAACCCCTTAAGAGGCACCGCCTGTTATAACTTTGTTGTTACCAGAAAGACACTGACCAAGTTTTAATGTGTTACTACAGACTCTGTGTAATGTCATAGTACTGTTATAGTGTTGTAGCTACGTTTTTTTGTTTCATTCACAGAGGCTACGAGTTTACCAGTGTAGGAAAGACCATAAAACCTCAAATTGCCCCACAACAACTGTTGTGAGTGTTGTTGAACAATGTGTTTAAGAGGGTTTCTGGAACAATCTCCACATTTTCCAAATTTGTAATAGTGATAAGTGACCATTGGTCATCTTGGGTGCCTCAGTATTTCGCTTTGTTTTGCATGTGTGTCCGTCTTTTCTTTGTGTAGTGTAGGAAAGACCATAAAACCTCAAATTGCCCCACAACAACAGAGTGTGGCAGCCTCAGTGAACAATATGTTTAAGAGGGTTTCTGGAACAATCTCCAGATTTTCCAAATTTGTAATAGTGATAAGTGACCATTTGTCATCTTGGGTGCATGTGTGTGTGTGTGTGTCTGTGTGTGTGTCTGTGAGCTACTGGGTTATCAGTTGTGTAAGCAGGGAGTGACACGCATGGGTGGCCGCCGCGTGCGTGCACGTCGTGTTTATGCTCTGGCACTTTCTCCCGTGTCAAATCCTGAGCAACATTAGCCGTCTCCATTTAGCAGTGATGTGTCAGCGCGGAGCAGTGACACAAGCAAACGTGAATTAACATATTTATGTTTCTGCGGTAAAATATGAGCTAATTAGCCAGGCGCTAAGGGACGCAAGACCAGGCTGCTGGCACGCTGGTAGCTTTAAAAGCCTCCGCCATAATGACGCAAAGGTTACATCTGATCACTTGTTTTGTGTGCTGCAGGAGACAAATTAGTGGCACCCTCATCTTTGGCTGAGTGTCAATGTTGAGCTTCCTTGGTTGGGTTGGTTGGGTAATTCTTTGAGTTTGAAAACAGATGTCAAAACAGTAACAATGGCATGACACAGTTTGCCATCCTTTTAAGCCAACTCAACCACTTTGCGCTGAAAGCATTTGGCAAACTTTGCGCAGGCAGTCGCACAGGGTGGGGTGGGGCGGGGGGAGAGGAGAGGAGAAGGCAATGCTTTTACAAGAACTACTTTAGCAGCTTTCGAAATCCTTGGCATTTACACTGGCATTTAGACTTATATATTTATTTCTCCCACTTCAAGCAAAAACATTCAGCACAGGATGCAAATTTGGTTGGTTCTCGCAAAGACATGACATTTTGAAATGCGAAATAAATTGATATGGTCCAATTAAATTGTAACTTGTTTGGGAGGAGTGTAAAGTGGGGGGGTGGAGAGGGAAAAATCTAGCCTCCTCCTGGTCCTCAAATTGCTTGCGCATTGCATTTCTATTTAATTATGCCCAGAAGAGTGTTATGTGATAACAGCAAGATCCCTCTCAGCCTGCGCACATAATGCTTTGAACATTGAAATATTGCCTGAAGGACTGCAGTGTCTTTAAAAGCCCCTTCTTGCCAAACAAAAGGCCCAGAGGGCCCACCTGGAACGCATAAAATCACACAAGTGACCACGGAGTGTCCTGCGCTACCTGTTATGGATATCACAAGCGCATTCTCTCTCTCGGGACAGAGAGGGAATAAATGCATTATGGCGCTGAAACCCCGGAGAGGCTTTTCTGAAGTACGGGAGGTAACTTTTTTGGGGGCACAGGTGATGCTTTCAGTGTGCATGTCTCTTTTCTTTTCTCTTTCTCTTTCACTCTCTCTGTATCTCTCTCCCTCTCTCTCTCTCTCTCTCTCTCTCTCTCTCCGGTCTCACACACACATGCATACACACACACATACACACACTGATATAGGTTTTATGGCACTGTCATTGAAAATGAAACCAAGCGTAAACTTCAGATAATCAAACATCATAGAATGGGCACTGCAGAAGTGAACACGAACACATTTTCACATCATACCTCCTCCCCTGGCCTAGATACTACAATAAGTAGTTACTGAAAGTTACATCACTGAAACAACAAAAACTATACACACATTCACGTAAAGGCTGTATTAAAACCAGAATTAATTAATACAGTACATAAAAGTAGAAGAATCATGTCTTTTTCAGTAAAGCGGAAAAGTTTTTACTTTTTTACTTAACACCTGACCATTGCTGAATGGCAGCTATGTTGTCTTCCAGGGTAGAGGGAATGGTACGCAGGCTGGTAAAACAGTAATGTCTCCCCCACACTGGAACACTCTAGAGGGCTGTCTGTTTAGAACAGACGGGGCCTACTGACCGACATGCAGAATGACCACTAACAGACTCTTGCTTGTGCATGATTTTTTTTTTTTTTGAGATGCCATTTCTTCAGCTAACGCTTTGTCGAAAACACTGATTGCCGTAACTGTGCTCATTCCCAAATGTCAACACAGGAAATAAACAGGAGTTATTTAAAAAGAAAAAAAAATCAGGTATGCTGCTGCAAATGTTTTCCTGCAGGTTGCCTGAGTGCACACACACTCAGTCTCATTAACATTCTTGGCATTCATTGAAAATGAAACAGACAGACTTCCCAAGTCACTGCCTTGAGGAATGTAAATGTAAGTGTGTGACACTTTTGGCTGTTTTGTGGACTGGGTCACAGTGTCACTTAGCATGTTTGATTCATAATTCAAGCTCAGTGCTCACAGCCAGACCAAGTGATAGTTTCTGCTTATTCAAACTTTAATTAATTAACAGTTAAGAATTAATTATTTTTTGACTCTCCTAATACACAGTAGATTCAGTACATAACAGATACATATTTGGTTTTGCATCTTATAGCTTACATAGATACAGAAATTCAGTTTCAAGACAGTTTATTACTGAAAGGTATAATGAAAGATTCATGGTCAAATCATTATAGACTCACAACCTTCAGAAGTGCACGTATTGGACTTATATTACTCATCTGTTGGAAAACTTTACATGCTGTAATTACAGAACAGTTTGGACGTTAATTCTATAAACACACGTGTGTTGTGCCACACAAAAAAAGCTCCAAGAGAGAGAGAGAGAGAGAGAGAGAGAGAGACAACGAGCTAAGCTGTGCTGTGCCGTGAGAGACGCACCCACGTTAATGAACTTGTAAAATAGTAAAACGTCGTTTTACATACGTGTGCCTCTGTTTGTGTCTATGTGTATGTGTGGGTATTCACTATATTTAATTAAGTAGGTCTGACTGTTAACAGTGCTACCCCCGAAACACTGGAGCACTGGAGCTACATTTTCCCTGGGTGTAATTAACTGGTGTTTACTACTATGCCGGCACTATTTGTCCTCAGTCAAAATTACAATCAAGTATTGGCATCGCAGTAATATTTGGAAAACAGCACGACACCTTTTGATTGTAGTTAATTGCTGTATTAATTCATACCCCAATATTCCTGCTTGTTTTGATCGTCGTCGACAGCTGGCCTTGATACAATAGGGAATTACCAGTTCATTTGTTTTAAGACGGCTACAGAGGTGTGTCACTGTGCCAAGAATGGCACATAAAGGCGTCGTATTTCTATCCGAGGCTGAGCACGTTCCCGTCTGAACGTGACAAACCTGGCCGCAGCATTAGGTACCTGCACTGAACAAATAGCTGGTGAAGAAAATCTCACAAAAGGTTTATATTTTGCTAACGAACTGACAGCGCGGCGGCTGCAAGCATCTCGCATATTTGTGCTCCGTCTCCCTTTGTTCCTATCAAAACAACACGAGAGCTCCCTTTTTTCTCCCGGGAGAGTTCTATAGAATCAGGAGCGAACATCAGCGGCGAGGAAAAGCGGGAGGGGATAAAAAATTACAGTCTGAGGTGAAGCAAATGATATCCTTAGTGTATCTTCCCCAAAGCTCCAGCGAGCGCGCTGACAGATGATGCCAGGATTAAACAAAAAAGATCAGGAACTTATGACTAATAGCTCAAAGCAATCATCTCTCATTATTTCAATTACACGGGTAAATGCATGCAATCATGGATCAAATTGCTCCTCTGAAGAGGGTCTTTTCAGCCAAGCATCTCTGTCAGTAACAAAAAAGACAAAAAGTGCAAATATTTGCATTGATTTCCTTATGAAAATATACCTTTGTTTTGAATAAGAGAACCATGCTGCACCTGCAGTTATTGTATGTATGCGCGTGTGCTTTTTAAACGCATCAAAGATAATAAAAACAACAGCGTTTTTAGTTAGAGTTGGAGTTAGAGCACAGACTTTGGTCAGTAAGCCAGCATCGGGTCAAATGCTAGCACACATGAATGGCGTTTGTACCCCACAGTTCCAGGGTAAGCCTGGATCTGAAAGGTTTCTAAATGGCAAACCATTTCTCCCAGTAATAGTACCTGTGTATGCGGGTGCACTGGTCGATTCGAGGGTCCGCAGACACCTGTGATTGATGACTCTGTGACTAGGAGAAAATTGCCTCCTATGAATAATTCAACGAGCTATCTATTTGCAGTTGAAGTAGCTGACAGGAAAGTTCTCCCCCTTCTCTCTCTCTCCCTGCGCACAATCCACTCTCAAATCACTTAAGTAAGAAGTAAAAAGAGGGTAAGCGAGCAGAATCAGCGACAGCTTCGTGTTCCGCTCCGAGCGGAAGACAGAGGAGAATCACAGGTGCACTCCGCGCGCAGCTCTTATGGAAGGTCGCGCGACCTTCTGTACATTCTTTTTTACAATCTAACCTGTCAGTGAATTTCATGCCATTTACTCAACGAAAAATAACACGACGGGAACAAAAAGCACAGCCAAACGCTCTGTTCTACCCAAGAAATGGACAGGGCCATTAAACACTTTAAAACGCACAAGGAGCCAACACATCACACCCACATGACACACGCAGACGTTACCTGTAAAACACACACACACACACACACACACACACACACACACACACACACACACACACACACACACACACACACACACACCTTATTCAGCCATAGAGTAGAAAAACATCCTGTCCAGTCTTGCTAAGCAGGCGGTGTTCAGAATGTTTTCCTCATTATATATTTTGTGTTTACAGACGAACACGTGTGCTAACAGAGGAGGGAACATGGACCAAACTTATAGGCAACTGGGGTGATTTACAAATTAGTGACAGTGGCTGACTAAGTGACAACATGTTGACTCTCTCTTTCCAGACATTTCTCCACTGCTCCAGCCTAAACTCTGAAGGCAAGAATAGAAAGAAGGGATGTAGGTAGGATGGGGGAGTAAAGGATTTAAAGATGAAAATGAAATTGTCAGTAAGCTTTTACCAGTATACTTTTCTCCTTTCTGTTCTGACATTGACTGTCTTGCACTGAATATTTGAGGATTTCTATGTTGGTAGTTTTTTGATAGTCCAATGTCAAATCAGTATATGTATATGTTGTGTCTGTCAGGACCATGTGTATTGTGTATCTACACAATTTTTATCAAAGTTCTTTTGGTGATGGTATGGGTCTGTGTTGCGTATTAATTCCCATACTAATATTAGTCTTGAGTATACACTAATATATAGCTAAGATAACCTGTAATCTTCAAAGATTTGGATTTAATTTGGATTTAATTTATTAAAGATGTGTCTTGTTAAGACTTTGATTAGTTTGGGCAGTCCAAGCAAAACTCTCATTGCCTTCAGTGATATACAAGCCCCCACCAGTCTCTATTAGGTTCTTACAGTTCAAAATGGGTATTTCATACCACAGAGCAAACAGTTTTTTTTTTTTTTTGCTCCGAGTGTGTAGAACTCTGTGGGGTCTGTATATGAGTCAGTCAGTATGGGGTCTGTGTGAGTCAGTATGCGGGTTCTGTGGCTGGCCACTGGGCTGGGGCTGTGTCAGGCGTCACAGTGATTGACTGGCCTGGCAGATGTGCTGCTATAAGAGGTAACCAGATCCTGCCCTTCCATCTGGCTCCGGCCTTCCTCAATTCACACCTCTCCAAGAGCAGACATCGGCACCGCTGCACTGCCTTTGTGTAGAGCCTGCCTGCCTGCCTGCCTGCCTGCCTGCCGCACCCTGGGAAACTCTGGCCTGTATTATGCACATTGTGCTCAATTCATATATGTAAAGGTGGGTCTTTAAGGTGTGTGTGTGTGTGCATGTGTGTGTGTGCAGGTGTGTGTATGAAATGTGGTGTGTATTGTGCACATTGTGCTCACTTCATATATGTGTAGGTGCGTGTTTAAGGTGTTTGTGAGAGAGAGAGACAGAGTGTGTGTGTGTCTGTGTGTGTGTGACGGAGAGAGTCTGTCTGTGTGTATGTGTCCACACATTTTTCTGTGGTGTCTGTTTTTATGTGTGTGTCTAGTGTAGAGTTCAAATGCAATACGTTTATGTGTGCGTGTGAGTATCCATGTACACATTCACACAAAAATTCAATGTACATTCACATTGTATTGTACACACATATGTATTGCATGTTATATATAATTCAATTAATACGTCTGCAAATATATGATATATTTTCTGTTATTTATGTGTGTATATATGCATGCATGCATGTGTGTGTGTGTGTTTGTGTGTTTGTGTGTGCGTGTGTGTTTTGTGTATGCATTAGGCTGTCCATTCTTTTATGTCACAGATTACAGACGTCAGCAAACTGTCTCTCAGAGGCCTCTCTCCCCCCAGTAACACTGATTAGCAGCCTCATGCTAATCAGCATGTTAGATTCTCTCTCTCTCTCTTTCTCTCTCTTTTTCTCTCTCTCTTTCTCTTAGTGGGCGATTGCATTCATTGTATCTCCAAAGCATCCATCCGCTGATTATTGTTTTTTTTTTGTTTTTTTTTCCGCCTGGTAAGAATTGCAATTAGAAAAGGCTGCGACTGTGAATGCTGTGCGTATGATGGATCCTCAGACAGATGGAGGGCCTAATTGCACAAAAGTGTCTAAAAACTGGTTCCAGGCCTAGTGTGGAGGGGCGGGCTGCGAGCAGTCGGGGGTTCACAAGGGTGTGTGTGTGTGTGTGAAAGGGTGAATTTGTGTGTGTGCGTGTGTGTTTGTGAATAAATGTGTGTGTTTATTTATATGCATGTGTTTTTCTGAGAGTCTGTATGTGTGTGTGTGTGTGCGTGTGTGTGCGTGTGTTTGTGTCTGTCTTTCTGTGTGTATGTTTGTCTGTGTGTGTGCATGTGTTTCTCTGTCTGTCTTTCTGTGTGTGTGTGTGTGTGTGTGTGTGTGTGTGTGTGTGTGTGTGTGTGTGTGTGTGTGTGTGTGTGTGTGTGTGTGTGTGTGTGTGTGATGGTGACAGAGTGGGGGGAGCACTGCTTTGTTATTTCTCATAGTAGTCAGCCACCTCTGAGATGGAGGACAGAGGGAGAGCGGGGGGGGGCAGAGAGAGAGTGAGAGATAGAGAGGGAGCAAGAGAGAAACATATAGAAAGCGAGAGAGCAGTAGGGATTAGAGGTGAAGGAGCAGAGAGGAGGAAGAGGAGGAAGAGGAGGAGAGGAGAGGAGAGGAGAGGAGGCAGCGGAGGGCACGTTGGGTGATTGCGAGGCTAACAGTGGGACTCCGACGTGCTGAGGCACATCTCCACACCCGCTGCTTCCACCACCATGCCGCCCGCTTGCCTCGCCCGTAATGACTCCTCTTCGCCAAAATATTTAGCCCCGCTTGTGTATGGTCGCCCCTGCTCCTCGCGTCAACACCTCGTCGCCTCAACGGCAGGAAGGAAGGAGCCGCAGGCATGCAGGTAGCGCTGAGGTGGGCTTGGGGGTGGGGTATGCTGGTCTGTAGTATACCAGTTAGAGAATTGGACTGGGTACTGCAGGGCGGTTAGGTGTTTACCGGTTGGTTCGATCTCAAAAGGTACAGGCAGGGCTGCTGTGGGAATAAAAATTATCTAATCTATTTTACATGTATAATCGATGTCTTTATGATTATGTCAGTGGGTTATAATGAATCTAAATTGTATTCTGTGTAACTTGTGTGTCTTACTCTAAGACCATAGAGGTGTGTAACCATTCTTTGTATTTCACTGTCTGGGTCAGTTTGTGGTCTCTTTTGCAGCCTTGCTGATTTAAGATTCCTTTCTAACAATTGTGGGCCCCCTGAAAATAAAATTATTTTCGGGCCCCACCCCAGTCATATCATAGTCCTCTGTGGGCCCCTGTGAAGCTCTGGGCCCCCTAAATTGTCCTGATCTACCCCCCTAATTGCCCCCCACCCCCCTTACCGGCACCCCTGGGTAGAGGTACAAAAAACGTCAGATAAAAAATGTGGGTGGGTTGGGGTGAGTGTTTGTGTAGTGCCCTCCCCACATCCACAGATGATTTGCCCTTGAGCAAGGCACCTAGCCTCTAAATGCTCCCTGGCCACCGGATTAATGGCAGACCACTGCTCTGAGTGTGGAACAACTCACTCCTAAAATGTGTGTGTGTGTGTGTGTGTGTGTGTGTGTGTGTGTGTGTGTGTGTGTGTGTGTGTGTGTGTGTGTGTGTGTGTGTGTGTGTGTGTGTGTATGTGTGCTCTGAGTGTGGAACAACTCACTCCTCCAATGTGTGTGTGTGTGTGTGTGTATGTGTGTATGTGTGCTCTGAGTGTGGAACAACTCACTCCTCCAATGTGTGTGTGTTTGTATGTGTGTATATATGGAGTATGGGACAGCTCACTCCTCCAATGTGTGTGTGTGTGTATGTGTGTATGTGTGCTCTGAGTGTGGGACAGCTCACTCCTCCAACGTGTGTGTGTGTGTGTGTGTGTGTGTGTGTGTGTGTGTGTGTGTATGTGTGTATGTATGCTCTGAGTGTGGGACAGCTCACTCCTCCAATGTGTGTGTGTGTGTATATGTGCTCTGAGTATGGGACAGCTCACTCCTCCAATGTGTGTGTGTGTGTGTGTGTGTATGGAGTGTGGGACAGCCCACTCCTTCAACATGTGTGTGTATGTGTGCTCTGAGTGTGGGACAGCTCACTCCTCCAACGTGTGTGTGTGTGTGTGTTTGTGTGTGCTCTGAGTGTGGACAGCTTACTCCTCCAGTGTGTGTGTGTGTGTGTGTGTGTGTGTGTGTGTGTCAGGGATGGAAATTTGCATCAGCCACCAGACAAGTGGCTGGTAGATTTTGAACACAAAATAATAATTTATTATTGAGTGCCTGGTGAATTTTAGCATTTATTTGTCAGTGGTTGGTAAAAGTTCAAATTTGCAAAGTTAATTTCCATCCCTGGTGGGTGTGTGTGTGTATATAATGCAGAAGACAAACCTCCTCCCCAAAGGATAATAATAAAGACTTAGATGAGACCACACACAAGCACCTCTGACAGGAAAAGGCATCAGAAGCTTCCTCTGACCTCCGCCATACACAGTCATAAGCATCCAGGTCTCTCTCTCTCTCTCTCTCTCTCTCTCTCTCTCTCTCTCTCTCTCTCTCTCTCTCTCTCTCTTTCCCCCCTTCCACTCCACTTCATGCTTTTTCCAATCTCATCTAAAAATCAGGCGCGAAGACACCAGTTTTAAAAACAAGCAGTAAACCGAAAAAAAAAAAAAAAGATTTATGTATGCACTGACTGTGTGTTGCACCTTTACACATACTGTAGCAGTGTGCCTAACATTGTTAATGAACTATATCGCCACGTTCACAAAAGACACACACACACACACACACACACACACAGACACATATGTAACAGTTTTGTCTTCCACTGCTAATGTACTGTATCTGTGCAAATGCTGGTGGCAGTTTGTCTAGCATCAGCGGTATAGAAATGTGCGGGCTGATGGGGCATCTACAGGTAGCCCTTTGTGTATTGGTAGTCAGCGTCTCCGCCTGCGCATACAAATACATACAGTTGTTACGTGTCAAAAACCCCAGACGAAGAGACACCTTGACATAAGAAGGGTCACAGAGTAGGTGTAGTGCAAAATTGTAATCACTTACAAAAAAGATGGCAAGGTGGAATTCACACTGTTCACGAGATGGTTAACAAAGAGCACAGAACAAGACAAAAAAAAAAAAAAAAGACAAAGAAAAAATCTCACGCTTACTTTACTTCCTCGGAATTTAACAACTTGTGTTGTAGCATATAGTTAGTGGTATTTATGATGGTTCAACGCATGTGGTTTTATGGCATTATTATTGTTAATGGTTAAACGAGATAATAAAGGCTGCATCACCATGTTTATGTTTATTTCTAATTTCATGTCTATCTCCATCTTCATATCTTGGGCCAGCAGTGCTTAAGAGGCTGGTCTTGGGATTGGAGCATAACAGGTTTAATTCCTCTAGCAGCACTCTCCTGCATCCTCATCCAATGGCCAAGGTGCCCCTGACTAAGGCACCTAGTCAAGTTCAAGTTTATTGTAATATCTACAGTTACAAAACATGTTTCCCTGCACAATGACATTGTTTTATTGCTGTTCACTTAAATGCCACACGTAATACCACACACAATAATTAAGACATAATAAAAGACATAAGCCATAGAAACACAATTGTATAGAAGTGTCTAACCCCACCAACCCCAATTTAACTACACGTCGCTCCAGAGGGGACTGTCCTTGTACCTAATTTACTAAAAGTCATCTCGGACCTTAGCCTCAGCTAAATGCTATGCATTTACATCTAACACTTCCTGAGTAGAGAGTGATCTTCTCACTGCCGCTGACACATGTGTGTAGATGTCCTCTCGCCATACAGACAGTCTTCATGCAGCTTGTGTAAAACTATCTCCTCGAAATCATGGTGAATCTCTGGAATGGTCCCAGACAAATCTCTGTTGTCCTGCCGGCACTTGCGGTTTATTGAACATCTCTGATGGGCATGTGAAGCTCGGGCATGGGCCAACGCTTGCCTGCACTGGTGGCAAGCACTCCCCCTAATGGTCAAACAACCACACAGCATGCTGTGCCACAGAGCCCCTGCTCGTTCCACTGTGAGGCGTGTGTGTGTGTGTGTGTGTGTGCGCACGCCTGTGTGTGTGTGTGTGTGTGTGTGTGTGTGTGTGTGTGCACGCGTGTGTGTCTGTGTGTGTGTGTGTTTATGTGTCCATGTGTGGTGTTATTGGTTGTTGTTTGTGCAGAAGGAAATTAATTATGCAGCTTTTCACAGGCTTGTGGCATGGCTGTGGGAGTAACAGTCTGTGGATACGCCATAAGAGGACAGGCCTGACTGCAAAAGACAGAACAGGGGAGCAGAGAGGGAGAAGGAGAGAGAGGGACACAGGCAGAGAGAGACAAAGGGAAAGAGTGACATTGATGTACGAGCAGAAAGAGAGAGAGAGAAAGAGAGAGAGAGAGAGAGAGAGAGACACACACACACGGACAGAGAGCAACTGTTTATGTGTGTTCATGTGTATTTGTGTATGTGTACTGTAAGTATGTTTGTGTTTCCTATGTGTTTGTGTGTGTGTGAGAGAGAGAGAGGTGGAGCATGAATTCCAAATTAAAATCAGACACTACCCACCCCATCCCCCACCCCCCCACACCGCCGCACACACACACACACACACACACACACACACACACACACACACACACACACACACACCTAATTAGATTTTTTTTTTCAATACTGCTGGTGCCTCTTTCACTCTTCACTGGAACTGTTGGTGAACATTTTGCAGTAACATCGTCGCCGCTCAGGATTAGGAAGCTGTGAAGGGCTATAATGGCATTTACAGAAGAGGCTAATTGTTCCTCCAACACACACACACACATATACACACAGACTCACACACACACACACACACACACACACACACACACACAGACACACACACATGCAGGCGCGCACACACACACATACGCACACACACACATACACACGCAGGTGAGTGCACACAATCACATACACACACACACACACACACATAGTGTGAGGGTGGGAGGAGAAGATGTGTCCTGTTTGCAGGTAATGGACAGGAGGATGCAATGATGCCACTTAGCTTCTGCTCGAGGTCACCGCGTGGCATGGCTTCGCTGCCAGCCCAGCCATTAGACAGGCGATTGTTAGCTCATTCCTCATAATTTTAGACTTCCTTTTCCTCGTCGCCCCGGGTTACTGGTGCAAAGCACACGGGTGCAATGTAAACAGCTCAGAGTTGAGCATCAAACGTGTATCACCGGGTAGCTCTGGGGGACAGGAAGTCAATTCTTTCCCCTGTTTTGCTCTGTTCTCTGGTTAGCTCTATTAGAGAGATTGTAAATGTAGAGATGCTACGGGCAAAATCAGTATGGCTCCAATCACTCATGATTTATTTGCTTTTTTGAAGAAACTTTGAACCATTTGTAGTGTCGATTGCCCTCTGGTAATCATTTGCAGAATAGCTTCCTGCGGTCTTTGCACCACAGAATTGTCATCGAACAGTCAAAAATGTTTTGGAGCTTTTGAAAGATG
>CM050205.1:19242500-19250000 GCA_027475355.1 Coilia nasus
TTAATGTATGTAAATAAAAAAATAGGTCAACACAGCTCAAAGTAGTATTACACGACTCATGTTTCAACAGATTAACTGGAATCATTTGCTTAATACAGCACTTTAATGTGTTGTTATGACTAAATCAATAATTTAAAACAAACTTTCCCCCTGAACAATCAATTACCATACCTCTCAGCTGAGCCTCATTTTCATAATTTAACGATCCCGCCTTGAACCGGAGTCAATGTTTTGGTCAGGCATCGATGAAATAAATGTGTTTTCTACTAACAGATGTGACTAGGAGTGTATCGCTGAACACTCGGCGCATTAGGCAGAATTCTAAATGAACATGGCCTCTGGTGATCCACACCCAAGCAGACAGTTAAAAACTGTCACACAGGAACCCCGAGAAATTACTTAAAGGATCGGTTACATCTAAAATGATGGAATCAATAACAATATTTTCCCCTGGACCCCGCTATCACAGTGATAAGCGAAAGAAATCTTCCTCTTAAAAGCCGCATTAAAGATTAATGGCGCGTCGTTTCTGCGGCAGCCATTGGTAATATGTGGACAGCTGTCTGAGCTTGTGTGTAAGACTTGTTTCCTTTGCCATTTCAGTGTCATCCACTAATTGCTCCCCTTTTCTTTGGGACACTTGATCTTGTTGAATTGAATCATAAGCACCCGAAACAGGAAAAAGCTCTCTCAGGGTCAGGGTCAGTGATGAGCCATCCTGTCTTATCTGAGACGCTTCGAGACGAACGGTGCTGTGTGTCTGTGCAGGCGACCCGATATGCACAATCCCCCAGACCGATTTCAGACCAGTGCGAGGAATAGAGGATAGGCAGAACAAGAGCGACTGTTAAGATATCGGCTAGTTGGCTTTGGCTGCTTGTGCGAATCTTCACACTCAACCGTTTGGAGCGCTTCCCTGACTGTCTGCGTGTTTACTTTGCCAGTTGCTCCTAAAACACTAGGAAATGCTTGACATTTTCAAACAACCGAGACATTCTAGCATACTGTGTGAAGACTTGTGTAGACTTACATTGTAGAACGCTGCTTTTCGGCCCCCTCTCTCTCTTTCCTTTATGCATATACAAACATCAATGAGAACCTTCCTCGTTCATTCAACATTCTTTTTTCGATGTGGTGGAGTTAGATGGGTGTTTTAACATGATGCTGATTTGGAGGGCCTACATGCAAGTTATTTGTGTGATTTTTTTCCACACATACGTTAAGGCATCAGCCTCCCAGTGCATCAGTCATCACTTCTGTATTTAAAACAGACAAATAAAGCCCATTGTGAGCATCAGAGCGACGCAAGATCCATCCGAACGGGGAGGCAGCGAGAGAAAGCTGGGGGCTCGACCAGGATCTCTGAAGGCCCCAATCAGTGTGCATTTGCCTGAACAGCGACTGAGCAGAAGTGGCTGGATTTTTTAACATCTCCTTCAGGGGCCGGGGCACTGGCGAGGCCATGATTTCACAAGTGCAACCCGAGCAATCACGGCTTCTCATCCACCAGCCCCAGCCTCCACCCCACAGCCCCTCAGTCTCCAACCCCGCACCTCCACCCCCACCCCCACCCCCACCCCCCTGCTTGATTGCTTGGCCTGCGTCTCAGAGGATGCAAAGAGTGAAAGATTATCTTTCCCCCGCGAACTTCCTCTGATTACTGACTCTGAGAGGCATGCCTTCATCCTCCACCCCTCTCCTCTCCTCTTCACCACCCCGGGAACAGCAGTGGTAGCAGCAACTAAGCGCTCTCGCTCTCTCTCTCTCTTTGTCTCTCTCTCTCATAATGTAGTATTTATTAAAGACAGGCTGTTTAAGCCGATCAATATGCTCAATCTCTGTCTGTGTGTCTCCTGCCGCCGTCGACTGACGCTAGCCGATGGCTGACACGGGAGATGTCCCAGCCAGGGGTTTGTGGTGAAACATTCCTTGCTAAGCTTTTTAGTGTGCTTCTCCGGTGGCCGCAAAGCAAGCCCTCGGAAAAACAAAAGCAACAGCAGCGGGGTGGATTGGGGAGGAAGGGGGGGGGGGATATAGATCGGAGGGTAGCATGTTACCACCTAAATGTTCCTGAGTCGCTTGAAAATTTTTCTAAAAATGCTTGGAGGAGAATCAAAGATATGCTGCATGAGGTGCACATCATATAATGTTTACTGAGGATATAATGTATCAAGCGGCATTTATTGCATGATGTTTTATGAATATTTTATACAACTCAGGAGGTAAATGGAGATTTTAAATGCTGGTACGACGTGAGCCAACAAATATTAATGGTATGGATTGTATTTGTTATCAGTGAAGCATCAGCACTTAAAATGATAACAGTAAAGCTGCAATCATCAAATGCTTCAAAGTTATTACGTATTTAGAAATATATGTATAAAATAAATGTATTAAATAAATTAATGTCATTATGCATCATTATGTTTTACTATTCATTTTTAGGAGGGGAGGAGATGCCTTGAACCCAATCCATCATTGATGCTTTTTTGGTCTTGTTTACATTTTCTGTTGCCAACACACACACACACACACACACACACACACACACACACACACACACACACACACACACACACACACACACACACACACACAAATGCAAAACGGAATATTTGAAAAACATGTGCAATTGAAAATGAAAGTTCACAAAACATATTATTTAAAACAATTTTTAAATAAAGTTATAAAAAACAACATTTTATCGTTACCCTCCATCACTCAAATTCAACGACCGAGTCAATCTCACACAGCCTGCTTTCTGTTTTTTGGAAGGAAAAGCTCATTGCATAACCTGCATTAAAGCTAAAAAGACAAATCATCACCCTCACTAATAACACAGGCTCATCCCTCACACATATTTGGTCCAAGCCTCTGGAATGGATAAACAATACTCCAAAACCACACACTCTCTGCACAGCCACATACACACACACACATGCATGTGCACACACATACGGTACATACACAGATGCACATACACAACAACACCACACGTACACAAACACATGAACATACACACACATGCATGTGCGCACACACACACACATACACAGATGCACATACACACTGACACCACACGTACACAAACACATAAACATACACACACATGCATGCGCGCACACACACACACATACACAGGTGCACATACACACTGACACCACACGTACACAAACACATAAACATACACACACATGCATGTGCGCACACACACACACACATACACAGATGCACATACACAACAACACCACACGTACACAAACAGATGAACATACACACACATGCATGTGCGCACACACACACACACACACATACAAAGATGCACATACACACTGACACCACACGTACACAAACACATGAACATACACACACATGCATGTGCGCACACACACACACATACACAGATGCACATACACAACAACACCACACGTACACAAACACATCAACATACACACACATGCATGTGCGCACACACACACACATACACAGATGCACATACACACTGACACCACACGTACACACACACACGAACATACACACACATACACATACACATAGACATACACACATACACAGATGCACATACACCCAAACCAACACACACACACACAAACACACAGTAAAACACACACGCACACACACATTGCACACCTCATCCGTGCAACCCTTTCTCTCTCCACCTCCAACCCCCCCACCCCACCCCACCCCACGCCACCCCCCGTTGGCAGGGGCAGGTTTGATGGATTGCATTCCCCATCTCCTCTTGACTCCCTCTCCAGCTCCAGCCAGGTATGAAGATCTTATCAGCACCCAGCTCCAGCTCCATCGCCCCTGGCCCTCTCACGGGCTGCCTTTCCGGAAATATCTCTCCCTGATCCATGTCGGCGGATCACCGCGTAACAGCCAAAAGAACACCCTTTCTCCCGGCTTGGCAACAGGAACCTGCCTTATGAGCCACGACCACATCTTCTAGTCTGGGCAATTAACACATCCACTGTGTGTGTGTGTGTGTGTGTGTGTGTGTGTGTGTGTGTGTGTGTGTGTGTGTGTGTGCATCTTTTGCCCTTGGTTTCAAACCAGCGTCTTTTAGTTCATATAAGTTAAGGAACGTTTTGAGTGTGTGTGTGTGTGTGTCTTTAACTCTTGGTTTCAACCAGTGTCTTTTTGTTCACATAAATTAAGAAACGTTTTAAGTATATGTGTGTGTGTGTGTGTGTGTGTGGCACTGCCGAGGCCTATACTGTGGTATAGTCCTGATTTTGAATACCTTTATTTTTTATTATTACCTCCGCCAGCAGAGGTTACGTAATCACCGGCGTTTGTTTGTTTGGTTGGTTGTTAGTTTGTCTGTTAGCTAGCAACATAACTCAAAACGTTATGGATGGATTTTCATTAAATTTTCAGGGTAGGTCAAAAATGGGCTAAGTTGAAAGTGATTAGATTTTGGTGGTGATCTGAGCTGCCCTGGCGGTGGTCTGTGCTCTCTGAGTGCTTTTCTAGTTACTGATGTTTTGTTTTAGGATGGAATTATCAAATATCATTAAGACAGCATTAATCTTATAGCGAGTATTGATCTTATCTTGAAGTGACAAAATGATTTGGGGCTAGCAACAAATGTAACAGTGGTCACAGTGGTGAAGGAGTCTTAACTTCTATCTGGCTAAACCCCAAACTTTACTTAAACACTTTATGAGCTTTAGCACAGGAATCCCTTTGGGGTGGAAGGAGGCTTCTCTGAACTTTTGCACAATGAGATTTCCTCATTAACTCACTCTCCGGCTCCCACCATCACCACCACCAAAAAAAAAACAAGGCCTTCACTTCGGCAGAGCTGAGTCCACCTGCTTGAACCCCAACAGGAACCTATCAATTAACCCTGCTCAAGTGGGGGCTCAAGTGGGGCTAATACCCTCATTGAGTACGGCGAGAGAAAGACAATGGGGAGGGGATAACGGCCTTGTTGGGATTTGTCTTGTTCTCCTGGAGGATCTTCAAGAGGCTCAGGCCCTGGGTCCTTTGTAGCTACCCCAGCACCCCCCATTTGTCTGTCCTCACGGCCAGTAATCCAGGCATTAGTGCAGGCCATTAGAGCAGGGCTAGGGGCCGAGGGGCCCTGGATCGACTCAAGCAGCCGAGGATGTGACCCCCTCTCATCCTCACGCGTGGGACGTTCAACAGGAACGCTTTGATGAAAAGCCCTCTTCCACTTTGAAGATGTACCTCTCTTTCGTTTTTCTCTCTCTGTTATCTCCCTTTCTCTTATCTCTTCTCTCTCTCTCTCTCTCTCTCTCTCTCTCTCTTTTATCTCTCTTTCTCTCTCTGTTCTATTTTTGTCTCTAAGCTGCTGCCTTTCTCCTCAGAACTGCCAGTGAGGGGAAAAGAACAAGCTGCTTACTATTATCGTTTTTCAGCATCGTAAATCACATTGCTGTTGATGGCGTTTGAGTATGTTTGTTTTCTTAATCGGATAAGTTGCTCCGACAGTGAGGAGCTGGGAGGCTGAGAAAAGAACGAGACGGGATCTTGTAGCCATGCACGCGGCATCCCTGAGCTGAACATTAGTCTGTCACTAATTAACCAAGACTTTAGCAGTTTTTGGCTTCGAGGCAAATTAGTGTTCACAGTGGTATCAATTTACTTATTTCTACTGTCTTGGAGTGTGTGATTCTAATAGTAAATGCGAGCCGTGAGACGGCTGGGATGAATCCTGCCCCGGCTATCCAGCTGCGTCTTTTTAGGGTATATGCCATTATAGCATCCAGCCAGGGACCTTTTAGAGCCGAAAGCTGAGAGGCAGTAAGGTAATTAAAGCAGCAGGGGCTCAAACATTCAATATCATTTTCCAAAATGTGTTTAATTAAAACTAATCATCTGCTGCATTATATCGCTACCTGCGGTGAAAAGTGGCACACGGGCTCTCAGTAAGGCTGGCACTGGGGGCGGCCTCTCTGGGTTTGCTGCCACTGGCAAGGGAAACTCGGGGGGGCTACAGAGGAAAACAACATTTGATCAGTAATGTCGACGAAATTGCAACTTGCAGAAGGGAGTAACGTCCCTTTGTGGTTCCTCACACAGTGGGGGTAGTAGGGTCTGGGAGGAGGGTGTATTACATTGCCACTCCAGTCTGCCCATAGTTGAAACCATGTTTCCTAACTGTGATACCCTCGCCTTGCAGTGAATAGGAGGATTTGTAGGTAAACAGCTTCTTGTGATGATGCTGCTCAAACTATCTCTCGCATGCTTGCAGTCAGTTATTCTCTCCACTTGAGAGGTAAATAAAAATGTAATGTAAATAAAAACATCTTCTTTAGTCCATGGCATGACACTACTTAATTTAAGTGTCATTGCATTATTTTTTCATTCATTTTGCGATGGTCTCTAGTATTAATGAATGTCCTGTGAGCCGGTGACAAAAGCTGTGAGCTGGTGACAAAAATGCTTTAGTGCTCCTGTTTCAGGATGTTGTAGTTTGGTGGAGGAGGTGGGGTGGGGAGAATGTCAGGTTCTCGGCTATGCTAGTCACAGGCTAAGATCATTCAAAGCCCATTCGGTCATAGCACACCAAATAAAAGATCTAAACATTCTAAACAAACACACCTACTTGCCTATATTTTGCTAGGTGAATGTGTGCTGCAACAAGACTTCTCCGGTAATCACAACTACGGCATAGCTTTTTCTAATTACGTCACTTCGTTCGCCCTTTTCTTATTCTCTCGTTATTCCGTCTATTTTCTTTCTCTCTCGTTATTCCATCTATTTTCTTTCATTGACTGATGGAGGCAATGGGGGTAGAAGAACATTTTCATGTCCAGTATCCATATGCAACGCAGAGTGACCTATCAGATTTCAAGAAGTACTAAACAGGTTCTCTGGGAATGACACCTTTAAGACAAAAATATAACATAGATGGGATTGGTTATAGATGCCGAGACAATACACACTGTAGAAGACTAGTACCAAAAATGTTTACCCAAATACTCAGAATATAACAAATTATATCTTGATCAGAATATGGCTGATTATGTGGAAATATATTTATTTTATCTATCACTATTTTTACTGTATGTTTCCACTCTGTCTGTCTATCAAGTCGTTTTACCCTGCTTGTCCAGCACTTTGGTCAGCTACTGTTATTGTTTTTAAAGTGCTTTAACAATAAACTTGACTTGCCTTGACTTGCGAATCAAATTCATTTAATTATTACAGCAATGACAAAATAATAAATTTTAATAAATAAATGTAATTTCAAACCCTTGGAATACCAGAGCCATGTCTGTACAATGTATTTGAGAGACAGAGGCATGTGCAACAACAGGGCTGCACATATTGTCAGCTCATGTTTGTCTGTAATCCCCCACCACGCAACTACTCCGTCACCCCACCCCCATCTCCTTCCTATCTCCACCTGAGTGATCACGACTGATGTTTCTGTTGTCACCAACGTTGTTTTCTCCTCCGCAACAGGAAGTGGGGCGGCTCGTCAGCCCACAACAAACAAGA
>CM050205.1:19257500-19260000 GCA_027475355.1 Coilia nasus
CACCTGTTGCCTGTAATTTAGCATGTGACTAAGACAGCTTAACTGTCTTTGGGTACAATGCTGATTATAGCTGTGTTGTTTAGACCTGTGGCACATCTCTAATTAGCTGCTGCTGAGTTAAGGTAATCAGTCCTTTTGTCTCATGCACAAGTTATTTACACAGCTACGATGTCTAGCCTTTAGTATTTCTATAATCAAATGCATGCAATATATAGTATAAACCCATGCAGTATAATGTCATGACTTGAGTTCAGACAGGATCAGTGTGTGTGTGTGTGTGTGTGTGTGTGTGCGCGCGCGCATGTGTGCCTGTGTATGTGTGTGTGTGTGTGTGTGTGTGTATGTGTGTGTGCGCACACGGGTGCCGGTGTGTTTGTGTGTATGTGTGCGTGCAAAAGTTATGTCAGTAAGGAGAGAACCAAAAGTTTGGGGCTACCCACACCAGTTGACCCTAAATTACAGCTTTCAAACATGAGCCAAATTTCATACATCACTCCCCTCCACCTCTAGCAGCCAGGAGGAAGAAGGGGGAGATGGGGGCACTTCCATGGGAGGGGGGGGGGGGTGAGATGGGAGCACTTCTACATTTCCTCCAGAGAGGCACAGCTCAGACTACTGCCTGTCCCACTACGAGGGTCCGTCTGTGCAAGGAGGTGACCCCTGCCCTCCATGTCCTGGTCCCTGCCTCTGCCAATTGCCCACTAGCCACTCGCAGGCCCGCTGACAGTCTCAGCTGGGCCCAGGACAAGATAATCTCCCTCCCCTTCCCCCCACTCCCGTATTCCATAATGTAAGAAGGGACCCCCCCCCCCCCCCCCCCCCCCCTTCCCTGGGCCCGGGACAAGAGACCCGTTTGTCCCCCCCTATCGGCGGGCCTGGCCACTTGTGTGTAGGTGGCATGGCAAAGTAGAGCAGTCCAGTAATCTTTAGTTTGCCTTTTTAGAACTACTTTTTCTATCCTCTGAGTATATGGTTTTCTGCCAGCCAAACAAAAAAAACTCTTTACTACTACATTACAACATTAATACTATACAACACATTTTTTTTTTTGTAATTTTGGCAAAAAACGAAAAAGAAAAAAAAAACTTGAAATAGGTGGTCTGGTGCGTCTTTATTGCAATTGTGCAACCCGATCACGGCAGTTGTGTGATTGATATTTTAAAGTGAAGGATTGGCAAGCCTGTTCACAAAATGTCTGCTTAGTTGCTAGCAAAGATGTTAAGGGCTCTTTCAAGTCATTCAGTTAGTGAGAATGACGTACATGAAGAATATAGAAAGCCGAGCAGGAACAAAAGAGAAAACTGAAAAAAAAAAACTCCACATCTTGATTCTAAACCTTCCTAACTAATCAACGCAGATTCGCAAGTATTCTAACAATAGGTCTATTTAAAGATTTTTAAAAACATTCTATAAACCCAGTATTCATAAGACCCTATAAACACATTCATAAAGGGTTATTATGCATAAAGCTTTATAATAATTGACATAAGTATTCGCTACTATTTATACATAACTGCACTCATAGCATAATAATGCTATGTTATGAGCCTTTACAACTTGACGTGATATAGTGCATTATAAAGCTATTTTGACCTCTTGATAATGACCGTGATGAGGTGAAAAAGGTCAAAGATGGTTTATAATGCACTGTGTCACTTACAATTGTGGCTATACATTTTTATGTCAGTATGCGCTTGCACACGCAACACTCGGTTCAGTGATAGTGCTGCTGTTCTTAGACAAGTTAAAGGAACATTTACATTTTGGCTGAGTAGACTTCACTGCATCCAATCTCAATTCATCTGCTTACATCACATACGATGTATCCATTTAAACATCAGCGCTGATGGGTGGTGGTGATGATGACTATATTTCAGCATAGCGAGAGCCCCTATGTACTGTACGGTTCATTTGACTAAACAACAGCAATCAATGCTGAGCAATGTAGAGCCTCAAAACCTGTGTTTTTGGCCAAAATGACAGCGCTGCTGGAGAACACCCACTGCCCTCGTTGAGCTCTGCGTTTCTCAGAATAGACGACAGGAGTCACAAAGAGCTGCTCACAGAAACCAGCCTGACTGACACGTTGACCCACACTTGAACAGGGTGGAACGCGTTATGGTTTGATTGGTACCACAGAGGGAAAAAACTGTATGACACATACACACCCAGGCCGCACACACACACACACACACACACACACACACACACACACACACACACACACAATCATGCAGTCATACACTCTAGTTCTTGACAAGTCCTGTCAAGACGTAACAATAACTTTCTCCTGAGTTCATAACACAAACTGCGCTCTCTCTCTCGCTCTCTCTCGCTCTCTCTCTATCTCTCTCTCTCTCTCTCTCTCTTTCTCTCACTGTCTCTCTCTCGTTCTTTCTTGTTATTCAGTAGTTTTTTTCTGGTGATTAATTGCACAGTGACCTCTCTAACTGCCTGATGGTGTTTGTTACTTTTTTGATGCCACTGCTGGGATGCTGGA
>CM050205.1:19262500-19265000 GCA_027475355.1 Coilia nasus
CTTTTCTCAGGTTTCTCCTTTTGGAATCTGTCCATCAACAAGGGCCAATTAGTGTGTGTGACTGTGTATGTGTGTGTTAGTGTGTGTGTCTGTGTGTGTGTGTATTTGTCTGCATGCTTTGCTTGGCGGCATCAGTGGCAGCAGCGGTGGTGACGGTGGCTGAGAGAAAAACACACACACATGGCTCCATCCTCACGACGAACGCGGCCGCTGACCTTGTTTACACAGCCAGATGCCAAAGAGGCCAAAACATGTCCAGCGACACCTCCAGCGACTGTTGTGGGAACCAGATCGGAAGATCAGCCCAGGGCTATACTTACCCATGCGCTCCATACTGAATCCACACGTACACATGCTGCATACATTCGAATATATACTATATCCATTGTATGCGCCAGTGTTCTGCATCAACTAGAAAATCTAGTTCACTGAGGGCTATACTTACTGGCAATACTTAACCATGCACTCCACACTGAACACGCACACTGCCACGTACATGCTGCATACATTAGAATGCAAGACTATTGTACAGGTCCCAGAGTTATATATGCTATATACTTTGCATACGCCAGTGTTGTGCATCAACTACAAAAACTAGCTCACTGAGGGCTATGCATGCCCATGCTCTCCATACCGAATCTCCATACTGACATGTACATGCTGCATACATTGGACTGCGAGACTACTGTGCAGCTCCCATATGCTATATACATTGTGTATACCAGTGCTCTGTATCAACTAGAAAATCTAGTTCATTGAGGGCTATACTTACAGCACCATGTTCATGCACACAGCACCATGTACATGCTGTATACATTAAAATGCAAGACTATCGCACAGCTCCCATATACTGTATTCATCGTATACGCCAGTGTTCTGCATCTAGAAAATGGCGTATACAATGAATGCATGGTTAAGTATTGCAAGTAAGTATAGCCCTCAGTGAACTAGATTCACCGAGGGCTATACTTACTTTGATTTGCTACCTTGCTACATTGTGTCGTTGTGACATTGTGTTATTGCGTCCCGCAAAAGCCCGCATTACAGTTTTTCTCTATTGCTTTGGTACATTTTTTGAATCTTTCTTGCAATTTGCAGAAGATCAAGTGCATTTCTCAGTTTGGACAAATAGCAAAACACCGTGGATCACCTGCAAAAGCCAGCAAGTTTTTGTGTCAATATACGTGTCAGTGCGATCAGAATGTTTAGTCATTGTGTCACTGTGTATGGATAAGACAGTCAAATTCAATAGTCATGTTGGCAATTGAATAGTGCACTTCGAAGGGACATTTTGATGTAAAATGTGGTTTAGGTGATGACAAGTGTTGTTCATTTGACCTCATATAATGTATATGTGTGAGATTGATTGCAAAAGACAAGATTCACATTTACAGTATCACTTCTTTATTGGCAGACATTGACATTGCAGTGCGTAAAGAAAAAAAAAAAGACAGCACTGCACAGAACAAAGGTAAAATACAGTAAGTAAACATAGGTCAAAAATATAAACATAGGTCATACAGTAAGTAAACAAAAAATATGAACATCTCCCCAAATTCTAAATCCTAATCCTGATCTCTAGCTTCTTCAGCTTCTTCAGCTTCTTCATGTTCCCCACTGTTGTCCAATTTCTTGTCCTTCCATTGTCAGACATTGTAACTTTGTATTGTGCTCTGGTTATATACTTTCCATTAGATTGTTCATGAGATGTTCCCTTGAGCTCATTCAGAAAACTGTTGATCATTGGTTGATTAACTCTCTTCATTAGAGAAAGTCTAGATTCAAGCAATTTACCAATTTAGATTATATTTACAAATTTCTTTTGGAAATGTATAGAGATGTGCTTGACATGTTATGATAGCTTGGTAAATCATTTTGCATGTGAAGACTTATATGTTGAACTATAGCCTAAATGTTTTGGGGAGTAAGACTATTTGATAGACTCCCAAAACAAAGCATTTTGATTAGCATGACAAAAGCAATTAATAATATACGAAAAAACTGAGAATTATACACAATCATTTGCATGGATGGACAAAAGCATTTGCAATTTGTTTAATGCAATGAGGAAATGCCTTTTTCATCTGCACAAATGGAATGATGATGTGACAATTGAACAAGAACTTTTGAGAATATTTAATTGTGATGTGAGAAATGTACCAAACCAATTGAGAAAAACTGTAATGAGGCATTGCGTCACTGCATCATTGCGTTATTGTGTTCTTCCGCTCCGGCGCCACTGGACTGTAAGAAATATTGTCTTGTGTTTTTCTTAGGGAAAAGTAGAGCGTGGAATAAACAGCCATTTAACCACTGATTTGGCTGCTATACTGTAGTTATTATGGCTACCATTCATAAGTGCATTGATATGGAATGCTGATTACAGTTTTTCTCTATCGCTTTGGTACATTTTTCGAATCTTTCTTGCAATTTGCAGAAGATCGAGTGCATTTCTCAAAACAGTTTGGACAAATAGCAAAACACTGTGGATCACCTGCAA
>CM050205.1:19275000-19372500 GCA_027475355.1 Coilia nasus
ATGTGTGGATATGGAAAAAAATGTCTTCACGAGGTGGAATCAGTTAGTGACAACACAACACAGAAATGGCACTGTATGTTTAAAACAGAGGATCAACAACATAGTGTAAACATAGTAAAGGCCAGACATCCTCGCTTACCATGACAGCCCATGGTAAAACATGAAAAAAAAAATACTTTGTCTCTGGGTCTTGTAAAACATCACTTATTTAAGCAATATTAACCACAGAGGAGGGAATATCCATAAATTGTCCCGTTTTCATTTCAGAGATTTGGTCACCCTAAAGCAGACACAGAAGCTGTAAGAGCTATGATGCTTGCTTACAGTGTACAGGTTTGGAGACATAGCACTTAACGCCCGTTCACATCAAGAACTATAACTACAACTATAAGCACAAATATATCTTTTTAAAAATTGCTATCACTTTAGTGAATGGAGCTGTTCACATATCAACTTTAATGACAAACACAGGCTGAATTATTGAATTGAATTATTTTCAAAGCTATTCTTTTGAACTATTAAAATGCTATCAGCTAATCAGAGTTCAGTATTTGGAATTTATAGGACGTCATGTTATTAGTTGTTTAAATCGCAATGCAAATGTAGAAATTAAAATTTCATTCTTCAGTATGGATGTTCATATCATTATAGTTCTAGTTCTCTTTATTGCTATAGTTATAGTTCTTAGTGTGAATGGACGTATATAGTCATAGCCTCCAGTCAGGGTGTGTAGGCTACATATTTAGCTCAGCTTTTCTGTGAAGCACAGCGGCATCTGTCATATACTGTAATTATTCTGGGGTGCGTTTCTGAAAGCGACCTAGTCAATTACATGCAGTTCAGATTATTGGTGTTTTACCTGTGTGAAAAGATTTTTATGTGAACATTTGACATTTAGTGAAATGGTGCTAGGCTGCATTCATCCTCGACCTTCATTCTTGTGTGTTTGCTTTATTGAAATGGTGATTACTTATTTTTTTTAAATAATTTCAGCCAGACAGCTAAGAGATAGGTTGTAATCATGCCGTGTATAAGTTTACGACCACCATATCTTCACATAATAAACAGAAGTAGCATCAGGGCTTCAGTGACAGGTAAACAAACTTAAATGCCACTTACATGCCTTGTTAAATGATGCAATGGCGATTATCCACCTTTTTTCGATAGTGTTCAGGGGTTGAATAGTTTACCCACCTTTTGTTATACCAGTACATTGCTTTGTGTAGAAGACATGAATACTTTCCCACCTTTTTTTTTACCAGCATTACTTTGTGCAACAGACAACTTCTGTAACATATTTTTTTCCTTTAGCAGTACACTGCTTTGTGTAACAGATGTGTGAAGCTTACCCTCTTCTTTTCACCACTATACCTGTAAGTAGCATCATCAGGTTCCGTGAAGTGGTAGATAGATCACTGTGAAAGCCCTATAGCATGGACTCTGATTGACTTTTAACTATTAGGTTGACGTACTGATCACTCATCTGTACCTAAATCAGACAGGACTCTCCTAATTCCCTCAGCCCTGTCAGCACAGCAGTCCTTCTGCCAGGGCTCAGCCACCTGCACGCGCGCACGCACACACACACACACACACACACACACACACACACACACAAACAAAGACGCAGACACAAAGACACACACACAATGACACAGACACACACACTTCCTGTTTTCCATAGGGGTCAGCCGGCCGATTGAGCTGTGTGACTTCAGTCGTTTGACCTCTGGTCACGTCACTGGCACCACCGGCTGGCTACGCAGACAGGCTGTGCTGGGAGATGATTGCCCCCTAGAGGTCACTGGTGGAGTTAGGCCTCTTGCTCTCTCACTCACTCACACACAGAAACACACACACACAAGAGCACACACACACACACACACACACACACACACACACACACACACACACACACACACACACACACACACACACACACACAATTTAGTTCTCCACTCCATTATATACAATGGAGACAGCCCAAGTGTCAAACAATCAGACAAACTCTAACATTCCATTATCAAACCAGAATCACACAAAGTAAATCTGTCCTGTCCATACCAAAGCCTAAACTTAAACGCAGACACTGAGGCATGGTGCCTTTGTCTTATGTTCTCTAAAGAAGTCTTTAAACCCTTTGCATGGTCAAGTAAAGAAAATGTTAATGTATTTATTACATATTAGGAACTAATATATATATATATATATATATATATATATATATATATATATATATATATATATAATAAACAATGCAATATATTTAATAAAAATAGTAACAGATTTCATGGAAGCAATGACAATAAAATAGTATGAATTTAATCAAATGTGACAGAGGTTTCTTCACTGTAGCTCTTTTTATAACCAGTAATGGTATGCAAGAGTGAGAGTTGGGAAAGTGTACACACACACACAGACACACACACACACTATTTGTCAAAGCTCTTCAGATAGACCCTTTTACATGTTAGGGATTTGAGTGGAGCCTCTCCGGTTTCAGAATGCGAGTCGGTGAGCCCTAAGTGAGTATGTCTACACACACTGTTGCACATACACAGAGCAGTGCACACACACACACACACACACATACAAACACACACCTTGCACGCATGACCATACACACCCAAACATGCATGACAGCTGGGCTTTACAGGAGCCACGGGTTGAAGCGAGACAGCACCAGGGGAAGAGAGGCATGAAAGAGAGAGAGAGCGAGAGCAAGGCTTAGAAAGGAGAGAAGAGAAGAGAAGCGAAGAGAGGAGAGGAGAGGAGAAGAGGAGAGCAATGGAGGGGAGAGGAACGAGAGGACAGAACTGGGGTGGGGGGGTTGGGGGGTGGGGGTGGTTGTGGTGGTGGGGGGAGAATGCGGAATCAGTTGTGTTTAATTAGCAGGGGGCTCCCCTTACAATCCCCAAGCGAGGATTTTCCATGTTTGTGAACCCAGATCCTGTTTTTCTTACATCTTCCTCTTTCGTTTCTTAGACAGGGGAGCGGATCTGGCTCCTTTTTTTACTTGGGGGGGGCTTTAGGGGTGTTGTATAGTGTATGGAGGAGATAGAAAGGGTGGGTGGGTGGGTGGTGGGGGAGGGGGGTGTGGAGGCCGGTTAATAGAGAGCTAATCTAAGCCAAGGGGAGAGGGGGCTTTCGGGGGGCCCTGGTCTACCCCTCACACACTCACACACACTACACTCACGCACACTCACACACACACACCCTGGGCAGGGGCTAGCGGGGGCTTTTGTGCGTGTGTGCCCCTCTCGGCAGGACGCTGGTTGTCTGTGCAGCTCCACGAAGGATAATCAGTTGGGGTGTCGCGGTCTGATGTGGTGGGAACTGGGACTGCCTGGAAGGTTCCTCCCTCAAGGTGTTTGTTGTTAAATAGAACAATTCGGCTGTCTCTTTAGAAAGCCTGACAAAAGCAAATACTCCCCGCTGGAAATTTTCTTAGCCTGTCGCACAAAGGCTCAAGTTTGTTTAAGAAATTGCCGCAAAAGAAAGCGTCAACCCATTAAGGTAATTATATGGAACCTGTGTCGTAGAAAGGCTTAATTGATGTTAATGTTTGTCTAATTGGGGATTCAGGGAGAGCAAAGGACTAAAGGTCTTCATAGCACTTTCAGGCGAGTCTCTGAAAAGGGGCTCCTTCTGGTTTTCACACTCCTCACAATGGCTGTCTGTCTTTCTCACATTACGCGCTGTGTTCGGCTTCTGCTGCATTCTGCGGCAGTACTCAGCACACTAAATAAAAGGGTGAAGAGCCATTGTCTGGTGCAAGCACTTCTCAAAGAGTGTTCCTGACAGCGATTGTTAGGGGGGACTCACAGTGGAGAAGAGGGGGTGTGAGGGGGTGAAAGCCACTGTCATCCACCCTTGTCATGTCTCTCTCCCGAACGCCAATGCAAGTCCTAATTGCTGCATCTGTTTTTCCTCCCTCTCTCCCTCTCACTCTTACTCTCACTCTTTCTCTCTCCCTCTCTCGCTCCTTTTCTCACTCTCCCTCTCTCTCTCTTTTTCTTGTCCCTCCATTCTTTTAAACAAATACTTCAGTCAGCACCTCATGTTCCTGAACCACAGCCCGAGCCTGCTTTTGTGTGTGTCAGTGTATTTGCATGTGTTTGTATGCGCCCTCTCTGGCAAGCCCGCATTTGTTGAAATAATACAATTTTCCTCTATATCTTTTAATTTGGGACTCACTGGCAGACTCTGTCACCCAGTGTGGGCATACTCTGTTCTCACCAAACAAGCCAAACTCTTTTTTTTTCTCCTCCTGTTGCTTGATCGTCTGACGGAAGCCCACTCACACAGTTTTGACGTCTCGGTGACAAAATTTCGTAACTAGCGTTTACAAAGTGAAACTGAAAAAAAAAAGAGAAAACTAGAGTGAGTCTACAGGCTGTCAGTGAAAACATGGTGATGTGTGGTTGCATAAGACATGATGTGAATGTTTTATTTTACAGAAGTGAGAGAATAAACTGCTTCAGACAGTCACAGTCCCCCAATTACCCAGTCTAGTAAGGAAGTATGTAGAGCAAGAATACAAATCACGTGAGGAAACAAATAAAGTTAGTTATACACCCAAATACATTTCTTTCCTTCCTAAACCTATAAACCTTAAGCTGAACAAAACACACACTCCCTTTCTGTCACACAAACTATACACACCTGTGTGACTGAAAAATCCAGGACTTGGTCTTTGTCTCTTTCAAATATTTTCCCCCTCTGTCTAATTGTCGAGGTCGGTGTTAACACCGAATGCCTTTCCGTGCAAAGTTAAAATGGGGGCCGGCGGTGAATGGCAAACTGATTGTGGTGCTGTCAGCCTCCTGCATGAGTCTCTCATTCTGCAAATGGGGATGGAGGGGGTGTAGGGTGAGAGGTTGGTAAGGGTGGGAGGTTGTGTGTATGGAGTGGGGTGGGGTGGGGGGGGGGGGGGTGGGGGGGGTGCGAGCACTTCATTTAACTTCTACCAAGCTGATTGGAGTGGAGAAGGCAATTCAAAATCTTAAGTGGAGTTCCCATCGCCGGGGGAAAAAAAGGAAAACCTTCACCCCCAGCCCCACACCCATTTCCGCAAGCCACGCTGTCAGTCACAGGCACACAAAGCCCCTCCGTGGCAAAACTCAACAGCACCCTGGAAGCGCCGCGGCAATAATGGCGAGCGCAGAGGAGCCCCGATCCCCATTGTGGCCCTGCCTGCCACTCCGCTCCACAAATGAATCCCTTTCTCCTGCCATGGGGAGGCGTTTGATGAACAGCTGTCTGACCATCACTGCTCCTCTACACTTCTCACCTCTCCTCTCCTCTGCTCCTTGTCTCCTCCTCCTCCTCCTCCTCCTCCTCCTCTCTGCTCCACTCTTGTCTCTACACCCCCCCCCCCCCCCACCACCACCACCACTCCTCCACATGCAGACACGCTCAGCTCCACCACCTACTCTTTCTTTTTCTGCCCTCCTCTCCTTTTCTCTCCTCTCCTCCTCTGTCTGCTTGACTCTTGTCTCCACACTCCTCCACCCCACCCCAACACACACAGACACACACACAGACATATACACACCTACACAGACACAGACACACACACAGACCCCCCCCCCCCCCCCCCCCACCACCACCACCTTCGCTTCCTCTCCTGCCCTCCTCATCGCTCCTTTCCCCTCATCTTCTCTCCTCCCGTCTCCCCCCGACAAACCCGACCTCTTCTCCTCTGACTAATCCGCCCTCGCTCTCCAAACACACAGCTGGCATGTCTGTCAGAAAGTGACAACTTTATATGGGCTTGAGAGCCACCATCACCTCATGCTCGCACTCACTCACTCACACACACACACACACACAATGGTGCACACACTAACATCAGTATTTTTTTGTCATGTCTGATATTCCTACAGTCAGGCATTCCTCACACACACACACAGACAGACGCAGACACACACACAGACACACAGACACACAGACACACACACACACACTGTATGTGCAAACACGTGTAAATTCAGTTGTGCTCTTTTCAGGGCCTTGATTGGCCCTGAGGTACATTCAAATTCGAATAGAGTTGCAACGTGGAGGCAAACGTCCTTTCTGTTAAATTTATTACATTTTTTGATAAGATTTTATGTCATGTTGAACATTACAAATTATTTCATTTGACCAAAACAACAGTGCCAGCGTACTGTATTTTCACAAAACTATATCCTCAGACCACTTGCTGAAGGTTACAAACATTTAAAGACATTTACATTTCTGACAAACAGAAAAAAAACTCCTACAAATGTTTGCCTACGTTCACGAACACATCTTAACTATTGCACTGCTGTGGCTACGACTTGCTCTGCTGAAGCCTAACACTGTATTTAGATAGTCCGGCTACAGAGACATTACAAATGGTTTGTTAAAATTCAGTTTTATATTGTTTATTGTTTACTGATTATCACCTTAATCAAACCCAACCCTTTACCCTAACCATCACAAGACACAGAGTTTGGACAGATGGTTTATTAATAGTCTCAGCATCTGTAAACAGTAAGGCCTACTGGTGGCTAGGCTAGGCCACGCCAGGCCCTTAAATCCTTCTCTTAAATGGAGTCGCAGCAGTTGACACAAACAACCTTTCTGTTAAATTTGTTACATTTTTGTTACGCTTTTATGTAATGTTGAACATTCCACATTGTTTCATTTGACCATAACCAATAGGCCAGTGTTAAAGTATGTTCCCGAAGAACTACATCCTTAGACCACTTGCTTATGGCTTCAAAGACAACTAGTGACAAACATGAAAAAATAAACATTGGGTAACACTTTCTTTGAAGGTGTCTACATAAGAGTGAGACGAGCATGTTATTAACATATGTAGACAAATATATCTATAGACAAATGGAAACATGTACTCATACTGTACAATAAATACAACAATAAAGGCAATAATATACATACAGAACACAGTATGGACAAGACAGATATGTAATAGTGCCTACAGACACTATTATGACCAGAGATGGCATTCCACCGATGTGGCTGCATGGGACTTCCTCTGCTGGAGTCTGCTTCCAGAAGGAGACAGATGGGCGCTGCTAGGGCTGAGGCTGGGGCTGTGCTGAGGCTGGGGCTGGGGCTGGGCACTGCTGGGACTGTGCTGACGCTGGGGATGGAGGGCCACTGCTGGGGATGGAGGGCCACTGCTGGGGATGGAGGGCCACTGCTGGGGCCTTGCATCATCCCTCTCTCTGTCTCTATCAAAATGTCAGGCCCTGGTGAGGAGTAACACAATCACAACAATTATCTAAGGCCCTGTCTGCCCGGTGTCCGGTTTCTCATCAAAGTAGCTCCTCTGGGTGAAGGATGACCACGGGCCGTCACCTCTGACCCCTGCCGATGACCTCTGTGAAATGTACGGGGCCATTTCCCCCTCGTGCCCCACCCCACTTTTCTCTATATGTCTCTTTCTCTCTCTCCCTCTCTTTCTCTCTCCCTCTCTCTCTCTCTCTCTCTCACACACACACAGACACACACAAACATGCTCTTTTTCTCTTTCACTCCTTTATTCCATGTCAATCAGATAAGCATCATGTCTAGCACACACACACACAAACACACAGTATTTTCTTTGCTCTCTCTATATGTGTTAGTCTCTGTTTTTTCTGCCATATTTTCTCGTTCTCGCCCACCCTCTTTCTCTCTCTCCCTCTTACAATTTCTCTCTCCTCCCTCTCTCTTTCCCTCTCTTGTCTTTTCATAGCTCCTGTAGGCTGCAACTCCACTCCTCCACTGTAATCACTTTACCACTGTTTTTGTTCTTGGTAAGTGGACAAAATATTTGGATGATCTTAAGCAAGCACAATAATTGAATATGTGATTTGGCAGTAGCAGGTGTTTAGAAATCTTGAGCTTGTCTTTACATAATGAAGTATTCGGGTAAACAAAAGCAAGTTGTTACGCTCGCTTTAGGAGCATGCTGGGGACATGCTCAAATGAAACAACTAATTTCCTTGATAGCATACTGTAATCATGGCTCTCCCCCGCCCTGCATGTGCTAAGTGTTGCACTGCTTATTAAAGTCTCACTCCCTCCTGAAGGCACACACACACACACACACACACACATTCACACATACACACACATACACACACGCACGGCCTCCTTCCGGAGCCATTACATGCTGCTGTGCCACACTTCGGGTCGAGGGAATTAAATAATTGTTATTATGCGTTTATTTGTGGTAGTATAGCGAGATGGGTTGGCTTGGCTTGGCTTGGGGTGTGTCCGTGGCTGGTTGTGAAGGGGGCGGTGTTGCTTTTCCTTTTCAATGCTAACATGATTGTGATGTAATGCGATTGTGAGGTTGACCTCTTCACTGTTAAAAATGCACAACAGATGCAAACACACACACACACACACACACACAGACACACAAACAGACAAACACACACACACACACACACATGCACACACAATATTTATGGCCTGAGTCAGTGTGGTTGGACTTAGCGCTGCTGGTGTGTGGCTACAGTTGTATGTTTATGTTAACAAGGATTTTCTGTGGACTGTACGACTTTAGGGTACTTATGGTACTAAAACTGTGTGAGGTCTGTCAAGCCATAGATAAGTATCATCTAGCCCACAAACCCTACTATATAGACTATTCTTTTCACTGAAAAAAAGAATGAAATATTGTCTGTAATATGTGATGTGAAGATGTGAAAGTTACATTTTTAGTGTATGATCAGAAATATGCCTGCACAAACACTACTTTCACTGGCACTCCACTTCAGAGTAAGATTCCTGCTCATAGTTAAAAGGACTGTCAGCATGCACCTTCGTTATAGCAGATATGATCCTGCTAACCTATGAGGGGTACACAGGAAAAACGGGCATAGTCACAAAATCACATTTTTCAAGCTACTCCTCCTATTCGTAGTTGCACTGAAACCCTAGCTTTTTGACAAAGCAATCCGGTGAATAAATTAGCATAGTCTTGAGCTAGAAGCATTTTAAAATAGCATTTGACTATAAAATCACGTGAAAAATTAAACTTATCAATTAGATTTTCTTAGTTTCAGCATTTTGTGACAATACCTGTTTTTCCCATAGTCTCCTCATATACAGTAGCGTGTCAAGTTTCACAAGTATCAGTCTGTGGTCTACCACCACCTTCCTCAGTCAGAACTCCAAAACGCAGAATTAGCAGTGGGTGTAGGGTTTACATCTACAGATTGTATAAACAAACCAGACTTTTAGGAGGGGATGCACTGACTAAATATAAGCACCATAACATTTTATTCTTGAGTACCTTTTAAAGAGAAAACACATTAATGGGCTGACTTACTTTTGATCTTTATTTTAGAAGTGTTTGAGAAATACTTAACAATAAGATACTTTTGTTCTTACAACAACACTATAGAGAAGTAAACTCAGCATTTCATACAATCACAAAAAAACTGGATCTCCTCCATCAGAGTGTACTGTTAATATTTCAAGTCTCTAATGCTGCACGAGGGCAGCAGGAACTCTAACTACAATAATAAAACTTTGCTGAACTCCTTTAACCACTGTGTGCTGGCTTTCTGAATCTATTTGAATTGATTTTAGAGTTCTTTTACTTGTTTTAATGGCTCAGCACATTACAGCAGATTACTGACTGCTCGATAGAGGGCCTGCCGAGTTGTTCTTTCGTGTCCACAGGTGTCAACCTTCTCCATCGTCTGGACGTTGGAAGGAAAGAAAAGTGGAACAATTAATTCTTATTTTTACACATTCCAGCTGAGGAACATGCCCATGCTGAAGGCAGTCGGCACACTTCCTCTTAAAGAGCTGCTTTCAACACTCTGTTTCATTTGAAAAATATAAGCTTTTAAGGCTTTTTAGAGGAATCCCATTCTGAAGTAACTGCTTGCCATCTCTTACCTCCAAACCCATAGTTTAATAAAACTTTCCTTTTCAAAAGCTGATATATATAATTTTGACTTTTTGTAAAGCTGTAATGAAACATCATATAAAGACTGTGCAACTTAGGGCAAAGAGAAAATGTCACATTGTGTGTGTGTGTGTGTGTGTGTGTGTATGTATACTTATGTGTATGTGCATATGCATTTAGGATAGAAAGAGAGAGTGAGTGTGTGTGAGAGAGTGTGTGTGTGACAGGGAGAGAGAGAGTGAGAGAGGGAAAGAGAGAGAGAATGCTAGTTAGTAAGTTAGAATGGAAGGCTATTGAAATCCCTGGGCTAAAGAGAAAATATGCACATGAAAATCAGCGCACCTAAAGAACAGTTGGGTTTTCAGTATATGGAAAAATCACTTATCCAAAAAATCAAATGTCCAATACTAAACTGATTTTTAAATCCACAATTACAGAAAATATAATCAGCCTTTCATTTTGGAAGACAGAGGGAAAACCTATGATGGAATAAAAAAATAACAAAGCGGTGAAATTGACAAGATTAAACCACTGTATAGATGAACATTTCTGTAGATATATGTTTTAAATTGTGCAGTCTGATGTATTTTTGTGTTATTCATCTATATATTTATTTATTAAATGTTATTTGTTATTTTTAAAAGCCAATTCAACGTTGTTTTCCACATATTCCTTTTATTGAGAATATGCTGTATGCTTGTGTGTATGTATGTGTGTTTTTTGAATCCCTTCAGGCTGTAAATGAGTGTGGAGGCTGTCTGGGCTCGGTCTGCCGCACCTGTAGGGAGAGGCCTCCAGGAGCAGTCATCAGCCACCGGGGTCAAAGGTCAACGCACTGTCAAGAGGAAGTTGTTTCTTCTCTGGAGAGCCACTCACTTATCTTCTCATCTAATGTGACGGCCATCTGTCAATCACGGCCTTTAAACACTTGTTCGCCTCTAATACCGCTTTGTCTGAGGCAACATGACAGCACTCCACGCTGAGGCCGAGTCAATCAGGGAGGCCGAGCAGCGAGCAGCACACCAGGGCCCCTCAGGTAGCCAACAATGAAGTCATTCAGCACATATTTCAACAGGATTAGGGGCCGCACACACATCCACAGCTCACACACTCTCCGTTTCTGCCTGATTTATTTATTTTTTGAATTTTATATACTTAATAAACATCCCCTATACCTGTATAGCTACTTCATATAACTATAAATTAAAGTTGTGTGAAAATACATATATATTTTCTACTCATGTTATTTATATATACAAATATATATAATAAAAAAATAAATATATATTTTTTTGTATTTGTGATTTCTGACTGGTCACATTAAAAGATAAACATGTTTGTTACTTGGACATCTGAACCAATTTTTAAAATTACAAATTTAATATCCAGGTTTTTAAGTAACATTTCAAAATGTCGACTGCACTGTGTCTGCATGTGTGTGTACATCTACGCATGTGAGCATTTGTAGGTGCATGTGCATGTGTGCATGTGTGTGTGTGTGTGTGCAGACTTATGTGTATTTCTACCTGTCTGCATATTTGTGTATGTGTGTGTGTGTGTGTGAGAGAGAGTGTGTGTGCATGCAAATGTGTGTGCATGTGTGTGTTCGTCTATGTGTGTTCACATCCGTGTGTTTGCATGCGTGCGTGCGTGTGCACATCTATGTGTGTGTGTGTGTGTCTGACTGTCTGAGTGTGTGTGTTCGTCTATGTGTGTTAGCATATCTGTGTGTATGTGCCTGTGTGTGTGTGCATGTGTGTGCTAGCATATCTGTGTGCGTGTGTGTTTGTGTGTGTGTGTTAGCATATCTGTGTGTGTGTTTGTGTCTGTGTGTGTATGTGCCTGTGTGTGTGTGTGTGCATGTGTGTGCTAGCATATCTGTGTGTGTGTATGTGTTAGCATATCTGTGTGTGTCTGTGTGTGTGTGTGCTAGCATATCTCTGTGTGTGTGTGTGTGTATGTGTTAGCATATCTGTGTGTGTCTGTGTGTGTGTTAGCATATCTGTGTGTGTGTGTGTGTATGTGTGTGCTAGCATATCTGTGTGTGTGTGTGTGTGTGTGTGTGTGTGTGTGTGTGTGTGTGTGTGTGTGTGTGTGTGTGTGTCGTGGGGCAGGCAGGGTGTTGGCGGGGGGTCTTGGTGTGCCTGTAGCTGAGGCAGGTAATGAGGGGAAGTCCATGGGAAGGCTGGGCGGTCTGAACAGGGAATACAAATCAACCCTCTGAGGGCTGTGTGTGGGTGCCTGGGGAGAGGGGTGCATGGGAAACTGTTTTTTCCCAACAAGGCTCATTGAGCATGGGAGGTGTGTGTGTGTGTGTGTGTGTGTGTCTGTCTGTCTGTGTGTGTGTTGGCAGGTGGGTGGGTAGGTGAGCACCCACCTATGAGGTCCTCACAGGTAAACTCAATTCTGAGACTGAAGAGAGATTAGCAGCTGCTGTGACCTCAAAGCCAAACCACCCCCCCAAGACCCATACAAATACACACACACACACACACACACACACACACACACACACACACACACACACACACACACACACACGCATCCCAGCCCTCTATATTTTCTCAAGAGTCAGGTATCACCTACACAATGTGTCGTGTTTGGAAACAAACATGAATCTCCGACCTGAGAGAGCCACCCTCTGAATAAGGGTCTCCTCTGTTTGTGTTTGATGTGTGTACGTATGCGCGCACACACCTAGCCATATACCTGTGCAACACACAAAGATTTTTTGTAGATATTTCCTCCCTCATTATTTCCATTTATTTCCATGAGCATAATGACTTAAAAGTAACAAAAGTTAAATGTCAGCCAAGAAAAGGCTACCATAATGTATCCAGTACAGCAGAGTTTGTGAAATCCATTCAGCTGTTGGAAAAAAAAGAATCACTTCAGACTCCCGCTCCCATTTGGATGCAGTACAGATTGATTAAAATGGGGTGGTTATTGATGCCCCCCTTCAGCATGAGACAGCGGGGAGCTAATGTCAGGGTGTATATGTGTGTGTGTGTGCATGCGTGTGTGTGCATGCGTGTGTGTGTGCGTGTGTGTGCGTGCGCGCGTGCAGATGTGGTGATCAAGGCCTTCGGATCAATCCATCAAACCTGCCAAGAAAAGAGCTACAAAAACATGCTGCACTAAGGCACATAAAAGACATGTGTTAATTGGTTCAATCGTAAGCTGCTAAGATAACTAGACAACCAGGTTGATGCTAATAAAAGATAGCTAGCTTGCTGACTGGTGCATATGTCAGGAGATTATATAATGATTATCATGAAAAAACACACACACAAAAAAAAACATTTTTTTTTTGTCATTTACCAGACCATGTCAATATCAAAATGAATTTTGAATGAATTTACCAATATTGTATAACAAAATTATACTTTTTACTTAAAATTAGTTTTATTGATAAATAAAAAAAAATCCTGCATAACATAGCCCTAGCTTTGAGCTTAGAATTTGTATGAAAGGTCTGTAGTCTATTTTTATTTTATTTGCAGATACTATAGTGTCAGGTTATCAATTATAGCTACCTGTTTATAAAATGCTTTGAAATATATCTTTTGAAAAAACTTAGCAACAGAGGTTTTTCATTGGATATTTATGTACTGAATAACATAATATTTATAAGCATTTTCATTCATACATTAAAGCTAATTACACTGCTTTCAATATTCATTCAATTTAATTATACTTTTTCTTAGATGAAAATAAGTACTATCCACTTTCAGATGTTGGTAAGAAGAAAGACGCTGGCCGTTATGTGTAAAAGGTATGCACAACAACTTTCTAGAATGCTGTGAAGTTACCAGAATATAATGTCTTTGTTTTTCAATTACGGGAGAGAATGGGAGTCCTAGTCTAGAGGCTGTGGTATTCACCTGAGCAAAGGTGGGAAAGTGTCTAATTTGGCAAATGTGGTTTGGCCTGTGACTCTTCTCACCAATATCACTATCTGGCAAATTGCGGCTCAGGGGAAAAAATGTGGGAGGAAAGGCAAACACTAGCTCGCTGCTCCTCTTTTCCCAATCTTCCCTACAAACCCCCCACACACACACAGACACACACACACACACGGAAAGAGAGAGAGGCAGAGAGACAGAGCAAAACGGATAGAAATGGGGCTATGTGGGTGTGTGTGTGTACGCCTGCGTGTGTGTATGTGTGCGCCTGTGTGAGACAGAGAGGGTGGGGGTTGGTGAGTTGCTGTGGTGAGTGGTGGTGAGCCAATGAAGAGAAGGTGGGCCAGGGCAGTGGTGGAGCCCTTTACCTGAGACAGGCCTCAAACAGGCCATCCATGACGGAGCTACGCTGACAGATTGGTAATGAGCCTCCCCCTCCTCTCTCTCCTCCTCCTCCTCCTCCTCCTACCCACCCAACCCACCCACCTCTATCCACACCCCCACCCCCTCTACCCTCCTCATGGCGGGGCTAAAGGCACATTGGTTTACCCCCCCCCCCCCCGCCCCATCGCCCCTCGCCGCTTACCCCCAACCCACCCACCCGAACCCCAGCCCACCCCACCCAGAGCCCCTGGGGGGAGATGTGGTGGGGGATAATGAGCGGGCGGGAACTGCTGGATGTGTCTGTGATTCATGCCGACCATCCGTCCGGATTGCCTTTCTCACCGTTTGCACAATGCGCTCCTGGATTCCCAGGGTCTTCGCAACAACAGGGGACAGATTGGGCGAAAGGCAACCAACCACTAAACCACCCCCCACCCCACACACACACACACATCCCGACACAACACACACACACCTACACACAGCCAGATACAACACACACACCTATATACACACACCGACACACACACCTACCACCACCAACAACAGCTCATAAAAGAGCACCACAGGTAATAAGCACCTTTGAATACCTGGTCAGAGTTAGGGCCAGCCATCTTTCTCAGCCTGATACAAAACATAGATGCTTGTAAAGACCTCATCCAGTATTGTGCTGTGTGTGTAGATACAAGAAAGTGTGTGTGTGTGTGTCGCTGTGTGTGTGTTTGTGTAAGTGTATGTGGAGAGCATGTATGTGGTGTGGTCTTTCAAAAGAACCCAGCAGCATATCATATTAATCTGCCTGGTTTGGACACACTTCTGTGTGCAGTATCCTACATAGTCCACCAAGAATGCACGTTTTCCACACGTACAAATAAAAACACCAAGACATTAAAGAACATAAAATCCACTAAAACAGGTACACGCTGTTATATTCTCATAAAGTACCTAGTATTTTAATTACTGCAATCATCATGAAACCCGTATGTGACTACATAACACGGAACATGGAACACACAGTGGGAGCATTAACGAGGAATAGGTAGCTGTATTTTCAAGATGGATTTCTAAGTGTCTCTTGCCTGGGAGTCTAGAAGCTGGTCTGATGACACCTAGACCCTAATGGAGTTAAGGGGGGGTTGAGGAATGTGCAGAATTCAAAATAAACTCAGCTAACATGTCAGCCTTTAGCATCATGCATCACTCTCTCTCCATCTCTCCATCACGCCCCCCCCCCCTTCCCCGGCGAAACACGATCCACTTTAGATGCGCACCACCCACTGTTTATTTTTGTAAAGGTGTTAAAAGGGACGATTTGGTGTTTTATATTTATTTTGCGTTCGTGCTCCTGATCCACATTTAAAATAGAAAAAAAGAAGAAGAAGAGGAAAAAAAAGAGAAAAATCCTAACCGTGTTTTGTTGACTCCGTGGAAGGAGACAAGTGTGTAACTCTGTCAGGTGTCTGTGTCCGCGGATCAAGTGCGGTAGGCCTAGATGCTCAGGAGTAACCCAGTGTTACTGCGGCTTTTTGAAAATTACACAGCACAGCTAGGTCAACTAAACAAACTAATAAGCTGTGTGTGCTGTTTTGAAAACAGGTTTATTTTCAGAGTATTACATTATTTTTTTCTCTCTTTCTCTGAGCAGTTTTTATTTTCTTCTACATACTGTGTATTTACACGCAAGAAATGTGTTTATGATTATAATGGACGTGTAGGCATGTATAAAATGCAATATCTGTAAGTATGAAACCCTATAAATTATAATTAGTGCTGTTTGCACGTCCAGTCGGTAAATGGCATGGGTTATGTGGGTGGCAATCTACTGAACACACACTGTGCTCCTGTGCTTAATGGCTGGAACACTATGACATCAGTGGAACAGCTCAAAGGTTATGGTGCACATAGACACAATACACACACTGTGGAGCACCATAGCATTGTCCACTTCATGTGGCTGCTTTTATTATTCAGATTGTATACATTTAAAGGTGTCACTGCATTGCTTTTTCATTTGTTTGCGGTGGACTCTGGTATTAATGAATGCCCTGTGAGCCGGTTTTGGTGAAAAATTCTTTAGTGCTCCTGTTTCAGGCTGTTGTAGGGCGGGGAGATCGGCAAGTTCTCGACTATGCTAGTCACAGGCTACAATCATTCAAAGCCTATTCGGTCATAACACAGCAAATAAAAGATGTAAATGTTCTAAACAAACCTAGCCTATTTACCTATATTTTGCTAGGTATTTTGCTATTTTGCTAGGTACAACTATGTTTTTTTTTTCATTCGTGAACTTACGTCACTTTGTTTGCCCTTTTCTTATTCGCTCGTTATTCCATCTATTTTCTTTAACTGACTGATGGAGCCAATCGGGGTAGAAGAACATTTTCAGCATGCCTGTGTAACTTGGCGTGACCTATCGTATTGCAAAAAAAGTACTAAACGGTTTCTCAGGCAATGACACCTTTAACATCTTCTCAGTGTCAACAATGGCTATATGTAAATACTCTTCGTTCATATGCACACATTAAGGGGTTGTGCGATCCACATTGTGTACGCCGACATACTATCACACTTATCTCCACCGCTTGCCATAAAGGACAATCAGAAGGTTCCTAACAATAATAATTATGAGTGAAAAAACAGCTTCAGCCTGGATACTCTCGACATGATTAGTTTTCTTTCTCTCTTTCTCTCCCTCTCTTTCCTCCCCATACCCTCGACTCTCATCTCCTCCTGAGGCTAATCACTGACCAGCTTCCCGCGAGCTCTCCATTGATTACGTTTGATTGGCTCTCACGTGCTGCGGATGGGCACACAAAGGCCTGGCGAAATATTATGGCGATAGGCTGACAGGCGCCTGCAATCATTTCATAAGAAGATATGCATATTCAGGAGAGCACTCCCACAACACATCTCCCCCCTTACTCGTCCAACTTCCACATCTCTTTCTCTCTTTTCTTTATTCTGTCTCTTCCTTTCCATCTACTTTATCTTTCCTTCATTTCTTTTTTTCTATCTTTGTTTTTGTCCTACCTTAATTTCTACCTATTTTCTTCCTTTCTTTCAGTCTTTTCTTCTCACTTGAGTGTCATGCCAGCCATGTTTACTATCTCCTCCATTGAGATATTCTGATGACTGATGAGCATGGCTGCAGTGCTTGTGCTTAGCAGAATGTTCATTAACAGACTGTTTTTTGTGCTCACTCTAACCCTGCACCTCTGCTCATGATTGGCTCATGATATGTGCCATGTAGCCTGTCAGAGAACACAATTAGGCTTTCCCAAACACAAGCACGGCGACCCTCACATCTCAACTGCTGATTTTATAAATTAGAACCCTTTGCTAAGAAGTTCAATATACCCCTGTATTTTTATGTAATCACTATTACTGCAAGCCCGCGATCAGACTGAGGTGTAATAATTAGGTTAGATGATAAGATGACAGTTCCTCATTGAAACATTATTTTTGGAAACAGTTGTCTCACGCCGTGCAGATATAAATATTACATTTTTTTTGCGATTACCAGAAAAGAAGGTTTTTGATGCATGTTTTGATGCAGTCTAGCACTACCATACACGATTAGGAGCAACTGCTGTACATGCAAATTAGACAGACACAGCTCGCTGGAAAAACATCCATCTCATTTCAGATAACCTCCCACTATGCCAACTCTTTTTGTCCACACCATTTTCTAATTCATCCTTTTCAATAAAACAGGATTTTCAGTGTGTGGTGGTCATGACTTCTGTAGTATCAAAATAAAGGCGTCGCAAACTGTACATATACTGATTTTATTCAGGAGACATTGACGTTTCAGCCGGTGGACTTCTTTGTTTCTAAAGAAAGGCTCAGGCCGAAACGTGATTGTTTCCAGCACCTCAAAAACATTCTCTGGTGTGCCTTACTTCCTTCTTTTCAATAGGTGGTGACCTCTGTGACATGCTAGCTCACACATACTCTGTGACACTCTGTGGCATACTCTGGCCTCCTCAGCCTCTGGCCCCCTCTGTGTCCACCGTGTCTTCGCAGGTCCGCTGTCTCTTGGCCGAGGGGGGGCTATTTATGTTCCCCGGCAGCTGACCTGTCCGTTCAGATTCCTCTCGCTGACCCCAGATCAGTGGCGGCCGGGCGTGCGGTAAACAGCCAGCGGTCCCTCAACACTGCCAATCAGAATATTTGTAAACACTCTGACATCCAGATGACACGGCAAGGGAAACAGAGGCCAGATGTTGGTGACACTGTCTGCTCATATAAATCACCAAGGAGGGGCTCTGAGTATTGATATATATGCTGAGAATGAGATAGAAAAGAAAGAAAGAAAGAAAGAAAGAAAGACAGAAACAGACAAAGAGAAGGAGAGAGGAATAGTAAAAAAAGAAATGAAAGAACGAAAGAGAAAGGAAGCAAAAAAAGAGGAAGAAAGGTAGAGAGGGAGAAAGGAGTAGTTGAAAGAAAAAGAAAGAAAGAAAGAAAGAAAGAAAAGGGAATGAAAAAACAAAAGAGAAAGAAAGCAAAAAAGAGAGAAAGAAAGGTAGGGAGGGGGGAAAGGAGTAGTTGAAAGAAAGAAAGAAAGAAAGAAAGAAAGAAAGAAAGAAAGAAAGAAAGAAAGAAAGAAAGAAAGAAAGAAAGTGGGAGAGAGGAGTAGTTAAAATAAAGAAAGCAAAAAAAGAGAAAGAAAGGAAGGGAGGGAGAACAGAGTAGTTGAAAGAAAGAAAGAAAGAAAGAAAGAAAGAAAGAAAGAAAGAAAGAAAGAAAGAAAGAAAGAGTAGTATTCTCCCTTGCTGTCAAGCCTCCTCCTGTTCAATGGATGTGATGGTGGGTGAGTCCTAACACATTCGGTCTCCTCTGAAGTGATAACATTTCACTGGTTTATCTTTAGTCCCCTCCTGGCCTGCGTTGGCACGGCAGCACACTATTCTACGTGACGCTTCGCCTGCGAACCACAGCGACTTTGTGTATGTGAAAAAAGCACATTTCTCATTTGCTTCCCTCGTTCCCCAATCGGAGTGGTTTTTTTTTCTAACTTCCCCAGGTACCGCACAAAAGCCGTCAGCAACCCTATCAACCTTCACAAAGACGTCGAATATGCTTTCTGTGTACATGCAAGGCTGGGCGACAACCCTAACGCTGCTACATTAAGTAACCCCCACCACCACAAACTCAAATTGATGGCAAAGATGTCAAAACAAAAGTTCGACAAGGCGTTTGATTTGGCCGAAGCACACAGGTAGAGCCTTTTTAGCCTTTCAGCCCCCTTTTTGTCAGGTCACGGACTGGGTTGGGCCACGTGATGGCACTTAGCCCTCGGCCGGGGAGCCGCGAGAGGTCAGGTGACCGCAGCAGGCAGCAGCAGCCTGGGGCTCATGGCCACCGAACGGCTAACTATTTTGTGATGCCTGGCGGGGGGAAAAATTGTGTTTCAGGGTAAATAGGAGGAGTGTTTTTGTTTGCTTTTCCCTTTTCACCTCTTTTTTTGCCGCAGGTGCTTTCAGAGTTGTGTAGTGTTGTTGTGGAGTAGTGTTGCTGGCCCCTGGAAATAATGACAGAGAAAGAAGGCAAAGAGATCATCAATTGGAAATGATAAGCGCTGATGTGTTTGCGAGGAGTCAGATAACAAACAAGATGGCGTGTTGGCTTGTTCAGATGCACACAGAGGAAAGGTTGTGTCTACAGCATAGGGCTTCTGTCTGACATCATTAGATGAGTGTGTGTATGTGTGTGTACTTTCTGAGTATATGTGTGTGTGCGTGTGTGAGTGTGTGTGTGTCTGTGTCAACATTTGTGTGTGTTTGTACAATGTCTGAAGCGTTGATCTCTTTTGCTTCACGGCTAAATAAAGCGTTTCCTGAGTTTCTCATTCCAAAAAAACGAGCTCCAAATGGCAGATTCAAGCCATATTTATGTAGGCGGTGACAGTATTTACATGATTTCGATCAAGCTGGAGGAGCAGCGGGTTGTCGGACAGATTCTGTTGTGCGAGTAAACCCAATCCACCTGATCCGGCCTCGTCGCCGCTGCCCAGACGGGAGTGTGCTCGGGTTTGTAAGTCCTATGAAAAGGGTCTCAAGGTTAAATTTCAGGTGAGGAGAAGTCTTCCAAAGGCTAGTGTCTGTCCCCGATCGGCCATCACATTACCGTGGCTGGCATGGAAGATGACCTTATCTCTCTCTTTCTCTTTCTCTCCCCCTCTCTCTCTCTCTCTCTCGCTCGCTCTCTCTCTGTTTCCTGAAGAGGAGTGCCAAGCCAAGAGGCTTTGTCAAAGAGTCCAGGCCCCTTTTTAAATTTGCATGTAAAAGTTGAGGAGTTAAGTGAATGAAATAGAGAGGTCAAGTTTCTGCGCGCAGCAACTTTGGGCACAACACCATGCCAATGATCTCACACTTCCCATCACCGGGCCGTGCTGGAGGCAGCATCAGCGGCGGCGGCGGGCTAGGCCGGAGCCAACAGACACTGCTCCAAGTGTAAGCCTGCAGCGGCCTGTGTAAGAGGAGCAGCACACCGCGGGGAAAAATAAGACACCGAAGAAGACGCTCTGGCAAAACGCAAAACAAAATTAGAGCAAAGTACGGCCATGCTAATGCATTAAACAGCATGCCAGTGTGCAAAACAATGCAAAACAAAAGCATAATCCCAAGATAAAGTACAAAAACAGGCAGCTCACTACAAGATTTCAATAGAGCAAACAAAAAAGCACAATCTTAGTTAACAAAACTGCCCCAACACTGGAGTATAGAAATACAGAATAGAAATTAAAAGTGTAGTATAGTATAGTACAGCACAGTATAATATGGTATAGTACAGTGTAGTATAGTACAGTATAGTTTAGCCTAATGTAGTATAGAAGAGGGTGCACATTCTCAAAGCTGAGGCAATGGTTTACCTTTGTGCCCTGAACTGAGCGTCTGTGACACGACAACCTCTGAAACCCATTAGGGCACAGTTAGAGCTCAAATATTGACCCCGCAGCCTTTGATATAACTGAGGCGGGTTAAAACGACCTGTTCGGGTCTTCACTTCTCATTAATCAGGGTGCCCTAAATAACACAATCGCGTATCCGTTAGGAAGGGAGAGCTGACAAAAGATTGTTGAATTTTAATTAACCTTTTCACCTTTTTCAGAGAAGTAATGTCATTCCCAATGACCTTTCAAGATATGAAAATAAGTCGGTCGTACATTTTTCAGAAGCAGCTTAAATTCAGCGACGTTTTGAAGTAGCCTGCGTGACAAGGTCTACTGCCTCTGCCGTGATATTCCGGAAATTAACGGAATTAGCCAAGACCGTGTCATTAAAAATCCAATTAATTAAATCTTTCCAATTAATCTTAAAACGCCGGTGCGTATTTTTTTCTTTTTGACTATTAGCATGAACGTTTTTGGATAGGCTATTTTATGTTACATTAGTTTGTCTTTATTTTCTATAGTCACATTTACACGTGGTTCCTATTTATCTGTAACTACAGGCAATTTCTCTCCTGAATCATTGGAAAGTCACAGTCTACTGTAGGCTAACCTGACATTATAATTTAGTCGATAAATGTTTGATATACTAGGCGGGTTTTCAGCGCCGCATAGCCCTTAATCCAATGACAAAGATGAGCCAAAATGGAGAGACCGAGAGAAAAGGATGAGCAGAAAATAAAACAATCAAGAAACTTCATTATTTTCTCTTCCTGCCAAATTGGAGTTATCCGAGGGTCTAGCTAATGGACAGTTACCTAATTTTCTCCAGGTTGCACTGAGGCGATGCTCATATAAAAAACTTACTCTGTCTGCTACTTTGGAACATTGGTTCATCATGAGACCTTTATTAAAGCTGGGCTCTGTGTCTCTCCTCCTCACGCAGGGGGCTTTTATGATTATGGTTTCCAAGGTGACGTTCGGCACAGCAAACACTGTCGACAGAGAGCAGGAGCCGACAGCAACGTGTGCACAAGCAGAGTAAATTGCATGCCATTACTTTTAATATTTTCTCATTAAAGGAATCTTCTGACCGGACAGAGACTTGGAAAATCACTAATTTTTCAAATCAACCACGGCACATAGTTTTATGATGGTAGTATAGATCGCTTGCCTTTATCCGTTTACAGGTGTCCAAGAAGGAGCAAGTGGAATCCAATCTTAATTATTTTGTGACATGAGCAATGGAAATACTTTGTATTTGCACATTAAGTAATTAAGCAGTCGATACCAAAGGTGCTGCGCTCAGTAGGCAGTAGTGGTTGTTTTTTAAACAGCATCAAAATAAATAATATAAAAACTGTAAAACCGCCTGTATAACTTTGTATAGGTTGGTTATGCTCAGTGGAATACTGCAGTTTCAATTACACCAAGGCCATGGCAAGTTGGCAGAGATATTCGAAAGATCTTTTCAACTCGAAATTTAAATAAATATCACGACTGTATGATGTTAATTACATGCGCACATATAGCCTACTGACAGGCGCTCTGCACTGAGCTACAAAGTCCATGTGTCTGGTGTCTTATACTCAGGGTGTCTGAACACAAGACAGAACCCCTGCTTGGTTACACTGACTGGTGTAAAGCCATTCCGTGGGCAAGGCCATGTGGCGTGTTACTCTGTAAAACAAACACATTTCATCAACACTGCGTGTCTGTTTGCAAGCACCGTCAGAGAAAACGAGGAAGGACCACATTTTCCAAACGATATTTAGTAAGGTGTCAGTAATCATGTGTTTGGACAGACCATTTTAAGAGTGGGAAATTGTCCATAAGGCCCACACCAACACACATGACAAACATTCTGACTAGCAATGGAAGTCACCGAAAGTGACATGTGAAGAAAGCACTGCATATGTGAGATGATATGGTTCACAATTTAAGCAGAAAATGTAGCCTATAGGTCCGGAGCTCTAACCTCCATTCAAATAAAAGCCAAGGGCTAATGGAAATTTTAGACAGTGGTCAAGCTTATGTATGACCAATTAGCCTATGACACCTATTAATTATTAAAAAATACTGTGTATACGACTGCTTACAAAATCTGGTACTTGGCGTCAGAAAACCCTCAGAAAAGTCAGAAAAGTCCTTGATGCCATCACTGGGAAGAGAGGAAGAGTCCCTCTGGGAGTTTGGATGGGGGGTGGAGATGATGGAAGTGGTGGGGTGGGATAAGAGTCTTAAGCTTAAGCAGTGACTGCGTTGAAAGCCATGGTGTCACTGCATGTGTTTCCAAGCCAGTTTGAAGGTCAAATCTCTCTTTGAAAACCCAAACCTACAGAACAGTAGACTATATTTTTCCACCACAGGCATTCTGAACCCTGAAACATCTCCAGCCTGTGCAACTGTTGTTGTCCATGCAGGAGGATGAGGAGGAGGGGGGAAAGCAACACTTGAAAAGGACTGACTTGTGTCCAGCTCATTGACATCACTGCCTGACCCCCTTACCCCTATAGTGCCTTGTGACTGGTCAGGTGTCATGGCCAGGGTGGAGGATGGCAGAATATTTTGTCGGACACATAAATATCGGGTCTATGTAAGTTATGTTTAGACTATTTTTTCCTAAAATGTTTTTGTTACATTTTAAAATGAAGCAGAGATTTGTTGTTTATCATGTGGTGGTTTTCAGTGATTTACATCACTTTGGAAAAAAAAAACATCAGCTGAATATATAACTATTACCATAGCCAAAAGAGTGACAAGCAGTATAGCTGCCCATAAATCACCAAATCAATGTACTGTCATATCTATTACAGCACCATTTCTAAATTCAATTTCTAAATTCTAAAATCTGTATTACATCACTTACATTGCATGGTCAGGTGCAACTGAGTATGTCAACTATATACTCTATATATAACTATATAATGAGCTTTGCAACACATGTAGCCCATAGCTCCTGTTCTGAAGTTGGGGTCCTGAGTCTAAACTTGATATTGTGGTTGTGGTTGATTTTGAGAGCATTCACAGCAGAGAGGGACGAGGGCCCGGGCTGTAGCCAATCTGTACTATGTGTGAGGAAGGCTCCCACGTCTTTTGTTGCTCGGCTTGTAATCCCTTTAATCCTCCTGCAGCGCTTTCAAACACAGCACGCAATGGGGATAAACTCCCCGCACCCACGGCCACTGCTGTAGCCAGAAGCGATTGTGGTGGACGCGTCGCACTGCGCTGCGTATTTGGCAGAGGTGGGATGGAAACAACGCACACTTCCGCTGACGGCGGCGGCCCTGGATGAAGAGCGCGTTCTTCTGTCTGCCAGTCACTGAGCCCTTCTCCCATGGGCCCGTAACCACATACACTCACTTGCTCGCTCGCTGTGGCTGGCGGAAGAATGTGCTGACCCACAATAAGTTCATTTAGCAACACTTAGGGGCATCGGATAGGATAATAAGGACCACTATTTCTTCCCCTGCCTTAGCCAGACTAGGGACCTTTTTTGAGCCTCTTACAGCGGTCATGTTTTCTAAACAGCCACGACTGTAATTAGATGCTAAAAACGCTCCAAGACTACGGATGTAAACACTGCGACTAGGCTACTCAAAGAATAAAGTAAGTCGGCTACTATCAGTATCTGGAGAATGACAGTAACACGCCACATGAAGAATACTTACGCATCAGAGGTATAGGCTACATGTTGCGTTTGGCCTCAGTGGTCTAGGCATCCCGTGATGCTCTCTGATTATGAGCTGTGGCGTTTCACTATTTTCCCTCCCCAACATGCATCCCCTGTCGCCGGACCCTGGTTCACCAGAGCACACTTCCGACATTTCCTTGAACCTGTACTTGAAGTTGCACAGTAATTGATGTTGATCCTTACATGTGAGCAGACTGCACCACAAATTAGAATGGAAAAAGGTTATCATAATATTTAGCCAGTCCAATTTGTTCAGTGGAGTAATTCCCTATGGGACAGGGGAAAGAAAAATGTCTCTATATGATATTTTTCCAAGTTTTGCGTTTGGGCTCATGGGACCCTCGTTCATTGCCGGCCGGGCCGCAACCATTCGGCAGTTAACGAAAGGGAGAGAGAAAACTAGCACTAGGGACCGGATAAGGAGCAGTGAGGGGCGGACTACAGGCTTTGGCGAGGGTGTGAAGCAGAGAGCAGGGATCAAACCGCATACAAATACCTCCAATGATCTTGTTGCCCTCCTCGCCCCCTCCCCCTCCCCCATGCCTATGTTAGTTCATCGCACAGAAAGACTAGACTATGGGTAAAGCACAGGGAACCTTTATGACCATACTGAAATGTGTGGACTTTAAATGAAGATGTACTGGTGACGACAGTATAGTGTTATTGTATTGTATTGAATGTTTCACATTAACGCATTCACAGTAAATATTTAAGTAGCCTAATGTAGCCTATATGATTTCATTCGCCACGAAATTAAGAATCTTCTAATTTGGTTAAGGGCAATTTTAAATTGGCTTCGCGCTCTTCAGCTTTGTTTATGATGTAGTCTACTATTTTGTATTTAATTTGGGTAGTATTTATTGTCCTGTTTTAGTGAATAAAAATGCATTCAAATATGCCTTTAGGCCCGAGCGACCCCTAGCGCTATATTTTTAGGTAAGACTTTATCTGTTTGTGTTGCTGTAAGCATGTTTGGCTGTGTGTCATGTGTTAGGCTACAAAAAGGGAGACCTCAGGGGGTTCCAACAAGCAGGCAAAGATGGTATCCCGTATCTGCAAATGGAACTTTAAATAATTATGTCAATTTAGACTATAGTAGCCTAAATAATATTTACGGTTACAAATGGATTAAAACTAATTCATTAAAAATAAGGGTTCCAATTTGTTCAGTAAAATGCTTTCCAAACGATGGTCTATACATGAATATGAAAGCCTTTGAACGGTATTTCGAGTGCATTTTAAATTTGGAGGTATCAGTCCCCGTCCCCCGCTGACCGCCGATGTTTGCGCTGATGTTTCTTTTACAATCGACCAAGGGCACGGAAAAACTGCAGGTGTACATTCTACAGACAGCGACCTGCCATCCATTCGACACCACGCGATTCCGTCGCGGTAATGGATTCGTTCCGCTCACAAGTTAAAAGTTCGATTACATTCCAGTGTGCGTAGGTTCAGTGTTAATAGCATACTTTACTGTTCCATTGTAGATTATGGAAACAGAAGACGCGGGATGTTTTTTTCCCCCTAAATTGCTTTAGCTCGGGCTCTTTCGTGACCTATTGCAACATGTAGTAAGACACTTCGCGTGAGGCATGTTAAAATGTTTCAAATTGCACCAAGAATGTGATCTAGATTTTTAAAAGTTAGACTAAACAGTGATTTTTTACATGACCTTGGGACTATTTGCCTGTAATAGTCTAAGCTAATTAGTAGTTAGGTTACTACATCTTGCAAAACAAAAAGTTGTTGGTTAAATTAATTCAGGCAGCTCCCGTTTAAGCAACGAATGACGAATAGTGTTTTCTAAATGTTGTCTAATAGAAATACTAAATAATTTAAATGTGCGAAACAATTACATTTGTTTTCCTTACAGTAAAATCGTCTGTGCTGACAACAAGATGAATAAACGAGTTACTAAGGCAACAGTCCGCCTCTAACCTGTCTCGCAATATGTCAACGTGCAGCATATGGTGTACCCTTGAAAGAGCTGTGATATGTCATTTGCATAGCCCAGACTATTGCACGAAACCCAATATTAAAAAACTTGTCAGTTACACCGTGATATGCGCATAAGAAATGAGACGGTTTCTTAATTGCGCAATTCCCCCTTTTTAATCTAGCACATTTCCAGTGTGTAATGTAGCCTAGTTGGTGCATAGTTTAGCAGAGATGGAAAAATAAGAAAAGGCACTTCACCTCGACTTTTCCATATGTATGCATGTTGTAAACCTCATGAATATTAAACATAGTTTATTCTGTTATTTTTTCTCGAGTCCAATTCGTTTTTCTCATATTTAATTGTATGCGCTACCAGCAACCCATGGACTAACTTCGACATGTCACACTAGATTGTAAAAAGATATCTTAGGGGACAGAAAATATATATACATATATATTCGAGTTATAGTCTTTAGAAATAATTATTTCATTGCATTTACAATATAGGGCAGTGTTTCCCGCCACATAATTCAGCTGTTGCGTAAAACATTTTGATTGCATCTATGTATCTGAAATAAACTTTTAAACATTCCATCCACGCTTACAAGAACTTTTGCATAGTAGCCTATTATCAGTAGACCAGATCATGGAATTTTCATTTGCATTGGGCTACAATTATGATTGAAAATGGATTTGGAGTGGTCCGAATACCCCCAAATGTATTGTTGGTTTTGATGATGGAAAGCGAATCTCAATTATTATTAGCATACAAAGTGGCAGAGGTGCGTTTGAAGGATTTCGGATGAGCTTGTACATTTGTTCTCATGTATGCGTTTCATAAATTGCCGGGGTGTATTAGTCAAAGCACGACATTTGGTGAATTCTGTAATTAGACTAATAAATATAGTCTTTACATATTTTTCAAGGACATGATTTAATGTAGGTCTCCCCCAAACCATGTTCTCCATCCGCAGATTTGTGTAAAATTAGTGTTGTGTAAAATATCTTTCGTTTTGTAATCAAATATGGATGTTATTTACGCCCCCCACTCGCACATACACACCTAGGGTACTCTCTCTCTCTCTCTCTTTCTCTCTCTCTCTAATGATCTGGAACGGGAGCTTCTTTAGAAAACCAAGGTGTGAACGCTCGGTTTTTGTTTTGACAGGTGTGTTACGGGACAAAGCGCTATTCGGAATAACCAACTTAGCCTACTTCTGAACAAAAAACGGCCTTTTCACAAAACACAACCCCCTGTGTTATTGTCTTGAGCTCGCTTCAGAATTCATCCCTCTAATTACAGGCAAAATGTATATGTGGCATGGAAGAGGCCTAATGCAGAAGTTATAATTTCAAGGAAATAGGTTAAGTTAAACAGTGGCAAAATGCATGGCGTCACTGACTGTCTGAACGCCATGATTCTCAGTGATCATTTTTCCGACATCCTAACACAATACCTATGGGAGATACATTCTAATAGAATATGTCTGCAGAGCTATACCGTATACGATACGGTGTAGGTCTATTAACGTACATGTTTAAAATACCTACTTAGCAAACATGACCGACATAGCCTATAATATTACCTAGGATATGTAACGTTGACGAAGCCGCTATCAACTAGATATTTCTATGGCACTTAAAGAGTCCCATGATGTGTAGAGTAAACTTTGGTGCGGACACCGAAACGTCTTGGCAACAGCGCCATCTGCCGGCAAAACGTCCACTATCGCTCAGCACCACTTATGGATGTGGTGTGATATGACTTGCGTTTAAATTTCGATTTTCAGAGACCTTTGAAACAACCCTATTATACTGTAAGCATTCGGTCATATTTATTGTGTCTATACAGTTTATTTGTAGTGTGTAGGCCAAGCCTATGTATATGCTATGAATTAAACTAATGTCTTTAAAGGTTACTAATAACCTATAATTTATATCACTAAGCATACATCCAAAATATTGCCATCCTAATACTTATTACAAAAATTATAATTAAAACATGTAAGTAGCTTCACACCAAAATCATTGTTACTGTATTTGATAGCTTACAACTCACCAACAAATGAGAAGTTAGTTGGTCGACACAGACTGTATGTGGTGCCCTCATGGATGGAAAAAGAAAAAAAAAAAATCAGCTGGAAAGCTGGACAGAGGCGCTTTATGTTTTAAAATATATTTTATTCCAATGTTTTCTTTTTTACTCAAAGCAACAGAGACATCTCAGGGCAGTAGTGTTTTTCCTGATGCATTTAGGCAGAGTCCACACACAGGCTTACACACACACACACACGCGCACACACACACACACACACACACACACACACACACACACACACACACACACACACACACACACACACACACACGAAGAGGCACACTACTAATACACTCATAATGCAACACGAGAAGCAACAAGGGCTGTCAGCAACACTGATTTCATATTTTCCTTGGTAAAGTCCTAACACTGCCACAACGACCACTGCAAAAGGGCTCGCCCCATCTTTAGTTCACACCACACAATGGCAAACTCCCAAGTAAAGCCCAGCATTTGGCACAAACTGACACAGTCGTTTTGTAAATGTCAGTAGAAGCCTGAGAAGAAACAAAAAGCTCTTTTTTTTTTAAATAATTCAGTCGTAATTAAATTCAGCATACACAACAAGAGATCACAGCTTTCATACTGTGCCATTTAAAATAAGTACCAGAGACATCAGAGAAGAAATAACACGGAGCCAAATGTCAACAAATAAGTAAATAAAAACCCCAAACAAGGAGCACAAACATATTTGTGTCACTGAGGCTTCTGTTTGCTAAAGGCAGATACAAGTCCGAGATTTGTTGGCGCGACCTGTCAATGTGTAGGAGAGATAGAGGGATACAGACAGCGCGATGTGGAGGGATGGAGGAGGAAGAAAAGAAAGGAGAAGAGCAATTGCAGGAGAAGATAAAGAGACTAATAGGCAGAGGGAGGAATCAGGTAAAGCAAATACATGGACATGAGTTGAGGCTTTGGGGATCCTTTGGGGATGGAGTGGAGAGAGGCAGAGACAGAGGCAGAGTCAAAGGAAGAATGAGAGAGAGAGAGAGAGAGAAAGAGAGAGAGAGAGAGAGAGAGTCAGACAGCGACACAGAGAGAGACAGAAAGAGATAGAGGGGTGCAGCGATCTGGAGAGGGCACAGGCAGGTCACAGCACGCTAACCCTCTCACTGAGCGTGCCCAGCTCTAGCTCCTCCTCTGGCTCCACCCCCTCGCTGAGGTTGCCATGGGGATTGAGGAGGTGGGCCGGGTACTGGAGGCCGTTCTGTTGGGCGTAGTGCTCCCAGCGATGGTCGTCGCTCTCGTGGGTGATGTAGCGCTCGTTCATGCGGTACTCCAGACTCCGCAGGTCCAGCCACATTTGATAGTCCTGACAGTCACGCACAAACACACGATTTATCCACATGAATCAACCACTGAATCTACCTCAACTTACCAGGTGTCATACGTCACCAGCCAAGCCATTCAGGCCACAAATCGCTATCTACGTTTACATACCCTGGCAGAATTGATGATTTCTTGACCATTTTTCAGAGGATATGAATGATAACAGAACGTATTTTTTCACTCATGGTTCGTGGTTTGCTGAAGTAATTTAATGTCAAACACCTGTGTTTACTTTACTTAAATCATAATGACAACAGAAACTACCCTAATGATTCTCTGAAAAATGGTTAAAAAATCATCAATTCTGCCAGGGTATGTAAACTTATGAGCACCATTGTACCTTCAAACATCTTTTTTGCATTACATTGTCAGAAGCAGTTAATGCTGTCCTCCCTGTTACTTTTTAAAAAATATTAAAAACAAAATAAATGACCTTGTTTACGTGGTTCACATTTATGATAAAGTCTATGGACGCAGAGGGTCAGCACCAGTCTAGTGCTAGCAGTGGAATCACTATTAGCATCACTCATAGCATGGCTAGCATTGGGGCATGATCCTCCAGCACTCACCTGTAGCCAGGGGTGGCTGAGGGACTTGTCCACGCTGTAACGCTTCCTCATCTTGACTTGCAGTAAGTTATTAATGAGGTCAATTGCTGGAACAACAAAGCAGGCAGTCAGAGGCCTGGCTTGACAGAAAGGGGGAAAGGCTTTGGGGATGTTTTTTTTTCTTTCTTTCTTTTTTTCCAACCCATGAGCCCAGAGAGGGGGATAATGAGCAAAGCTAACATCATCTTAGCATTATTTCTGGGGTCACACACCTTTGAGTCGCCCTGGGGATTCCTGACCTCCAGACCCGTTGGATCGTTTGGCATTACACACATGGTTGGGCCGCAACAAAAATGGCACACACACTCGCATACACACTCGCATTACCTCGACACACGCACACATATCCTCCTTTTTTGTTCCCCCTTTCCTTCTTTCTTTACTCCCACACTTTTTTTAAGCTGGTCTGTCTTCTTTCAAGCTGGCCTACGCTTTACTTACACCTCATTCATTCTATTACACACAACGAACAGAGAACTTATTTGTTCAATATCCTGTTTTGAAAGTCTGTTCTGGTAAAAACTCTGCGTTTATGTTTAGATTGTTCACATGGTTCACATTGTGTTTTAAAAAAACAAAATGGAAACTGAACAAAACTATGTTGTGTAACTCTGATTCTCTCTCTCTCTCCCTCTCTCTCTCTCCCTCTTTCTCTCTCTCTGTTTTTCTCTGTCTCCCTCTCACTTACTCTTCCTGTTGTTAACTTCTGTAATTCACCTGCGTAAACATTTATATTAAGAGACATGGGAGACTGTTACTGCTACAGAGCATTTGCTTAAGAAATGTATACTAAGCAAATTCAAACTGGCAGTTAGACTAAAAATAAGACCCAGTGGACAAAATGAAAATAAAACAAAACTAACTCCATAATAGTTGATAATAAAGAGTATTATTATATGAGACTGAAAACAAATTGCTTAAAAATATTATCAACTCCTGCCCCCCTTTGAGCAACAAGAGACAAGTAGCAGAAAGCATTACCCTGATTGTCCTCATGCAACCCTTGGGGAAAGGGGCCTTGATATTTGATTACACCGCAGTTCAGCTTGACAGTCCAATGGGCTAAAAGATAAATGTCACTTCAGTCCATCCATATGCAATCTCCTGCCTTCACCCAGAGGCTTGTGGGTACTTAATATTATCCCTTACATCTGTCTTTTAACATGGTTTTAACTGTGGTTATTTGCTGTCAACTTTACTGAAGGAGTTGAAATGTCAGTGTATCCATTATATCTTTTTTCTTGGTTATACATGTACTGTCAACTATTAAGTAACAATTCATATAACAATAACAATAACTATACCTCAAAAGCTTTGGTATTTTTTCATAAAGGTGATTTAATGTTTATTAATGAATTTGAATGACACTGAATGAAATGGAATCCACTGTGTAGTCAGTTCTCGTTAATACAGGTCATCCTCTGCTCATCTCAGAATAAGTAGGCACTAGAGACTGAAAATCTGGGAGGTGTTCCAAGTAGCGTGGTTTAGTGACAAACCCAAATATGTTAACACAGAGTAAGCTGTAAACCTTGTAAGTAGTCTTATGGCTTCATTCACACTAGCAACCCGACAGTGGCTCAATGGACTTTTTCGCTCCAGTGCCACTGGACTATAAGAAATGTTGTCTTGTGTTTTTTCGTTCCGGCACCACTTTCCTCGCCTCTGTTGCTCTCGGGGGACACTATCAACTCGACAGCGCCTCAATGGACATTTTTTGTTCTGGTGCCACTGGACTACAAAAAATGTTGTCTTGTGTTTTTCCATTCCGGTGCCACTGGACTACAAAAAATGTTTTCTTGTGTTTTTCTTGCCAAACTGCTGAGGCTCTTTGAGCTGCATCTTGTATAAATTGTGCTATACAAGTAAAGATCACTATTATTATTATTATTATTATTATTATTATTATTATTATTCATTCTCCTTGCTACAGGGCTCTGATTTTAGAAGGTTTACCACTTGCTGGTTTACACAAGTTTACACAACCCAGATAAGTGTGGCTGAACTTCCTTTCTGGAATACCATCCCCCCACCCCCCGGCCGCCCTGGCTGTTAATGGGAGGCACTCACCCTCCTGAGAGACCTTCTTCCAGGGGTTGGGGGGGTACATGAAGGCGGCGTTCTGGATCTGGTCGTGGATGTCCTCGTCCTCGTTGAAGGGGAAGGTGCCGCTGAGGCTGACGTAGACGATGACGCCCACGGACCACATGTCCAGCGAGCGGTTGTAGCCCTTGTTGCGCAGGACCTCGGGGGCCAGGTACGCTGGCGTCCCCACCACCGAGCGCCGGAATGACTTCTCGCCGATGATGCGGGCAAAACCGAAATCGCACAGCTTCACCTGGGGCGGGAGGCAAGTGTAAGTAATTGCTGTGATAATAGTCACGTTCAAGAGGAACTGTGCCATCAGCGAGATCTGCTGCCAATTACAGGGGAGGAGATTTAAAAATAAAAAACACTGCTGTCAAGTTGGACACTTTCTGCTAGCTGTAGAGTTCATGAAACTTAGCCGATCTCACAGATAGGTGACAGCGGAATATTGGAAATCAACATACATGCATCATGTATGTACCAGTGTAGATACAAGGCAATTAGGGCAAAGTCCTCAAGGCATGGAGGTAGTTCCAGGTTCCATGCTGAAGAAGCGAAAGGTGGCGCTTTGCTCCCATGATACCTTAATGGTCATGAGGCCTGGTCATATGAAGTCCAAACCCTTCCCATGTAGCCCATCTTGGACAAAACGTACAACCAGCATGCAACACATTTAGCCAGCTCTGCACAGTGCTGTCTGATCTTGAACTCGCCTAATGGCAATACATGCACATGTGGTGCATTCATTACTTGGGATATTTCAAAAGCCTTTTAATACTTTTGTCATTAAATGAGACCTTAGACACAAGTGGGACACGTATTAAGCGTTGCTGATGTTCTTCCTGTGTGTGTCCTGAAACTGTAGTCATTACCACCTGCTAAGTGACGTAAATGAATGGAAGGAAATCAACTTGACATGTTAATGCTAGGCCTCTGAGCGGCAGGTATGGGATTTAATGTGAACCCGCAACACTTTGAAACTGAAAAAAAAAGAAAAAAAAATCATTATGCATGCACTGCACTCGTGCTAAATTACGAGGAGGCCATTCACATGCAAACAAATGCATATTATCCCTCCCCTGTGCTGCTCCGCTTCCCCAGCCCTTCTGCAAAGCCCTGCACAGACCTAATAAATAGCATCCTGTGTTTCCTCACTTCCAAGACAGTTTAATGATCAGCTGTCAGTGCTGACACTACACCCGGTTACCAGAGAAATTATCACGCGCCTAGATGTGCCTACAATGTTGCTTCCTGCTGGCTCCCTACTCGTAGACTCCGACATTTCGCTAGAGCCGAATTAGGGATGGCACAACAAAAGCTGAGACAAAAAGCCAGCCAAGCAAGAGGGAAAATGTTTTTTACTCTCTCTCTCTCTCTCTCTCTCTCTCTCTCTCTCTCTCTCTTTCTTTTTTTATCACTTTCTTTCTTCCACCTCAAAAACAATGGCCTGCCGACAGGAGGAGAAGTATCCTTGCGTTTTGTGTGTGTGTGTGTTTTTTTTTTTTGCTGCTTGGGGAGAAATATTGTGGTAAAATGCCGTGGAGAACAAATGCAAAATGTGTTTCTTAACGTTGGGGGCTGCGATGTTTGTGTCTAAACAGGGGTGATTCATGGCGGAGCTAGCGCGCCTCCAAAAGGGAGCTCACACTGGAGGCTGACGAGCAAAAATGTGAGAATAATTGGCAGTCTTTTGATTTAACAGCGACCAAGAGAGAGAGAGAGAGAAAGAGAGAGAGAGAGAAGGGGAGAGAGGTAGAGAGATAGAGAGGAGAAAAACACACATACACACACAGAAACACAAACAAATAGAACAAAAACAAGACACTATCCACCGAAGAGCGAGTCCACCCCACTAATCACTGTTATTCTTCGAAGGGAAGAGAGGGAGAGGGAGAGGGTGAGAGAATCACTGGCATGTTTATCTACTGAGGGCTCACTTGTGGGAAGGAGTCAGCTGATGCCAGTAGAACATTCTCAGGCTTGAGGTCACAGTGCACTATGTTCTTGAAGTGGAGATGTCGCAGGGCAACAAGGATCTGAAAGACACATTAGTGATACATATTACACAGTATATTTCTACATTGTATAATAAATGCATAACTGCACTAGAACTGACTAATACTCATATATGCTGTAGGAATATTGCTGAGTTCTTGTGCATATATTATGTGTTTGTTCTAATATGTGTAAATACATACAGTGCTTATTTATGTAAACATATATTGCTGTAAACATAAATATGTCGCTTTGGATAAAAGCATCGGCTAAGTGTAATGTAATGTAATGTAATATTTGGTAAAATATAACCGTATGGAATAAGCCTGTTGACACTAGTAGTTAAATGTGTTTTGGGTAAATCTGAATGCAAGTGGCAAGGCAAACAAGGCAACATTTGGATCCCATCTGATCTTCAACATATATGCCTATATACTGCCCTACAAAGTCAAAAGGCAGCTACACATTTTGTCAAATTGAGTTTAGACTGGAAATTGACTTTATAACACCCCCTTTGTCTTGTGACTAAATCTCTTGTTCCTCCTATTAAGAAAGTACATAAAAGCATCACCACTATTATACCTCCAACATGTTTGACTGGGCAGTATGACAACTTCAAAGGCATTTTTCCTAGTTTGTTTAGTTACTGCACTTTGCCTTTTTAGGGCAGTACAGCAAGAGCCAAGTGTGTGTGGCACCAGCCCTGACCTGAGTGACGAGGAACTTGGTGATGCGCTCGGGCAGCCTCCCCTTCTCACTGGACAGGATCATCTCCAGCATGTCTCCATGGAGCTTCTCCATGACGACAAACACGCGCTCTGGTGTCTCGAACATGCACTCCAGGTTGACCACGCCGGGGTGATGCAGGTTCTGCAGGGGATTGAATTAATGCAAACACATCAAGCCCCCCAAGTGATAGCAGTCTCTGCACACTGGGATTAGTCTATTAGCTGTTTATTTTACTATGGTGCCCAAATAAATGAATCAGCTAAAACACTAGTATCAGTGTACGATTATGGTGCCCACTGATGCCAATGTGCAGCGATCATTATCACAGACAAAGGCTTGATACTGTTGCTGAACCTCATCAGCATCTAGGACCAAAGAAAGGCTGTGCATGGAGATTTGGGGGTTTTTAACGGACACACATGCATTTCCTACTGGCATTAGATCAGAATCGGAATCAGAATTTATTGTCATTGTACAAGCACAACAAAATTAAAATTCATTACATAATGGAAACATTTTTTCTACCGCTGTTGTGGCTTGTGATGCAATCTTCCTTGAAGCCAGTATGGCAGGAGCAAAATATTTTTGGAGGCGCAGATAAAGTAAACTAAACATATTTATTGCGTTCGTAACAGAAAAAATATATCCTTTGTTCACTCAGACTAAGGCAAAAAAAACTGTGTCCCTACTCCCGCCAGATCATTCAATCTTTGCTACCTGTTACCTGCTACGTACATAGGGGCGTATCTGAGAAGGCCGACTTCCATTACCTCAAATGCCCAGCTTATGTCACCAAGCACCCAGTGATGCCGTATACCCAAGTAAATCACGACGAAACGTCATGAATGACTAAAAAAGTTTTTGTGGGAGCACACTGGTGTTGCGGACTTTGTTTCTGTTTTTCGACTATCAAACTGCAATGTGAATTTTATTTTCATGTAAAAACAAATCAAACGAAAATAATCCAAATGGAGATAGAGTGATAATAAAGTTTATCAAAATTATATAAATATATTTCTTTACATTCATCGCAAATGGACTGGAAAAGGGTTTTGCATCTGAACTCTTCATATACACATTTACAGTACATTATAAATGGATATCAATAATTGCTCAAATAAGCACTGTTGAACCTCAAAACTGATATATTACCCCCTCCATACTGAGTGTACTGCCAACATGTTTGTGTACACTGGCGAGAAATAATGAGCAACCGCTCGGTGCATGTTGTAGGTGGAATTGTTAATTGCTGGCACCATCATCAGTGGTGTAAAATCTCAAACTCTAGCTGCAGCACACTGAGGTTCATTATTTGCATTGGCAGCAGACTCTGACATAGAAAGTATAGCAAACTGTGGCCATAGGTATGATGGCTTGCACTACATGCAAGCGTACATGTATGTGTGTGTGTGTGTGCGTGTATGTGCGTATATGCATGTGTGTGTGTGTGTATGCGTGTATGTGTGTATGTGCATGTGTGTGTGTATGTGTGTATGTGCATGTGTGAAAACTCTCTAGCATCTCTGAGCACTAGGGAGAAACAGGAAGTATGCTGACCCACCTGTAGGATGGCAACCTCATTGTGCAGCTGGCTCTTATGTATGTGTGTGTGTGTGTGTGTGTGTGTGTGTGTGTGTGTGTGTGTGAGTGTGTGTGTGTGTGTGTGTGCGTGTGTGTAAGAGTGTGTGTGTGTGTGTCTGTATGTGTGTGTATATGTGTGTCTGTATGTATGTGTGTGTGTGTGTATGTGTGTGTGTGTGCGCATGTGTTTGTGCAAGGAAGTACGCTGGCTCACCTGTAGAATGGCTACCTCGTTGCGTAGCTGGCTCTCCTGCTTGGTGGGGAAGCGGAGCTTGTCGATGATCTTGATGGCCACGTCTCGCCCGCTCTTCCTGTGTTTGCCTGCGCACCATAACACACATTGCATAGATACAACGCACCATAAGACACATGTCATAGATACAACACTGCAGATTTACTGATGCAAATGAAAATTTGTCGGTACTACATTCAGTAATATAGTATAGTATGTAATATAATATGACAATTTCTGTGCAAACAGACATTAAAGTATTATCTCAATCTCTCTCTCTCTCTCTCTCTCTCTCTCTCTCTCTTTCTCTCTCTCTCTCTCTTTCTCATAGAACTACATATGTGGTCCACCACTACTCCCACTAAATCTTACAGTAAATAAGTTTAAAAGCCACAAATAGATTACAAGGTAGGTAAACGAGGAAGCAAAAAGCTACTGCTCTCACAAGCACAGCCATCTTGGATTACTTTAGTAATCCACATGTTCCCAGTCCGCTTCGTGACACAGTGACTTTTCATTTCAAACTCCACAGCAGCACATCAACTTCTGATTTGCTTTTACACTGGTGACTAGAAATAATTACCTCCATACACAATTCCAAATTGCCCAGAACCAAGAACTTCATCTGGAAATATCTGATAAATGGAACTGATGTCCTTGAGAAGGAAAAAGAAACAGACAGTGTTTGAGTGCTGTAACCAATTCATTCACAATGTGTGAACATTTGTGAAATCCCTCATATGTTTTATTTAAAATTCTACTTTTAATATAGGGTTAGTTTTGTTGTTCTTTGTTTTCGACATGTCACTGTATTGTACTGGCTCTGCCACTAAAAACACTCGCAGATGCACAAACCCTGGAAGCTTGAATTTAAATGACTACCTTATGTGACACTACCACATCCTGCCGAAACCGTCATGCTAGCCGAGGTAACCATGGCAACCCCATGGCCATGCAGGTAACGAGAGTAGCCTGGATTGGAGGTATTGTGTGCGTATCTGTGTTTGCCTTACTGTGCGGCTGACGGAGGCTTTGTGCTTGTGTATTTGTATTTTTTCCCCTCGTCGTGTGTGTACAAGTGTGTGTGTATCTGTCTTTCTATATACAGAATATACATACAGTATACTGTTACATTGTTAACCTGTGATTTTAATCTATCTATCTTTTGCAAAAACTCACTTTTAATCCCAAGCTGCGTTTTTTTGTGAGGGGAGACGACTTGTCTAATGATTGCTATTGGGCTCAGTAAATGCACATACCACATTCTCCTGAACCTGGCAGTTGGAAACTGAGATGCTGATAGAAACATCTTCTGTGGGAGAGACAGACAGAGAGACAAAGACCCAGAGAGAGAGACAGACGGTTGTTGTGCTTTGTTGTGCTTTGAGGCATCAAGAACAAAATAATTCACACTGCTTTTAATCAATAATTGTTCTTAGCAGCCTGTCATACATACATTTAAAATTTCTCATTAATTCACATCTTATGTAACTGTGGGCAACAGTGAGCAGGATATGTTATATCATGCTATGCACATTCAAAAACCTTGGTGTTAAGAATATGCACACACACACACACACACACAAACACACACACACACACGCACGCACACACACAAAGGTGAATCTTTGCTGTATTTGGCTTTTTTGCACTTTCCTCCTCACTGAAGTCAGCTGTATAAAAACAGCATCTGGTTTGTTGAGAGACATCAGCACCACATCTTCACACGCAGTCCTGTAAAGCCTGAAGGCTTACTTTAGTGGAAGGTTTTAAAGCATGCAGTTCCAAGAATTGGTAGGGAAATTTAACTCATGCTTCACAAAATTTCCCAACCAAGTGTTTTTGAAAGACTGAATCCGTGTAATCCATCCTTCAAAAATAATAATTTCCCCCCTGATTGTCGGGAAATAATATCTGATTAAAATATTCCTCTAACTCTCCCCCAAAAAACGCAGCCAGACACTTCTAACAGAAACATTGACATTACATCGCCCCACTATCCGCTCCTGGCAAAGGGTAATTTAAACTTAATGTATTCCATGTATTTGATTTCATAATATGGGCTCCTTTCGACAATCTCTGACACTGCAACTGAATGGTGCAAATTGAATGGAGGTAAAAGCCAGACGTAGGCCTTTTTACTCCCCATACGGCGAGCGTCTGAATCAGGTATTAGCACTGAATCATGCTTTTCTGTCTGTCATCAGCCTTCTTTGTCCTCGGTCCATCAAGGTGGTGGAGAAAGCCGACGGCAATTTGTTCCAGCCAGGGTGCGCACTGTGACCTGATGTTTATGGAGCCTTTTTTTCCAACAGGGAGGGGAATTAGAATACCTCTCGCCTCCAAAGTTTCACACACGGATATAACAGCCAGGGCTTTTTTGTCCTGTAGCTCATGCAAAGCACAATGCTTCATATGAGATTTAGTAAAATACTGCATCTGTGCAGCTCAACTAGGCAAAAGCAAATTACACCTGAATGAAGCTCAGGTGAGAATCTTCACGTGGTTGAACCTCACGATTACTATTTTTGCTGTATATTTTGGTGGTTCTCATCCTTACCTTACATTTACCACCACGAACCCACGGGAGTCTTGTAGCACTCACACAGCCTGTAGTTCACATTTCAAGTGTAGTTTGCTCACATTTTTCAGTGGCTTAAGGGGGCAATGTGGTGACATGTACTGACCCTGCCTTTGCTACACAGGGCTCTTTATTTAAAAAAGTAACTTTACAGTGGGTTTAACCACAGTTCATTATCCCCTTTGGACAACCACCAATTACTGCGTCGTTAAAAACGGACATTGGGGGGGATGTAAGTGTGGCTCATAGCGTGTGTGTGTGCGTGTGGGTGTATGTGTGTGGGTGACCAGTGAGCGGTGATGGGGACGTACTGTGGTGGCTGTGGCGGTTGCCGTGCGACAGCCCCTTGGCGATAACGGGCATGAGGGCGTGCTGGATGGCCATCTCCCACATGCGGGCCACGTCCTGCCCAGTGCCGCTGACCAGCATGCTGCCGTGGCATTCCGCCAGCCCGCCGTCAGCCCGCACCAGCTGCTCGCCCACGAAGTACACTAGCGTCGCCGTGGTGATCTCAAAGCAGTGCGGGTTGGCGCTGTCGGGCAGCAGGTCGAACGTTTTGGCAGGTTCGAGGGACAGCACCTCTGACAGGGGGATTTCCTGTAGAGACAGGAATTCAAGTGGAGCTAATGCTGAAACCTCTTCAGGGGGTTATGCTGATTAAAATAGTGCCCATACAAGCTTTAAGTTACCTTATTCTCACCTTTCACCTCAATTTATAAGCGTATTTAATCTACTCTACTTTAATCAATTTAACTAATCAATTAGTTAAATTACTGTAGTAATGTTAATGAAACACTGCTTTGTGCTATAAATAAGCTGGATTTATGGGCCTATTTGATGGTATTTGAGTAATAAGAATAGTCTTGTAAATAGCATTTTAATGTTGAAACATTGTATTATTATTTCAAATCCCTTGGTTGGTTTTGGAACTCTTGTATTAAGATCAGAAGCTTTGTATGTGTCTCTGGCTGAGCTAGGAGGTGTGAACAGCGGGTTTCCTGAACCATTTGGTGGCCTTCTGAATAACCGTCCCTGTCTGGTGGATTAGCATACAGACAATTTGGCACCTTTCGTATCTGATTAGAAGACACTGTACTAAACAAAAGACCACTGCATATTCATTTTGGGGTGGTAACCTTCTGAAACACACATTGGGTGTCTACAACATTTAAGTCAGAATAACTACTGTTTGAGTTAGTCTTGTCTTGTCGTGTCCCTGTCCTGTTTGTATATGTCTGTCTATCTGTCTGTCTGTGATGTCCTTAATGTTAAGAATAAACCTTGTACTTGATTCAAAACCACTAGGCTGACTGAGTCTCCAAATTCAACTTAAAAGTAATTTTATTACTTTTATATTGTAGCTGTTTGCTTTTCTAAATATGGTGTGTCCTTGTGCAAGAAAGACTGTGCTTACCTTGTAGTATTTGCTTCCAGTTTCATTTTGAAACAAAGTGATACATTTGCTATCCAGCCTCCAGTAATGTCTCTTGCGCTGATTTAAGGGAAGACATTAGAAAACATTTAGAACATAATACAATATACAGGGAATACATATACACTCACTGGCCACTGTATTAGGTACACCTTGCTAGTAAAAGGTTGGACCCCCTTTTGCCTTCAGAACTTTATTAAGGTTTGACATGTTGTGTGTTCAGAGAATGGTATTCTGCATTTCTTGGTTGTAACGAGTGGTTATTTCAGTTACTGTTGCCTTTCTATCATCTCAAACCAGTCTGCCCATTCTCCTCTGACCTCTCACATTAACCAGACATTTTCGTCCACACAACTGTCGCTCTCTGGATATTTTCTCTTTTTTGGACCATTCTCTGTAAACTCTAGAGATGGTTTTGTGTGAAAATCCCAGTAGATCAGCAGTTTCTGAAGTACTCAGACCAGCCCGTCTGGCACCAACAACCATACCACGTTCAAAGTCACTTAAATCCCCTTTCTTTCCCATTCTGATCCTCGGTTTGAACTTCAGCAAGTTGTCTTGACACCTCTACATGCCTAAGCACGTTGAATTGCAGCCATGTGATGTGGCTGATTAGCTAATGATGCTAGTAAGCAAATGAACAGGTGTACCTAATAAAGTGGCTGGTAAGTGTAGGTTTCACAACAGTTTTTGGTAAGTCTATACAATCTTGTGTCTCTCTGGAATAAGCAGAAATACTTTACAAACAATGAAGCAGTGTGTGCACTCTGAGCTACCTTTTAACTGTTGTAGCCGTTTAGTATTTGTAACTTTTGATTTAATCTAGAGGCAGGAATTGTAGCCCTTAGCTGGGAAACAGTCCTACCAGGGTATCTTTACTGGTGAAATGGACGAGCCAGCCCTCCTTCAGCACATTGCTGCTTTTCCTCTTGGTGTGCTTGACTGACTGGACCACCCTCATGAGTGGGATGTTGTTACTGGTCGATGGGCTGTGGAGAGAAACATCCAGCACTTTAACTGCACAGATCATTCATAAGTTTATCTTTTGTTTTATTAAACCTCATGGTGTACTATAGGCTGTTGTTTTAACTTGTATTGTTTTATTTTATCTTAAAGCAAGACTAAAGCACTTTTCCTCTTCAGTCGCCCTACAGGTTGGAAGCGGAATTCGAACTACAGATCGGCGACCCGCTTTTGCAAACTTACATAGTGCAGTTACAGCTCATGGAGGGCTGGAAAGCGAATTCAGAAGTGCCGTTCACCCTGTCACGAGTTAATTGACCACTAAAACGATTTTCAAAACATTATTTTAAGGTTGAAAAAAAAAAAACAGTGTTGCTTTAATCGTAATCTATTGTATGCTGTTTTTTAAATGTTTTATCTTGTGTCTTGTATGGTGTTCCTGGGTGTTCTGGAAGTGCCTTTATTATTTATAAATGTTTTAGCCATGACCCTCTCCATCCTTCAGCTTCTGTCCTCTAACTCTGGATGAGGTGTGAGTGACAGCAGTTGAACTGTGACACAATCACCCGGCTGTGATTGGCTGTGTCACCTGATGATGCGGTTGGGGTCATCGGGGTCATTGTCCTGGAGATCCCCCAGGTCAGCGTGGGCGGCCTCGAGCAGAGCGACGGGATCGGGGGCCAGGGACTCCTCCAGGTCGTCCATGAGGGGGCTGTGCCTGTCCCCGTCCAGATCGTCCCCCTCCTCCATCACTATGTCAGCCTCCGCCCCAGGGCTCAACAGGTCTGCGCAAAGAGTACAGTGTGTGTGTGTGTGTGTGTGGGTGGGTGTATGTGTGCGTGCATGTTGTTTGTGTTTGTACATATGTGTGTGTGTTGTGTGTGTGTGTATACGTGTGTGATTGTGTGTGTGTATATGTGTGTATATGTATATATGCGTGTGTGCCCGTGTGTGTGTGTGTGCGAATGTGTGTATGTACACATACATATGTCAGTTTGTGTGTGTGTAAACTTATACTTGTACACATTACACATACATGTTACTGTTTAGTAAGTCATTTAACCTATACCTTAATTGTGGTTTTGACTATTCCCTAGTTTTGTCTGTCTGTCCAGCATTACAGTTGAGGGAAAACATGTCTTTGGGTTCATTGGGGGAAAAAAAAGATGAAATGGCTTTTACCCCTTCAGCTTTTAGTGTAATGATATAATTGACACTAAGTGATTAAAATGGATCATATATGGGCCTACACAATACTCACACATTTGAATAGTAAACCATTAGCCCTGTTGCCATAGCAACCAGTTCCAGTTAATGGATCCTGATTTTTGTTCATTAGAAATTAATGCTTTTATGCCAGACAATACGTTCTCATTAAAAGAACAAAAGGATGACTTCGTACGGACTCATTTTTTTTTGTACACACCGCTTCCATTGAATATGTTCCAATAGTAGTACACAGAGCGAGCTCACAGAGTGGCAGACAAACACAACTTGCCTCCATTTCGGGACACCTCTCCAAGGCAGTTGTTTGGCACTTTGGGGGCACAGCGTTTATGGCAGTTAAATTTGCAATCTGAAACAGTGAAAAACGAGAGAGAGACAGGCAGTGAGGGAAGGAATGACAGAGTAAGGAGAGAGAGAAAACAGAAAAAAAAAAAAAACAGACAGACAGAGTGAGGGAAGTGTGACAGTGTAAGGGGCCATTCAGACTGCGACAAGTTTTTCTTTTCCAGGCGCTTGAATTCAATTGTTTTGCTATGGAAGGACGTGGCTGACAAGCGGTGTGACCGTTGCAGTGTACCTCGCTGCTTTTTCTGCCTGTGCCTCGTTTAAAAAAGAGGCTTCTGAAAAATGAGACGCTCAAACTTAAAATCTGTTTAACTTTTAAGAACCCATTGTTTTTTTCTACAATGGGTTGTTGTGTAGCTACAGTGACAGCTAAATTTAAAATATCAGCAGTAAAAAATGGAAGACCATATGTAACTTAGCAACATTAAATTAACCTTGACATCTCCAGCAAGCACACACACACACACTTGGATTCTGGAATAATAGCGATGCTTCTCGTGTTTTGGGGGCAGAAAAAGTATCCCAGTGTGAACACACCCTGAGAGAGAGAGAGAGAGACAGAGAGAGAGACAGAGAAAAAAGAGAGAGGAAAATAGAGAGAGAGAGATGGAGAGAGAGAGAGGCAGGAGGTGAAGGAGAGAGACACAGAGAGAGAGAAAGAGAAAGGAAAAGAGGAAAACAGAGAGGTAGAGAGAGATAGAGGTAGTAGGTGAAAGAGAGAGACAGAGAGAGAGAGAGCGAAAGAGGGAAAGAAAGATGGGCTGTGACAGACAGTGTGCCTCCGTTAGATCTGTTGATCTTTGCACCTCTGACTGCTCTCTCTCCTGTCTGCCTTAACCAGATGTCCTCCTCCCACTTATTTAGCTGTCATACTGCTGATTGCCACACACACACACACATGTACACACACACACTAACACACACACACAATCACACACATACACACACACGCACACACACACAAACACACACACACACACACACAATCACACACATACACACACGCACACACACACACACACACACACACACACACAGTCACACACACGCACACACAAACACACACACACACACACACACACACACACACACACACACACACACACACAATCACACACATACACACACACACACACACACACACATACACACACACACGCACACACATACACACACACACGCACACACAAACACACACACACACACACACACACACATACACACACACACACACGCACACACATACACACACACACGCACACACAAACACACACACACACACAATGACACATACACACACACACACACACACACACACACACAGTCACACACACAGTCACACACACACACACACACACACACACACATACACACACACACGCACACACATACACACACACACACACAATGACACATACACACACACACACACACACTTTAGGGTGCAAAGAGGGTTAATAGTATAACAGGTTTCAACGCTTCTTTGTGCTGCACTCAGGGGTGTTACTTACAGAACCAGGCTAGTAGGCATTTAGATTTATTTTGTCTTTTATGCTTTTACATATTGTTCTTTGCTTTTATTAAATATGTCTTTCATTTACGTTATACGTATTTTATCTTTTATGCTTTTACATATTGTTCTTTGCTTTTTTTTGTTAAGCACATTGAACTGCCTTTGAGTATGAAATTCGCCTTGCCTTACACACACACACACACACACACACACACACACTTAAACCTCGTTTATGCTCATTTCGTGGTAATCCTACTCCTACTCTGAGTGCCCTTAGAGAAGGGCCATAGAGAAGCCCTTCCATCCTTGCATATGCATCCCCAATTTTTTAACTATTCGACTCCGAGACTCGCCAACTGTCGGATAATGCCAGCTTGTGATTGGTCCTCTAACTACTGGAATTTCCGGATTCTAACTTTACCGGTTTAACACTTGACCATAAAACTGCAGGCTGTTTATACAGTTTTTCTCAATTGTTCACACACAATTCCTTGTACTTCAGACACAATGACCAAAACATGTAACTCATGCAGCAACCCCATGAACCGATTCTGCTAAACTATAAACACAATTCCTGCTTTACACTCAAATTGCAGTTCTAAAACACACTTTTTTCAAAACACTATAGACAATTCTCTGCGTTTGCACAATTTTCATGACAGAAATCTCTTGTTTTCACAAGGAACACACAGTGATTGAAAATTCTAAAGTCAACTGCCCTACTGTGCACACTGATTCATCACATTGGCAAACACCTGTCACACAGCTTTACAATTAGCTATCAGAGCTTTGGAAGAGGCAGAACCACAGCTAGAGGAGTGAGAGTAAGAGGAGGAGGAGGACGGTGAGGACACGGACGAGGACGAGGACGAGGACGAGAAAGGACCGTAATCTCTGATGAGATCAGAGCCATTTTGGTTGACCATTTGGTCAATGAAATTATTTTACAGTAGTTGTTTAGTTGTTTACGTATCTCTCTCCATATTCTACAGTCCTCAACACAATTGAGGATTTTTTTTTGACTGGAGATGAATGTGTATGACCAAAATCCACAAATGCGTGTACCCTTTCTCTAAGCTATGGAAGACGCATGTGGAAATATAGCAATTGTTGCTTTTCATGGATGGATTTGCTGCTAGGCCAGGAAAAACATTGCATGTGATGTGGATGAGGTGCTGTGGCCACACAAAAACAGAAGAAAGGATGCAGCATATTTTTTTTTTGTAACTGTATAGGCTACAGTAAATTCTTCTGTTCTATTGTAAGTAACAATGTATATGTGCGTTCTGAGTATAAAAACAACATTCTAAAATATAACACACTTATGTATGTACTGTCTGTAGCAAGTGTAACACTGAACAAAAAAGGCCTAAATCATTATGATGAATGGATAAGAAGTGTTGTCCATTTATCATAGTGTTTTACATTAAGCACATCAGGGTTCAACTGGTTGTTATAAATGTCTATTTATATGATGGTTTGTGTGTGTCATTTGACAACAAAATAGCATTTTGAGAAGAAATAATACTGTTTTGAATGCAAAGTTTCATTTTGCAGGAGAAGTGAGGGGTTTTGCCCATTGTGTGTGTTTTTTTGACTTGTGTGTAGAGTTCTGGGAGTATGAGGCATGTTTTCAGAAAATGTGTTTAAGCAATGGGCAAAAACTGTAATACTGCTAATACAGTAGGCTTTAATAAAGAGTTCTCATAGGCTATCGTTGCTTATTTAATAAAAGGGAAACTGTCGCTGCTTCCAAATACCTTAAATAACAACACACATGGCTAAAATCAACAAATCGCATGTTTTACATGAATCATTGTGCGGTTGCCTTACCACACACACACACACACACAATTCTTGGGTATGGCCTGCAAGTATGAGTGGTTCAGCTGTCTTGCATAGTTTTTACATTTTCCTTGATGAATCCTTTCATCTGCACGTTGTCAGTGTGAGCGCCCTGATTGTTAGTATTTAGCCTGAGGAAACTAACATCCCCTCTTAGCTAATTTTAAACTTATCTACCCACCCTCACATCACCTTATATGGCCATAACTCTGCCAACACATAACATTCACAGCCCTGTCAAGGTTCAGTCAACACTGCATTTCTTTCATTTGAAGCATTTGTGAGATAAACCTAAATACTTACGATCTTAGCTCAAGCAGAGACTCCTGTCAGGAGAGACTAGCATATATTCGCAAAGGTGTTAAATCTCTTCCAATGTGTCTGCGACAGTCTATATGCTAAAGAGATTCATTAACAGATCCACCCACTCGTTTTTTGGTGCGATGGCGCAAGTGTATGAGGTCCATTTACATTCCCAAACATTGCCAGAACGACAGAATTTTTTTTTTTTTTTTTCTTTTAGAAGTTTTTTTCTGCTGGCAGTTGTGTTGGGTTTTGGTGAGTATATAATCATAAACATGGAGAATTTGAAAATAATATGGCTTTTTAAATATTTTGTTTTACACAGTCACTAATAAAGAAATCTAGTTATAAACTGAGTAACCCTAACCCCAACCTCAAGAGCATAACATGTCTCAAGCTTCCACGTGGTGTTACCGATGCTGATGCATGAAAACAATAACAACAACGGTCATTTGATACTTCACTATTATTTAACAGCATATCGTAAGTTCATGTTTATGGTGTTGCATCTAATCTGCCTCATAGATCTGTGTCACCACCTGCGTCATCACCACCACCTTCAGACTGAAAAGACTGGATCGTTCAGCTTTGCCCACTTGCATGTATCTTGGGCACAATAGAATGACCTGTCTCAAACTGTGATATGAACTCACTGATACTGGACATAAAAAACAATACCAACAACACACGTCATTTGAAGGGTATTCCAGAAAGCAGGTTAGGTCACTAACCTGGGTATGTTAACTCTGAGCAAGTGGTAAATCTAGTAATAGAGGAGTCCTGTGGCTTTGTTTTGATTGAAGGGTGAACATTTAAGTCTGTTCTGTTAGCAGGTTTAAAAGTCACTCTGAGTTAACTTAACTGGGTTAGTCACTAAAGCACATTTTAAGAATATGCCCCTGATAAGTGACTATTGCTAACTGACAGGATATGTTGTTGGAGATGTAAGTGTTAGCGCGTGGCACCTTTGCACTGCAGGCCCTGGCGGAAGAGCCCCTTCAGCAGCTTCTTGCAGTGCTGGCAGACGGTGGGCCGAGTGTAGGAGTGGATGACGAACGTGTGCGGGACTTTCACTTTGGACAGCAGGATCTTATCCAGCTCGATGGGCCGGCCGATGTACGACTGCGAGTTGGACCGCCCTCTGCCGGGAAATTCTGGCGGGGTCTTCTAAAGGGGAGAAGAGCAGTGAGGATAAAATAGCTAACTGTGTTAGCAGAGCTATGCTCCTGGCGGTGTCCACTTGTTCTCTATGTAGTTCACTACATAGAGTGAGAGTTGCATTGTTTTGTTCTATACATAATGCTCTACATAGTAGAGAGTAGTGTAGAGTATAAGTCTTTATTGTCATTATACGAAGTATAGTGAGATGTCGTTTGGAGTAGTCAACAACAGATGCATAGAAGACACAGTATATAAGAGTAGAATTGAAATAGATAAAAAAAAAGTTTTTTAATTTAAAATATAGGTTCAATTCACAGCAATATATACAAGTAAGACTATAAAACAATATGAAAAACAATACGTACATTTACACTGTCAAGCTATGGATAAATAAATAAGGTGCCGGATATGCTAACAGCAAAAGTGGAGTTCGTGACAGAGTCAGATCGCACATAGTCCAATGTAATTGCACAATAGAGTCACATTGCACGGGGTCCAGTATAGTCCCTGGCAGCAGGGATTCAAGGACTCAGGGAATCAGAGTACATAGTGAACGAGTAAACATTTCGGCTTCTGACAGTACTGAATGAGCAGCTTGCTTCATGGTTGCCAACATGACAAGAACCTTATCCCACCTAGACGCCTGAAATTAGAGGATAAAGGCATAGGTGAATAGTGATTTTGCCTAGTGTCACTTAGGCTGTATTTTATTGTCATTTTTGGAGTCAGCTTGACATAGCAACAACATCAAGTGACACATTTTTAATAAAAGGTTGAGTCATGACATTGTATGAAAAAAAAAAAAACTAAAAAGGCACGTAAATGGCAACTCCAACTGTATGCTGTGAAGTATGCATAGTAACTCAGATGGATACAATAAGACCTTTTTACACAAATGGAAAAAACATTATTCACTATGCCTTTCAGATATAAAACTATATACCTATATATGGCCATGTTTTTATGGGCAATATATTTTCCTTCTCTTTAGGTGGAATAGTGAGATATTTGTCGTCAAACATAACTATGCAGGTCTTACCAACAACATTTTGCTATGTCAGTCAAGCATGGAGAGAGAGTGGAAGAAAACACACTTAAATGGAGGCCCTCTTTAATGTGTTAGTGATTGACGTGGAGGTGGATTTTGGTTCCCCCTGCGGTGAGCGTATCTGACATCTCACAGGTGTGCGTAATCAACTGTTCGATATGCTCGCCAGAAAGCCGCGGGATTGATCGTCTCTGCGTGAGAGGAGGCGAGCCCTGAAATGGCCTCATTACTGAACCTCAGGCCCTGCACCAGCGGCTCCACTCAACCTCCCCAGTCTCCTGTTTTTATAAACGCCTTTCTAAGAGTTTCTGACAAAATACATCTTTAAAAAATCTTTCCAGAGCCTTGGATCCTTTTTTTGAACCCTTTTGGCTATCAGATACAGGTTTTTTTTCAGCTGATGGAGTCTTTCAAGCCCTGCAAAATAGGAATCCATTTTTTATTGACAAGTTTCTATGTGGCATGGCTAGTTTTGAAAACAACACCAAGAAACTTTAAGGGTTCTATATGGCTATCCAGGACTACACAAAAAGCTTTAACACACTACCCCAAACTCTCTCCCAGTAAAACTCATACATATTTGATAATTAATTACCGGCCATTTATTTATTAAAGTGTTTTCTCTGGACAACTGTTTATTTGACTGTACCTACTTATATAAGTATATGTTAAAATTGGATTATCTGTCATATCATAAATTGTTTTGTTTTTTGTTTTGTATTTTTGTATAAGTTAGCCAAGTATGTTTTGTTCATAATTTGGTACTTATAATTCTCTCCACTGCTTTGGAGAAAAGTGCCTGCCAAATCGTAGCCGTAACCGTAAAACTCACTCTGGCAACTTGGCCTCTAAAAACTGCAGAGATGAACTGCTATTATGTGCTACTACAGCTCTATGGTGGCGCGTCTCGTTTTCTCTCTCTCTCTCTCTGCAGTGGCAATTGCAGTAGCAGTTGATTCACAGTTTCCTCCAGCAAATTAAAATGAGACTCCCGGTTGTTACTTCACTAAAGTTGACAAAATTAGCACTGATGTCTGACAACGATAAGGGGGTTCATCCAAACATTCTGTCATCACAAAACAGCTTGCATTGCATTCACAACACCCATAGTGACTTTACAGCTTAAACACCAGTAGATACTGCAGATAAAGACAATGAAATATATTAGGCAACAATCCTTTGAGTTAGGTGACTTTGAATATTTAAATAACACATTTGTGACACTTAACGGTTTCGGGTCTTTGCAATGTTGTGTTGGCATAGTATGACATATTACCATTACATGTTGTATGAGGGCCATTTTGTAATTGTATTTTCACCATACACTGTAAAACGTTGTCAGAAAGTTCATTGTTACCTGTCAGTCTTGTTAACACCTCATTCCATATGAAACAAAAAAAAAAAACAATCTATCAAGTTGTGAATGGCTTGTTTGGGGTAAGACTGCAGCACGTACCTCTATGCTGGGGCTAACAGGAGACTGGATGGTGCATCCATAGCATTCAGGTGATGGGGAGTGAAAAAGAGAGGAAATCTCATTATTAATTTTCAACAAGATTTTAAAAACATTGCTGCTTTATACACTGGGTTTTCACACACCAGATAATCCTACAGATCATTCCATACAATTTTGCAGATTTTTCAATCCTGTCCACACTGGCCATCTGCCATTGCACTAGCTATTTTGTGGCATAACACAGGTTCACAGAAAAAGACAAAGAACAGAAACAGCCCGCCACAGCAGTATGCGCCCACAAAAGTTGAAATTATTCATTAAAAACATTTGTGGGAGCACACTGGTGTCACAGACTTTGTTTTTGTTCTTTGAGTTTGCCAGCAGCCAGAATCCCTGAGGCAGATGTGCGTGCTTTAGGCCTCCACTGTTTACAGAATAAGAACAGTCACTGTAAACTGCTCTACTGTACTACACGGTCTGCTCATGTGCACTCACTCTGTCATACTATATCATATAATATATATAACACCTCATTTGTATGTGCTTGTATGTGAAATAAGGGCACAAAAAGAGAATTAGGCATAGAGTTGTGCTATGAAGTTAATAACTTAATAATAAGTGCTCTCAAACTCTCAGTACTACACTGCCTGTGCTGTAAGCTACTTAGAACTGTATGGACCTTGAAGGAGCTGTGTGTGGCAAATCTCAGTACAATATCATGGCACAAAGACGTTGCCAAGGTTGTGGGCCACAGTGGTTTTTGCTACCACCACAAAGTGGCAGAAACTGGTACTACGACACTGGATGGACCAAAGCTAGCTATTTACCTTGCTAACTGGGATATATCTGATATTTCAGCAGCCCAATACATATAATATCTGTGACCTGACCTGATCTTTAAACCTAAAAATCGTACTTCTCAATGAAGGGCCAAAGGGTTGTGGGCAAAAACTAAGTGTTCATGTTGCAATAAAGAAATCGCATATGCCTTCTAATTTGAGCATGAGGGGCCAAATATAATCAGTCGCAGGCCAAAGTCCCAAACTTGATATAGATGGGTCCTTCACCAATCGTTACAAACTCTAAACAAGCTTCTAAAACTAACACATACACTATAGTTGTGGTCATGAGAATAAGTACACTAAAATGCATTTTAAACTTGAAGAATTTAGATGCAAAACCCTTTCATTCCATCTGCAGTGAATTTACAGAAATATATTTTGGCTTGATTTCTTTTACTTGATAATAATATGGAAATTGCAATTTGATAGAGACTACTTACAAATTGTTATTAAAACAACTTCATTTTAGCATATTTCTGAAAATGGACTTAGAGGGTTTTGCATTTGAAGTCTTCACTTGTACTGTTGCTATGGGGCTCCAGGATGGCCTCACCAGTAAGGCGTCGTCAGAGGCAGTCGGGGAGACTTCAGCTGAGATGGAGCGAGTGGTGGTCAGGCCAGTGAGCGACACATTGGACAGTCTACGCTTGCGGATGCCACTGCAGTTGTTAGGGATCTTGAAGGCACAGCGCTTGTGGTAGTTCAGCCCACAGCCTTGTTACAGAGAGAGAGAGAGAGAGAGAATTTATCCGTATAAATATTTCACACCTTATTCAGTGACAGCACACAGCTCAGCAAGACACACAAACAGAATCAAAGTGACAAACTGATCAAAATAAATGAGTGACAGGGACACTGGGGAAACATAATGAGAAGGTGACAAAGAGAATGATGCAGACCAGGGCTCTCCGGCCTTTCTTGGACTGAGGGCTACACGAAGGATGAGAATCTGTACAGAGGGCTAGTTGTTCAGAATAATCTCCTAAATGAAAGTCCTAAGTCCATCCCTTTCAAGTAACACCATGTATGATTGCTTGCTTTTAATTATTGATAGTCAAGAATAAAAAATAAACTATTATTTGAACATTTTAATGAAAATGCAAAAAAATATGATGATTACAACACTGCAATAGTCACTTGCTTTATGGTGCCCTTGAGCATCATGTTGGGGACCTCTGAGAGAGACAGCATCAGTGATGGTGTTCTTACCTTCACACTTGAGGCCCTGCCGGACCAGCCCCCACAGCATCTCTCCACAGTGGTCGCAGAAGGCCGGGGCGCGGTACGAGTGCACAAAGAGAGCGTGCGGCCGGATCTGGAAGTCCTCCACCGTGGCCGAGGCTGGAGGAGAGCACAGAGAGAGGGAGAAACGGACGTGTTTCAGCCTAATTCTGGGCACAGGAGGCTGCCTGTTTTCTCTACATATCCCCAACTCCCTGCTGGTAGTCTTGCTCTGACCACTGCCTAATTCTAGGCCTTTAACGTTTTGGAGTCTTGCAGGGCTGCTGTATGGGCTGTATGTTTTGCAGGTGCGCGCACACACACATACGCGCGCGCACACACACACACACACACACACATGCACACACACACTTTCACAAACACACACACGTTCACAAACACACTTACATAAACACACACATGTATGGGCTGTATGTCTTGCAGGCGTACGCACACACACACACAGACATGCACACACACACATGTTCACAAATACACATGTCTTCACAAACACACTTACATAAACACCCACATGTATGGGGTATATGTTTTGCAGGCGTACACACACACACACACACACAAACACACACACACAAGTTCACAAACACACTTACATAAACACACACACGTGTATGGGGTGTATGTCTTGCAGGCATACGCACACACACACACACATGCACACACACACTTTCACAAATACACACGTCTTCACAAACACACTTACATAAACACACACATGTATGGGGTATATGTTTTGCAAGCGTACGCACACACACACACATTCACACACGTTCGCAAACACACACATGTTCACAAACACACTTACATAAACACACACATGTATGGGGTATATGTTTTGCAAGCGTACGCACACACACAAACATTCACACACGTTCGCAAACACACACATGTTCACAAACACACTTACATAAACACACACATGTATGGGGTATATGTTTTGCAAGCGTACGCACACACACACACACATATTCACACACGTTCGCAAATACACACATGTTCACAAACACACTTACATAAACACACACATGTATGGGGTATATGTTTTGCAAGCGTACGCACACACACACACACATATTCACACACGTTCGCAAACACACACATGTTCACAAACACACTTACATAAACACACACATGTATGGGGTATATGTTTTGCAAGCGTACGCACACACACACACACATTCACACACACATGCACACACACACTTTCACAAACACACACATGTTCACAAACACACTTACATAAACACACACATGTATGGGCTGTATGTTTTGCAGGTGTACGCACACACACACACACATTCACACACGTTCAGAAACACACTTACATAAACACACACATGTATGGGGTGTATGTCTTGCAGGCATACGCACACACACACACACACACACACACACACATGCACACACACACTTTCGCAAACACTCACATGTTCACAAACACACTTAAACACGTAAACACACACATGTATGGGGTGTATGTCTTGCAGGTGTACGCACACACACATGCACACACACACTTTCACAAACACTCACATGTTCACAAACACACGTAAACACACACATGTATGGGCTGTATGTTTTGCAGGTGTACGCACACACATTCACGCACGTTCACAAACACACACATGTTCACAAACACACTTACATAAACACACACATGTATGGGGTATATGTTTTGCAGGCGTACGCACACACACACACATTCACATACATGTTCACACACACACACACGTTCACAAACACACTTACATAAACACACACATGTATGGGCTGTATGTTTTGGCTCACTGTTGTTAATGAACGTGCACAGAGTGTGCATCCAGAGTATATATCTGCATGGCAGCTAATAATAAGGGCTTGCTGTTGTTTACAATGGCTCTGGCGAATAACATTTTAGAGGCTGTCCTGAAGACAAAAACTGGGGAGACAGTAATGGCACTTTGGGAAACAAAGATCCCCTTCTGACTAATGCAGCAAACAAACACCAAGAGCCTGAGCACGCACACACACACACACACACACACACACACACACACACACACACAAACATACACACACACTCACAAAGAGATGCTTGAGCACAAACAAACACACAATGTTTTTCCTCCAACAGAGTCATAAAAGCAAGGAGTGGTGATTAGACTGTGCTTACTGTCACTATGTAATTAGGCCTTGGGTTGCTGTTTCTTGTTAGCTAGTATCAACAGATGTGTCAAGAATGAAAACTGGCACATAGAGGGGAAGAAGGAATCTTCTGCTCTTTGTCTATGCCTCTCTTTCTCTCTCTCTCTCTCTCTCTCTCTCTCTCTCTCTCTCTCTCTCTCTCTCTCTCTCTCTCTCTCTCTCAGTTCCTGTCTGCTTCGACAGCAGGATGTCACTTGTAGGTGATGTCAGTTCTTATGATGTTAGTAGTCATGATGTAGAACTGCAATGTTACATGAGGCATAAGAAAGAAAGAAAGAAAGAAAGAAAGAAAGAAAGAAAGAAAGAAAGAAAGAAAGAAAGAAATTAGGGAGGGCAGAAGAGAGGAAAGAAGGAAAGAAGAAGGGAAGGATAGAAGGAGAGAGAAAGACTGGAAAAGTAGAAACATATATTTTTAGAGCTCCTTATAGCAGCCTGGGATTCCAAGCATACCACAATTTCAACTCTGTTTGGTGTGTGGGTTTAGCACCAAAACCAAACAGGAACCAAACCACATCTAGCCCTTCATAAGTCATCATTTCTGGTACCAGAGTCAAACAAGATGCGAAAAAGGGAAAACATAAAAACATGGAAAGCACCGAAAAGTGAAAAAATGAATGAACATAGCCCAGCACGCCGCTCAAGTGTGCGCGTGAGAGTGCAAAAGAGGCTGGCTCTGCGTGGCACGAGTGAGTGAGTGAGTGTGTGTGAGTGTGTGTGTGTGTGTGTGATGATTGATGGTGCCGCAGCCCGGGCCAAAGAGAGTGTGTGTGGAGTGCTCAGCATGAGAGGGTACGCCACCGTCACACACACGCAATCTCCGCTCTGCTGCGGGTGCCCCAGCATGCTGAAGTAGAATACATTCTGATTAGACATTCTGCTGCCAAATTGCCTCAATTTATTCAAATTATTGTTTTGCCTTTTGTTTAAAGGCCAAGATATGTTTGCAAGTTTAACTACCTGTAAACTGTCATTAAATGCTTCAGAAAATGAGTGTGTACGTGACATGAAAGAGAGAGTTAGTAAGAGAGAGAGAGAGAGAGAAAGAGAAGGAGAGAGACGATGTAGGAAAAGTGAAATGTTGCCTTTTCTGGCTTGAATGTAAATCTTGTTTTATTTTCACCCATGAGGTTGTTTTCTTCAAATAACCTCATCCTGGAGTGACCGCCCCCTCATCCTTTTGTTTCGACTGCCCAAATGCAATACAAACACCCAGTTGCTAATGAGCTTTAGGGCCAAGACAATTGGAGGTGAAATAAAGGAGAAAACCTTGTTTTTATGAGAGGATTAAGCTTAGTGTCCTCAAACAACACAAAACAACCAGCAAAAGAGCTGCAGGCGCGCACACACACATACTCACATATAAATAAATATATATATATATATAATTGGACTACTATAATACAATAATTGAACTACTTTTTAATAATAGATTTTGAGGCTTACAGACGCAACACATTTTATAAGTGGGCTTATTATTGCTGCTAATTAATGTAATGTTCCCTTAACTAGCCTATGGCCTCTGAGTTTAGTCGTGACTGCACGTACATGCCTGTCACAGGGCTCAGTAAATCCATGGAAGGATTTAAAGCCATTTGCTCATTCTGCTATTGTAACATCATCACCAAAGTCATATTCATATGACACATTTTGAATAAAAGTTGAACCTAAGTGTTTGACAGGGAAATTGGGCTATTTACAACAGGACAAAACAGTAGCCTACGTAGATACGTGGAGAAAATGGATGAAAAGTGTTGAGACAAGAGTAAAAAGGGAATGCGAAATGCCCTGAAAATATTTGAGAACAGAACACATGTCAATTTAAGATGGAGCTAAATGCAACTCATTAGGTTTTGTGACTCCAACAGGCTAATCAAACAGAAGGTGAACTTCAAGTACATGTAACTTTTATAATCAGATCAAATAGCACAACTGTAAGCAGCCTACGCTGGTGCTGTAAAAACATAGTATAGTCATGTTATCTCAGGCCTGCACTGATAGGGATGTGTTTGCAGTTAATTAGGAATCCTGTATGACACATTTTATTTTTTTCAGTATAAGCCTTACTTAGCTTATATGTAATATGGTCTTCGCAGATTACGATTGCATTACGAAACCAGTCTTTATTCTGCCGAGCGGTTAAATGGCCAAGGAAAAAAAAAAAAAAATGCATTCAACAGTTTAGGATGAGCATGTAGGTCTAGGCCATCACCATGAGATGCGCATGTTATACACTTCTGCAGATGTTCAGCATTTAAGCTGTATTGGAATACATGTCCACTCACAAAATATCATAGCAGCACACTGTCTGCTTGGCGAGTGACATTTAAGACCTCTGGCCTGATCAGACAAAGATAAAGAATTCTTCCGACTGAATATGAACACATTTTAAATGCCCCTTTTAAAAACACCCTTTTAAAAATGCCAAATAATGAACTGGTTTACTTTTAGTTTAGTTTCTCTATGCCCCATTCCATTAGTGTTAGCTAACATCATTATTTGAACTTCTTCTTTAATAAGTCTGTCAATACTGGGCCCTTTAAATTGCCCTAAACCTGTCCCCCTTGAGGCTCCCCTGCTCTTTGGAAGACAGAGAAAAGACGTCTCTCCTTTAAAAGATCAGGGCAACAGTTAGAGGGGGGTGGAGATGATGCTGACACAACAGAGAAGGTAATGACAAAACCATGACAAGGATGTAATTGCAGAGAGTGCTGAAGAATCTAGGACCTTTGGTAATGGCCTGTGCCAAAGAGCAGGGCTATGATGGCTTCCCCACCTATACGACTGACAAAGGAATGCTTTCACAATCTGCATGATGGCGAGGAAGATGTACCGCAGTGACGATGGTGAAGTTAATATATAGATATAAATTGAGTAAATAAGAGGGTCAACGTTAAAAAAGTGAAACTAATGATATCACATCAGGCCCTCCGATAGGGGTGGGACAAACGGGTTGCTTCTTCCGGGCCCTGGGAAAGGGGGGGCCCAGAACTGGTAAATGAACAAGTATGTCTGCATTACCAGTGATTAAAATGGTGAAGGACCTAAATGTGAAAGTGTTGAAACGTAAAGGCGCTTTGGATGAGGGGTAAGACTGAAGGTGGGGGCCCCATTATCTTAATGTTTATACTTTAACCTTTTACATGTTTGAGCTTTTACACCAGAGGGATTTGCAGGGCAGGTAATGTATACATTTTGCACTGGTGTGTTTCCTGGGATTCAAACATATGGCATTGTTAGCACGTTGGCCACTGCCTTGCACCTTACTAGTAATGGGGATAAAAGGAGAGTATGGCTGCATGAAGCTCCACGTGTTTGCATGGATATACATGTAAGCGCACTCACCTACCCACATACACACACACACACACACGCACGCACGCACACACACGCACACACACGCACTTAAACCTAGTTTATACTCATTTCATGGTAATCCTACTCCTACTCCGTGAGCCCCTTGCGTTGTACGTATGTATGTATGCATGTATGCATGTATGTATGTATTTATGTATGTATGTATGTATGTATGGATGGATGCATGTATGTGTGTATGTATGTATGCATGTATGTATGTATGTATGTATGTATGTATGTATGTATGTATGTATGTATGTATGTGTGTGTGTATGTATGTATGTATGTATGTATGTATGTATGTATGTATTTATGTATGTATGTGTGTTTGTGTAATGTATGATGTGTTTGTGTGTGTTTATATATAATTTGAATATGATACAAACGTTAAGTATAATCTATATGTATTCAGCATTATACATACATGCATATGCACAGTATGTGTATATGAAAGACTGTGTAGCTTGTCTGAACATGATGCACTGGGGTGTCAGTGCTAGTGGGAGCTGCAGTGATGACAGTAATGGTGGCTGATGCGCAGCTCCAGCTGTAGCAGTGGGAGTGATCAGTGACTGAGAGCTTTATCGACACACTCCACGGGGATGACAGAAGCTTCCGGTCACACGCACGCACACTCACCCCCTCCCCCCGGTGGTGAGCTGCTCTTTTCCCAGCTTTGCCCCCCGTCCCTCCCTCCCCCATCCAACCAATCACACACACACACATAGTTGTACACACATAGACACACATATAGACACACCCACACACATACACACACCCTATCCTAACAGCTCCCCCCATGAGGTGCAATTGTACACACACAGCTGTGTGAAAAGCTAGGAGAAGATCTCTGTGTTTTTACTTTTTAAAGTGTTTTTACATTTCCACAGAGTTTATTTCAACAACAGTGCCCACTCTGTTGTAACTCCTGCTGATGTGTACTATACATGAATTACTCAAAAGTACAACAATGTGAGTTATTAACCCTTGATAAATATAATTATGTTAAAGTAAAGATGTATCTGTCTGTCTAACTGCCGCAAGGAGCTAGCTGCAAGCCGTCCTCCTGCTTGGCACATAATAGTTCATCACATCCAATCATCGGATCCAGCATAATGAAAAAAGACAGCTCGGAAAAGAAAAAGAAAGAAATGAAAGACTGCGATTGAAGGTGGCTGAACTCCGGTAGGAGTTGAGAGCTACAATTAACACCGACTGACCTCCCCCCCCACCACCACCACCAGCAGCAGCAGCAGCCCCAGTACTGGCACCACCCCCTCTTCCACCTCTCTGGCAGTTGGGAGGTCTTCGTGTGTTACTTTATGCCGCGTGCTCGCTCCGCACAGCGAGTCGTTAAAAAAGTGTCACGCCCGCAACAGCGTGGCACGGCACGGCGCGGCGTGAAGGGAGGGGGTAGGAGGGTGGGTGGGTGCGGGAGAACGTGTGTGTGCATCTGGGCGCGTTCGCACCTGGGGCTCAGCGCGGCAGGTAGCACAGCAAGAGGGTAAGTTGGGTGGGGGTGGTGTTGGGGTTGGGGTTGTGGGGGGGGCGTAGAGGTGTCAGTCTACGACCTGTCGTCTCCACAGCTCGGGATCCCACTCAATTACCTACCGCACCGCACTAAGACGCGGAGAGAGGGAGAGAGGGAGAGGGACAGGGACAGAAAGGGACAGAGAGAAAGAAAGAATCAGAGGCATTACATGGGAGAGAGAGAGATAGATACAGAGAGATAAAGAAAGAAAGAGCTGGAGAGAAAGAAAGAGAGATAAAGAGAGATAGCGAGAGAGAGAGATGGAGAGAGCCTGCCAAGCGTTTGTAAAAACACTTTAGCGGTGTCAAACACAGTAGAGGCATCGCTTTCCGCTCCTCTGCAGATGAACCGTTCCCTCCCCTTTGGCTACTAACCCCAACCCCAACCCCCGTTTAAACCTGGACCCATGTCAAATCTTCACCGTGTGGCACACACACCGGCACAAACACATGCGACAGAGGCGAGGCGTCGCACAACAATGTGGCAGCTTGATTAAACAATTCAGCTGTGCCAACTCCGCCTGAGCAAGTGAGCGCTGCTGGCTCTTGTTTTCGTTTTTTTTTTGGATTGGGTTTGTCTTGTGTATTGTGCCCTAGCTCTAGCTTCCAATCTGTCTTTTGTTTTTCTGTGCCTGGAGGTGGCGATACACGGGAAGTGTGTGGGGAGATCTCCAGGGAGAGTTTTTTTTTTGTCTGCTGCTTTTACTGGCAGTTGTGTTTGTTGTTGTACCTCTCATTCATATGTTTTACATGTGTGGTAAATCTCTGAGATCACTAAGAGACACCTGACTCCTTCCTGTCAAACTGTCGAAGCAGCTACATCCTTTATATAAAATGTGCTATACAAGTAAAGATTTTTATTATTATTATTATTATTATTATTATTATTATTATTATTATTATTTATCCATTATTGTTTTTTGTGTGTGTGCTTGTGTTTAGTTTGTGTGCTTCAGCAATAAGCAATGAACTAAATAATGCCGCTGGAGTTAGCAAAAACCTTAAATTACTATTGTTAGCCACATATCCCCCCAGTCTTTCTCTTAAATTTGTCAAATTCCTTTCAGTCATTAAAAATGTAATTACCATATCAAACTTCCATTTACAATGTAACTGACCAAGGTGTATCTTCTAGAGTGATGAAGAATAGGGCTCTGTCCAAAATAATCACACATTCACTGTATAGTGCATAGTAGTATACAGTACAACATCAGTTACACTGGCTAATTCACTACACAGAGTATCACACAGTAAATAAGTGAACATTTCTGATTGATCCCAGGACTGTGCAGCATGGGGTGCTGGGTAGGGCTGAGCGATATGAACCAAAACTGATATCACGATATTTCTGGGATGACTGGCGACATACGTTATATATCAATATCTCAAAACAGAATGAACAAAGTGTTTCATGTTAAGTTAAGACTGCTCTAAAAGAGCTGTGCAATTAAAAAAGTAAACAGTAACACATGCAGTGGCACAGCTGAGCAATCCGAGAAAGCTCTGGCTGTCTGATTAGTGTGAACACATTAGAATTGGTGAAAGTGGTATTGCAGTATCGAAACTATAAACTATATCAATATGGCGATATAGTGTCAAATACATATATCCTTCAAAAATATATCGATATTATGATAATATCTATATATATCGCCCAGCCCTAGTGCTGGGTATAGGCAGGTGGCTCCTCACCTGACAGAACCACCTCCACCAGATCGCCCTCCTGGATGTCCGAGGCGCAGCGCACCAGCTGCAGGATGTTCTCTGAGCCAGGCTCATGGCGGAACAGCAGGATCTTGTCGTACATGCCGTAGAACCCACACTCTGGGAACTGAGAGATGGGGCAGAACAGAGATTAGTACGTTAGTACGTTCTACATAAAGCACAACTTACAGAGTAATTATATCACAGGCAGTTAAAACAATTATACCGCATTACACTATGGTTACGTTTGGCCACACGTACATCAGAAAACTTCACAAATGGCCAAAATAACCCCTTTCTACATCTCAGTGCTGCACTCTGGAGTTTTCCAGCCTTTGTATGCAAGACTGCCATGTTTTTGTTACATCAGCCCATAGGCACATATACACACTGAACACATATAACGTGTAGTCCGAACATTAAACAATCACATATGGAATCAAATCAATAACAAAATAATACAAATAATATGTATATGAGAACGGAACTGAACAGTTTGTCACTGGCATAGAGGTACATGATCGTAGCTTCAGACAAGCTCTATATGCATACAGTTATCAATTTACGGAGTGTGGAGATTTGGTTGCTGTGCCGTGCCTGTGTTCAAAATAAAAATAAATATTCTTACTTATTTTGCAGAATCTACAGTGTGTAGTGTGTACAGTGTGTACAATGCTGGCCTAATGCCTATGCCAATTTTCATCATCTACAACCACCAGCCCATAATAGGCAGAACGATTCTGTCCACACACACTGCCTCTTAGGCATAGTGCTCCTTTTCAAAACTTAAGTGCATCGGTGAACAAAAATGAATGCAGACACGGGGCCCTTTTAAACTGAGCCCCATGCAAATAGAGTGAGCAGAGGTGCAGCTTAACACTCCAACCTCATTAATTAAGGACACAAAGCTAAGCACAGTGGGTATCAAAGCACCTACAGATGCAATCAGCAGTGTACATTACATTATAGGCTACAATACATGCATGCTTATATTAGAAAGACAAGCATAATTAATTGGATCTTAAAAGAGATCTAAACAATCACCAGAGCATGGTTTTGTGATGTAAGCACATTAATACACCAGATAACTACATGGGTATTTCACACTCAGAGCATTCAAATCTCTGTAAAATCTGAAAATCACAACAAACTTGTGTCAACTGAAACTGCTTTAAAAAGACACAGTAAACACGTAAAGTTGTTGTGCTTTTCACCTTCCGATTTCACTATGACATGAACTTCCTGACTTCATTTACGATTGCAAACAAGCAGATATGCGTGTACACAAAGGCAGGCAAGTTGGTATTTAATTTTAGAACACAACATATCAGGTTCAACTCAGCCTGGATTCTTTTCATGCAGTTTCACTGAGGACAATGTTTACTCTCCAACTACCTTAATCAATAAACATGTGAAACAAACAAAAAAAGGGTGTAATACTGCCTTGCTTCACTAACTGCAGGAAAAAAACTTGTTATTGTTTGGCATGAATGTTGATAATACAAACTGTTAAAGAGTGACATAGTACTGTGTCGTACAATATAATTACAGTAAGGCATTCTAAAAATACTGTGGTGCGAGAATTGGCAGTAAACCTAGTGATAGTTCTTCACACAGTGCAGAGACATCAGAATGCAGCTCTGTTGAATGTCTACATTAATTAGTTCACAATGCGGCTGGAAGAGTCTACAGTCCCCTTACTCTTAAAAGCAGCTCCTTATGTTAATCAGCAGTGCACATGAACTCTTCAGTTAAAACACTTATTCGGGCATACTACATCAGGAATAATCAGACTGTACATTTCCTAAGTGTACTTCAACTAAGTACACAAGCACATACGTTATGTACTACAGAACAAACCACGATATGTTCTTGCCAATGGATGTCATTCTTGTAATATGATTCTTCTATTACTCTTGCTGGTACTGAGGAATATACTGTATATGATTGCAGTAATTTAATAAGTGTGCAAAAACAAGCATTCCATTATTCAGTTGTGCTGCTATTTGGAAGCATAGATATATTCTTCCATGTACATATATATACAGTAGATGTACATTTCGAATACAGTGGTTCGTCGTTATTCACGGGAGTTACGTTCTAAAAATAACCCGCGATAGGCGATATCCGCGAAGTAGTCAGCTTTATTTTTTACAATTATTATAGATGTTTTAAGGCTGTAAAACCTCTCATTACACACTTTATACAGACACACTTTTGTCAGACAGGCATTAACATTTTCTCACATTTCTCTCTTCTACTCTTCTAGTTCAAACTTGCAAACATACAGCACTTCAAATTTATGTAAACTTCACAAGCTGAGTGCATTCTGTACTGTACAGGAGATTGACTGACAATGTTCTACAGTCCCTTAGCCAATCAGGGCCCAGAACACAATGCGCTGTAAAAAAAAAAAGCATGCCCAAAAAAAAAATCTGCGAAACAGCGAGGCGGCGAAAGGTGAACCGCGTTGTAGCGAGTAACCACTGTATAGCTGTTTACTGACTTCGTATCATTTCTTCATGTTACCTCACTGTACTGTCAATCAATGCTAATGAAGCTGTGAACAGTGTTCTGTATATACTCTGGGTCAGATGTCTAATTTCTAAGTAACATGCGGTGACACCAATAAGCACAGTCTGAAACCCCTCCATAGGAGTGATGGATGCATGATGGATGCAGGCTGCAGCAGGATAATAAACAGATACGATTGCGACTGAATGTATTTGTGACGAACACAACATATGTTGTATGTATTACGCGACTGTGATCAATTCCGTGTCAGAGAGGAGAGCAGCATACTGCATATTGACTGACCTGTGCAGTCAGCTGGGCAGCAGCCCACTATTGATGTTTGCAGTGATGGCTTACACAAGTACTGGCAGGGAGAGGGACTAGTATGTGTGTGTTGGTACATGCACTGTTTGTCTGTCGGCTCTCTCGCTCCCTCTTCCTTTCTCATTGTCTTTTTCTTTTTTTGCTTTCTTTCTTTTTCTCTCTCTCTCCCTCTCTCTCTCAGCAATTTCACTGCATGTTCTACTCTAGCCTGTATGTCTATGCATGTGACAATAAAATATCCTTGTATCCTTCTACCTCTCTCTCTCTCTCTTTTTGTGTGTGCATGCATGCGTGCGTGCGTGCTGGTGTGTTTGTGAGTCACTGTCTCAGTGTTGTTTGTGTAATTTTCTAAAACTCACCTGCTCCTGGCTTCACACACATAGAGACCCACATACACAGCTGTGAACACGTGCACAGAAAATAAGTTTTTATACCCTCCTGTACACTTTGCAAGTAGTTCTACTTCAGATGTCACTTGATGCTTTTTGCAAAGTAGTCCTACTTGGCACGTAGCAAATAATTCACCCAATAATTTCCTCACAAGTGCAAATCCAAAAGTATCCCAACAGAGTACGCTGTTCTGCAGATGAAAGTCAGATGTTCAAATCTGTGAATAAGACAGCAATATTTTACATAAGCAACACTGACAACACATCGTTTGTCTTTGTCTTTGGTGAGATTTGAGAGTCCACTAAAGGTTTACCTCATTCATTACTGTAACCATTCCTAAGCAATGAATGGACCTAGACAGAGGACACATCTAGACACATCTCAGTGAGAATCGTAGATGTGCTTAGTTGCTGCAACTCTCAAAACACATATCACCTAATTGCAAAGCACGGGCCACAGCTTTATGATGGCGACGGGTAAGCTTTCATTTTGTGCGGCTGGATCATTACCAGACTGCCAGCAACTAACTCACAGTGGCACAACATTGTTAGTCTGGATGCTTGTTGCTGTCAGACGACAGACATGTGGCGAGATGCTGTAGGTATAATGATGTGTGGTCGGCTTTGTTTTGCTTTCGGGCTTATTGCGACAAACCCAGGCAGGCAGACACCAGGTCCCTATAATACACACTCCCACACACACTGACAAACACATACACACACACACGCAGACAAACACATGCATTTCCTCACACACCACGCATTTCTCTCCTTACAACTTCCATTCAATCATGGCTATATTCTGTTCTTCTACATTTCATGATTACACACTCTGGTTCATCCAATCACAGCAGCCACAGAAACATGGCGAGGGCCTGCCTCATATCATTTACATAATTACAATAACAAAACATTCAGAAGCAAATGAAATTCTCCGTTCTCTATGAGAGAGTACAGAAAAGTGCAGAGGAGAGAAACACATATGTAGACACAGGTAGAAAATAAAAGGGGGCGACAGCAGCTCAGGATGGGAAAAAAAAGTCGACAAGGGGTTGCTGGGTTCCCACTCCTCCAGACTAGGGATTGCTGGTTAGCCCGGTGAACCACCCCATCGTACTTCATTTCATTTTGTACAGATGGTCTGGCAGTGCTTTCACTGACATTGTTGTATTAGGAAAAAAATGTACCTAGCCAATCATCATACAGAGGGAGTGTTTGTGAGCGATGACATCGACTTTTTTACATTTGAATTGTAGGCTAATTGCATACGTGACGACCAGGCGTTAGCGATTGGGTAAAGGCAGAGGCACTTGTTTTAAACTTCAGCAGAGTTCACACCTCCAGGAAGAAATCGTTTCTGACTGTGTCTGGTCCAGACCCTCTGTACGAAATGAAACGAAGTACGAGGGGCTGGTTTACCAGGCTAGCTCTTGGCTGCCTTCCACTGTTGGTGTATGAGTGAGTGTGAGTGTGTGAACGGATGAATGTGGGGCATTACCTTGAGAAGAAAATGAAAATGTTGATTACATTTTTTTAGAAAATGTATTATTTTTAGATGAAAAATAAGAAAGTAGCATGTCATCACAAAATGCTATGTGTAAATTTTCTTGAGATAATGGCACTCTATCAACACCTGCAAAGCGAAAATAACACACAGACAGATAAACAACTAAGCTATTGTCATGTGTATTTCTGGCAAAGTGAGAATGCACAGAAGAAGAGAAGAGGTACAGCTGTTGTGTTTCAGTAGTGTTACTCTCTACACACGTACAGGCATATGTATTACTAGCTTACTGTAGTCATTAGTCTGTTTGTCTGTGTGTGTGTGTATGTGTGTAACTGGAAGTGTGTAGGCTGTATATGTGTGTGGTTGTGTGTGTGTTTGTGTGCTTGTAAGTGCATGTGTATGCTTGTGTTTGTGTGTGTATAGGTGTGTGTGCATGTGTACCTGTGTATATTTGTGTGTGTCCATGTGTGTGTATGTGTTTGTGTGGGTGCACATGCGTATGTGTGTTCTCTTATGTGTGTGTACACACGTGTAAATGTGTATGCACGTGTGTGTGTGTGTGCATGCATTTGGGCTCTTGCTGTACAGTGTGTTTATCAAGCTGCATAACAGCTTAGCGTAATAGCTGTGTGGAGATGATGGTTTTCAGCAGCGAGACAAATGTCTGTTTACATTTTCGCCTCATTCCACCGCAGCTACATTAGGCTTGTCAAGTTCACATAGCCTCCTCGCAAATGTGCTGCAGGCGGGAAGGGATCTTAATCCCAGCTTAAGCGGATGACTTTGCACCACACAGACTGATAGCTTCTATGAAGAGAAAATATAAATAAAAAATAATAAATAAATAAATACTGCACATTCGCAAAGTGCTGAGAGTGGTCTGGTTAATAGAATGTGGTTTTTGTGTTTGTATTTTTTGTGTGTATGTCTGTCTGTTAAGCGCATCTGTGTGCATGTGTTTGTGTGTGTCCTGTCTGTGTGTGTGTGTCCTGTGTGTGTGTTTGTGTGTGTGAGAGGGTGCACTCACAACCACACGCATGTGTGTGTGTGTGTGTGTGTGTGTGTGTATGATTTGGCGTCTCTGTTCTGTCTGCCATTAATGAGTGCGGCACAGAAAGGATCCACAGACGCAGCAGTGATGCTGGGGTCACCATGACAGCACAGCAGCCCCACCCCCTCCCCCCCAGCAGCCGGGTTGTCATGGCAGCGGGACCCAAGGCTCCAAGGCTCTTTCCCCATTCAACACTATTCATTTATCTGATACGGAAACACATACATCTGCTGCCCATCTGAGCTTTAATAGACAGCATTACTGAAATGGAGAGAGAGAGAGACAGAGACAGAGAAAGAGAAAGAGAGAGGGAGATTGACACATGCATTGCATACAGACTGACAGACATACAGACAAACAGACGCACACAGACGGACAGACACTGTGGCAGTAGGCTGCACCAGTTTGCAAACATGCCCAAGATTCTGTGTTTGTGTGAAGCGCTCCCTGTCGTCAGTGTGGGATTGTTTGACATGTCTTCATTCTGCGGACAGTTTCACCCAACTGTTACCCATGCAAGAGGAAGTGTGTTTTTATTTTGTCCAAATGTTTATTTGCTAACAGTAAAGGCTTATAGACACTTACCGCTTCATCAGCTGATCAGCTTCTCCAGCACATTCTCTTTCATTCATCCTCTTCGTCCTCCTCTTTTGTTTTGTCTTTTTGCACTCCTCTTTTCTGTCTTTCTTTCTTTTCCTGGACTCTTTCTCCCTATCTTTTCTTTTCCTATCTTTATCCTCTCCTCTTCTTCATCCCCTCCTCTTCTCTCCTTTCTTTCCCTCTGCTCTCCTCCCATCTCCTCTTCTCTGACCAGGGTCTGTCTGCCTGCACCTACAGCAATGCATTGTCCTTAGCTTCAGAGATTAAGCACAGGCTCTGTCTGAAATGTCCACTTGTTCAGTAATAACAGTGGACTACATAGTTGCTCAGTTGCTTTGGTTGTTTCACCTCATAGTGTATGAAGTAAACAAGTGAACATTTCGGATGTGCCCCCAGTGACCAGTGTGCGGTGGGTGATGGGACAGACAGGCAGGCCTGAGAGGCCACAGCATGACCAGCAGACGGACATCACAGGGTGCATTCGTAAACTCCGAGCACTCGCAGCACACTCTGACACTTTAAACCGTCCATAAATTCGGAGTGATTATGGAACTATCGTTTGTTTATTTATTTATTTATTTGTTTCAGGGCGTATTCCAGACACTCCAACCGAAAAGAGAGAGCAGCAGAGTGTGACGTCACACTAACTGGTTGTATCGCTGGTTCATCCAGCTGTATGACAGATGCTAACACATGCTAAAAGTTTGATTTTATTATTATCACAGCAGTATAATGGTATCATTTTTTGCACTGACATCAACCTCAAATGTGGGATGAGCAACATCTGAATTAAACCCAAAAGCCCACATTTTCCTTCAGGGCTGTTTGAGTTACACCCACTAATATAAACAAAAAAATAATTAATTCAAAGAGAGATGGATTGCTCAGGCTTTACAGAGCATAACAACTCAATTTTCAGAATGACAGATTTACGAATACACCCATAGATTAAGAGAACATTAACCACTGGGAATGAGTTGTGAGTCGCACGATTAATTACACCCTTTGAAAATAAATATCCACAGTAGCAAAAACAGCTACTTCAAATAAAAAATCAATACATTTCTCAGGCCAAGAATAGCAAAGAATAAAAATCAACAGTTGTCCCAGGGGAAAAAAAAAACACCACAAAAGAAATATCCATCCCACATACCCCACAGACAGGGTTGTGTGCATGTGAACATGCATTGGAGGTTCGGTCTCTGTGTGAAATGCACTGCGCCTCAGCAAGCTGTTTGCTGCCCACACACACTTTTGGGTGTGTGTGTGGGGGGGGGGGGGGGGGGGGGGGTCACACAGCGGGCCACTTTGATTCCACAGATCGGGTCGATGCACCTCACGGGTGGCGGCATACACTCCGAAGGCCAATTGGCTGCCTCGCTCACACTGGGCTCTGAGCTGGTTGGGAGAATAGTGGCTACAGTGTGTGTGTGTGTGTGTGTGTGTGTTGGAGGGTCGGCACAGCAGTTCATTCTCCAGCTACACACACACACACACATTCTCTTGCTACATAAGACTACATATTCTATGTAAGACTACATAAATACACCTTTGTGATATGTGTGTATGTGCATACACATCCCAAGGACACATTTATATACTCTTAAAAACACTCAAAAGGTGGTTGACATAGTGAAGGGCATATAGTTTCACACTGTGCACACATCCTGACAACCAACCAGAACACTGCACACTTATATGGTGTGCATGCGCACACACACACACACACAAACACACACACACACACACACACACACACACACGTATGTGCAAAAAATACGTCACAAGAATATCAGTACGAAATGAGACTGTGTGAGATTACAGAACCTGCTGTTGCCCCGACTGGAAAAAGCCCTCACATTCGCCTTCACACCCGCTGAGCTGCCGAACCCCAACAGTCAGGCTGAAGCTCCCGGAGATATATAAAAAAAGACGCAGACACACACACACACACACACACACAGCTGATATTAGCGACAGAGAAAGTAACCTGGATGAGCTCGGCTCGTTTGGAAGACGAAGGCTCATTAGAAGGCGCTTTTAGGGACTGTTAAGATTCTCATTGTCACCTTAATGGCTGTATGTTCGCACGTTATTAGTGAGTTGTTCGCAGCGAGCGACGGGGCCTACTGGCCCTACTGCAGAAGAAGAAGAATAAGAAGAGGAAGGAGGAGGAGGAGGAGGAGAAAGGAGAGCGAAAGTCGAGAAGAAAGAAAAAAAAGACCCGTTCTGTAACCAGACCCGTTAAAGCGATTTAACACCATCACAGGCTTTACAGGTTCAACTCCCTCATGTTCCCAGTCCATGTACGACTGTGTGGAGGGGATATATACGATGCCCTTCAGCCTTCTGATATATGGGCACAAAAAAAACAATGTCAAAATTCAAGAAATAAATATCTGCACTTCACAAAGTCACAAAACTGTATGTTTTATAACAGTCCCTCCCCACTGTATTTTTGAACATAATGAACACCACTTTTGGAATTATACAAGCATGTGCATTCTGTGGTGCATATGCGGCAGGATTATTCATACTGTATGTATTACAGCAAGTATACACATGTGTATCCGTAGAAATCTGAACATAAATTTCCACAGAGCTGAATTACCTTTTACTATCTGTGGTAGACTGTACATTATTCTGATTATTGCATGGGCATGCAACTTGTAATAATGTGTCTGTACAATAATCAATGCTGTACGATTTATGTAATTGTGGTTAACTGAATCCCTTTAAGTGAAATATAAAAGTTATTCATGACAACAGCCAAACATGCAGTAAGGGATATCAGTCATCTTAATAGCCATAACACTCCGCCGGAACTTGGAATGCAAACCGACCTTTGACATCGACTGACACCTACCCTAAAGGCCCGTTCACATCTAGAACTATATAAAGATAATTATAACTATAACTTTGTAATAATCGTTTTAACTGTAATGAATGGTGCCGTTCACATATCAACTATAACGACAACCACAGGCTGAACGATATCGTTGGGATCACTTTCAGAGCGATTTTATTAACTATGAAAGCACTGTCAACCAATCAGAATTCATAAGAATTCACAGGATGTCAGGTTCTATTAGGTGTTTAAATCACGACTAAAATGTTGTTGTTAAAATGTTGTTCCTCTTAGTTACAGTTGTCTTTATCGTAATAGTTCTTGGTGTGAATGGACCATTAAACCAGATGGTGTGCTTCTACAACTCAGTCACAATCGAGAATTCTACATATGCATACAACACGTATGGACTGTGTTTATTGATAACAATGCACCTTGCTGTTATGAGTGTCTACATTTTTCCTCATGTTTCATAACATGAACATACATGCACTGCTCTTACCACGTTTGTAGGCTTGCAATGCTTTCGAGAAACGTAGCCATGGTCTACGTATGCCTAACATATATATATGAAGCATGTCACTGCAGAGGACAAACAATGTAACTCATGCTGAACCGGTTAATTACGCATGAATGTCAAGCTAGTACCTAAGGCTAACACACACACAAACACACACCACAATTGTGATATGACATGATGACAGTGACAAATAAACATTCCTAGCATTTCCCTTCAAACTAATGAGATACTCCGTACAGGACAACAGTGAACTGTCAGAAAAACACATTTTGTCATGTAGATGTGAAGTAGTATGCTTGGCCTTGGTGGACTATATCTGGTTTAGATGCTGCTGCTGATAAAGCTGGGTGTCACCAAACCTACTGGTGAAGCTGCATAACTACTACTGCAGCTGCTGCAAAAAACACAATGCAGAAATGTAATTCCATAATTCTAAGCAGATCTAGACAGGCATAGCTGGAGAGAAGGCTGGAAGGAATTGCTTTATTGCCCAATGGCTGTGAGAGTCTACCTGTAGATCACAGAATTCAAACAAATACAGTGTCTGAAAGTGACTGCTGATTGGTTCATGCCAAAATCTACCAACCGAGTCACAGAGTTTCCTCACTGAACGTTATTTTAAGTTATTTTTAGATCAACATGGGAGGGGCTGTTAAGAGGGCATTCACAAAAATGATAGCCTGGTACCTGACAGTCTTTTCAGCTCTCCGCTCTCCAGGCCTAATGTAAGGGACATTTGTCTCTGCGTTGCACACCTGTACCTTGTTGTTTGATCTCCCAGGCGTCACTTATGGTCTGAGCAACCCCATCACTAATTACAGGTCATCAGGCTCCACGGGGCAGTCGGCCCTTTAGAAACCCGTGGGGTGCCGCGTGTGTGAACATCACAGCTGAAAGAACAGCGTTTTTATTGCTCTTCATGCGGACGGACGGACACTGCCTCGGCTTGCGCCTAATTGTCACCTAATCACTTCCTCTCCCACAGGCTCTGTCCCAATCGATCATCCTGTTTACCAGTCTGGACAACCCAACCAGTCTCTTAAGAGCAAAATAAATACATAAAGTGCATAAATAAATAGATGGAAGAAGAGGCATAGGCGTTAAATAAAGAGAAGAAACATCATAGGGCAGCAGTCAGCCTTTACAAGAGCAGTCATCTCTCTTTCTCTCTGAGATAATTGTGTTTTCCTGGCCCTGGCTTCCATTGAAGTGAAAAATGCACTAACCTTTCAGCAAACTGCATTAACTCTGAGCGGAAACAGAGCTTATTTTTAGTCATTTTCAATTACAGGAACAGGTCATCCTCGCTTCACTGCTAGGGAAGCCACTGACGAACATGCAAGGCTCATGTGTGATATCAGGTCATGGCCAAAATCATGAATCCTGTTTCCTTTTGTTTCTGTGAATAAGGTGGACATGCTTTCCCAGAATGCGCCTTTGATGAACATTCACGTCAGACCACCGACCAGGGAGAGCATCTATGGTGATGCAAAATGATGCAGAGTGCCAAGCTGAAGGAGGATGAATGCTCTCCCTCTTTTCCTTTCTCACTCTCCTCCTCTATCTCTCTCACTCTCCCTTTCTCTCTCCATCTAGATAATGTTCCTTGAGGACACAGCTGCCTTCTGGGCCTCCTCCAAAAACATCTGTAACATAAAGCACTCAGAGCAACCTTCATCTAACACAATACACACACACTGACACAACACACACACACACACACTCTCTCTCTCTCTCTCTCACACACACACACACACAGACACACACGTGGCTTTCCTCCCGATAATGGTACTCAAATGGGTACTTCACCACGCAATCATAATCAGTTGCCAAGCAACAACAGGGCCCTTTCTCTCTCCTGCATCAGAGACCCTGGTGGGGAGATGACCATATACAGTAAGTGCATCAAATTCAAACTCATCTGGGTGTGATCCCTCCTATGATGGATTTTTGTGGCTCCAGATATGCTAAGTAGGAGGAGATGCATTCTAACTCTCATTTGAAGGGAGTCTATTAATTACATTGTAAAAAAGATAATCATATATAATACATCCTGTAGTTTCAAAGGAACAATAGTCTCTTCTGTAAGTGAATATAAACATAATTATAATGTGCCACCTGCGATACTGTTGCCATCTTCCAGCTCTTTTGAAATGTACATGAAAGACTACTCCGGCAATACACTATGGAGTCATCGTGTATAATAGCCATCGACCAATTATTGACGATGAAACTGCACATATATTGAACTGCTGTTTGAAAATAAAGGCATTGTCATTAAATCACGGTGTATTTCATACCAAGACAGTTCAAGTTGCCTCACACCAACAACGGCAAGAAGAAAACAATATCAACAAGCCAAAACATTTGAAGGCTATTTTCTCATTGCAAAAAAACATTGACACTCTGTCAATCTGTCATATGCTGGATGAGCGCTCACAAAACCCAAGCCTTCAAGAAACACAAACCTTCAGGAAACACAAATCTTTAGGGAACACAATGGCACTGATAAGAGAGACTGCATCACTGATGCAATGCTATGTCTTAAAAAAGGTAGGCTGTCATTATGGGTGGGTGCCTTTGCTGCACGTGTAACACCACCAGAGATCCACAGAGTCCACACCTGGCCATCCGACTGAACAGGACGTTGTTATCGCCCCTCTCCCCATGAGCATGGTGTCGGGTGATTAACCCAGTGATCACGCTAGAATAGAAGCCAACGCTAAAGGGAGGAAGGGGGGAAAAAGGCGCCAAGAACTTCAAGCAAAGGCACCATCACTTTTAATGAAGGCTGATAATGCAGTGGCCTAATGAAGCCTGTTCACAGCCTGTTAGTAGGCCCTAGAGAGAGAAGGGAGGGGGAAGGAGAGAGTGATAAAAGAGCATAGATGGGGAGAGAGAGAGAGTGAGAGAGACCGAGAGAGACAGAGAGGCGGACGGGAATGTCTTCATTTACGATGTCTTATCACTTTTCATCAATTCACAGCTTTACCCTAATGCTAAGGCTCGGTCACCAGCAGGTAGTCACTGTGAATCCTGTGAAGTAATTGTATGAAGATGAAGAATATATTTTTTTCATCGGCTTCATTCAGGTCTCTTCTGCCATGTTATGAAAATGACTTTTGTCCTCATTAAAGTACACCTGGTGTCTCCCATACTGTGGTCTGTCTGAGACTGGGTTTAACAAATTGTTCTTGCTGCTCAAAACTAATTACAACAGGTCCTAAACCCTGGCAACTCAGTCAGACAACTTGTGAACCAGAGCTCTACAAGTACACTGGGCACCAACTGAATGCTACAAATTAACTAATAATTGATAAACTGTGTATTTCTTACTGAAGCTGTGGGACTGCGAATGCCTCAAAATTAATATCACGTGACCAAACTTCATTAGATGTTATTAGATACCTACTACCATTGAGACAGCTGACTACTTTACATTCTTCTTATTAACATAGATAACTACTTCCTCAAAGTAATTAGGTGTATATTTCCAAAAACCAAACTAAACCAAACCACATGCTCTCTTTTCTATGTAACCAAATCAAGTTTAGTCGAAGCACAAGCACTTTGGTGTCATGTACAACGTTATTCATCGGGAGTTTTGAAAGGAATTCTACTGGTTCTGTGTTAGGAATGTGTCATAGCCCAAGAGGCTTATTTTATTTATAGTGAAAACCCCTGCTTCTTTTTCTGGCCCTCTCTTGCTTGGTTGCCACACAACCAAAGGCAGTTTCCTCCATTTCCTCAGCCTACGTCCAGGCAAGACATTGGCAGGGGGTAGATCAGCATCCTGTGTGCCTTAAATGCACAGCTCCTCCATCTATCTATGACGTCTAATATGCCTTTGCTTTCTGCACTGTTAGGCATTCTACATACTATACAAATTTACACCACGGCTTCCTTCAATTTCACATTGTGATGCATTCTTTAGAACAGTGATACATTTTCAATATACGAACACCTATGAAGTAGTCCCTGCTTTCCGACCGGATCACCTTTATGTATCAAAGTTCTGGTGAACTGTAAATAAACAGTAAAGACGTACCACCTTGAATGAAAATTCTGATATGCCAAGGTTACCAAGTTTAATGATCAAGACACAATTTCAGCATCAATAAAGCATGACAAACATACTTAGGTTTAAAAAGAGCACCTGATATATCATAGCATCTGACATAACTCTATATAACTATTTATAAATAGACATGAGTGCACTCATAAAGCATTGTGATATTACAATATACACCGAGCCTTAGATGACTGTCATTATGAAGCATTGTATGGGGGGTCACACACTGTTGCAGAGCATTTGGTGAATAAATTGCATAAAACATGTCACAGAGCCCTCGGTGTCATTGTCAAGAAAAACCTTTCTTACATGTTTTGAATGTTGCAGCTCTAAAATCTTTATCATAATGCTTCATAATGGTCATCATTACACTAACATTATGAGGCATTGTTAAGATGGTATAAGTGAAAGTCCCATTTTTGTCATTGTGATCACACAATACATCACAGCAAAATTCATCTTTGCATTTAACACATCACACACACATGATCAAGGGGCAGCCGTGACAACGGCGCCCAGGGGGACGGTACCATGCTCAGGGTATCTCAGTGGTGTTACTGGCGACTCGGGATTCAAACCTGCCATCCTGCGGTCACAGGTCCGACACCTTAACCGCTAGGCCACCACTGCCCTACCATAGCCCTTTACAAATAGGTATATAATAATTTTTGAATACACGGGTTTCATAGGTTTTTACTCCATTTTACCAAGATACACTCAGCCTTTATTGAAATGAGGAATCCAAGCCATTCTAAAAGTTCTTCTCACAGTAAAATGAGAGCACATATCCCAAACTTCAAAAGGTGTAGGACTTCTACCTGTTTCACAAAAAATATCTAAATGGTCCCATGGGATCTGGTCAGATATATTTAGATTTTCCTGCAAATAGAGCAGTACTGTAGTGCATGAGCGACAACAAGCATTTTACCATTATTATACTAAATCATTAATGCTCAACACATTAAAACACAAGGTAAATTAGAAGACGTAATAACGTTTGCTTTCTGCAACACAGTTGTAGCACTCGTTGTCAGTTGTAGAACCCTCTCTGCAGTTACTGGTGTTCAAACCTGTGTCATCCATACGCCCCCTTACAGCAGCTCCAAAAGAAGGAGGAGAAAGAGGAGGAGGAGAAGGAGGAGGAGCAGGACTGGAGCTCCTGGCCTGGGCCTTGCACGTCAGCAGACACAGCTGTGGGAGTCGCCTAAGTTCACCTGACAACAGTGTAGTGCAGCAGCATCCGGCTGATCTGCTCCCTCTCAACACATCCCCACAAGGAGCTCCACACACTGCCTGACAATGTTGAATCCTGACTGCTTTAACACCCAAATCTTTCTTTCTTTCTTTCTTTCTTTCTTTCTTTCTTTCTTTCTTTCTTTCTTTCTTTCTTTCTCTCTTTAACTTTCTCTCTCTAACTTTCTCTCTCACACACACACACAAAGAACACATGCAAACACAAATGCAAAACATGCCTTCAAACACCCCAAGATGTATGCTTACAAATACACACACACCACACACACACACACACACAGACATACTAACACATTCGGCAACGGGCACACAATGCCCATAAACACCCCTCTTTCTCTCTCTATCGCTCTCTCTCTCTATCGCTCTCTCTCTCTCATTCTCACACAATCACATACACACTCACACACATATTCAATATCTCACATGCCTCTATTTAAAGTGTTAAGTATTCTGAGAAGCTATCCTCTAGAGGACCGCACTGCCATGAAAAGTGTCTGCTAGGTGTTGAAAGAGTTAGTACTGGATCTGTTGTTCAGTATGCCAGGCTTTTTTTTAATTACACAAGTTTCCCCTGCTCACCCATATACTGTACAGCATGCCTGACATCCTCACAGCTTTAGGGAAAAGCTGTTGGATTCTCAGAGTTTTGCAACTTGTTATTGCCCTTACACTTGTTTTAAAGCTGTGCTTGCAACAAAAGTTGTAACCTCCTCAAACTGATATGTCTACTTGATCTAGGATATTGTATGAAACCAAGTGAGATAATACATAAGAAGATAGATGCACAAGATAAGGGATTTTAGGAAGGGGACGTAGGTTTCCATCAGAGGTGGAGAACCTTGATTTAAAAATAAAAACCCTGCCATGCATTTCTTCTGTCTGTGGACTTCATTGATTTTTACTCATTTGTGGAATTATCTGCCTGATTATTTGTGTCCTCAGTAGCATCAGATTAGGAATTTAATATGTTGGATTAAATATGCGGCAGGGTTTTTATTTTCTAATGCCAGGATCTCCATCTTTGGTTTTCATGGTAAATGGCTGATTCTGTTAACCCACAAATAGTGACCAAATGCTCGGCACCAGACAATGTACTGAACTATATATTTAGCTGATAAAACAACTACAGAAATGCTTCTTCACCCCTCTATGTGTGAATGAAATCGGTGAGTCATGGTGAGAGACCCACACTTTTTTTTAACTATGCTGGTACTGAATGGAAGATGTTAAAGCTCTGGTTTACCAGTCATGCCCTGCCTGAAGCAAGTGCACCTACGTTTGACTGTGGGACCTAGCTGTGATAATGACAAAGATCTAGATAAAGATCTAGTCTTCCGTATTCTTTATGCAGTGAAGACCCTTCTTTTCTGAGACTGCTTCCCTTCCTAACAAAACTAATCTCTACTAACCAACTCTTTACATAGGTGCCTCGTGCTTGTACTGTATGAGTCTGTGTGTGTAGAGGGTGTGTGTGTCTTAAAGGAGAACTTCGGTGTAAAATGAAAATTGGCATGTTAAAACATCATACCGAGTTGGTATGTGTACTGAGGAGCAAAATTGATTTAGCCTGTTGCATTCAGAGTTTAACTATTTTTTAGCGTTTGTCTCAGAAGGCTAACAATGGAAGTGGTAGGTGCCCTCAGATGAAGCATGATGACTACGCTATTTTTAAACCATTAAAACAGCTCGAAGAAACTCCACACTCAATCGGTAGTACAACACAGGTCCTGACATTAAAAACGAGGCACTGAGAACTTTGTAAGTGTACACAACATTTATTAATAAAATAGTTTTGACAGGCAGTACCTTGCTGTAGTTTCTCGTCGCCGCCATGATGAAAGTCCAAACAAGTCGATTGTACTACCTCTTCTCCTATTCTTCCTGCTGGTTCGTGTTCCTCAATCGACTTGTGCAGACTTTCATCATGGCGGCGACGAGAAACTACAGCAAGGTACTGCCTGTCAAAACTATTTTATTAATAAATGTTGTGTACATTTACAAAGTCCTCAGTGCCTCGTTTTTAATGTCAGGGCCTGTGTTGTACTACCGATGGAGTGTGGAGTTTCTTCGAGCTGTTTTAATGGTTTAAAAATGGCATAGTCGTCATGCTTCGTCTGAGGGCACCTACCACTTCCATTGTTAGCAACTGGGACAAACGCTAACAAATAGTTAAACTCTGAATGCAACAGGCTAAATCAAATTTGCTCCCCAGTACACATACCAACTCGGTATGATGTTTTAACATGCCAATTTTCATTTTACACCAAAGTTCTCCTTTAAGTGTCCCGGCTACAGGAAACTTACTTAAGGCACATGTATCTCCTTGTGTGTATGTGTGCAGTCTGTTAACTGTGTTCCTCTACACCTCTGTTAGCTTATTATGTCCTCCTTTTGTAAGTCGCTTTGGATAAAAGTGTCTGCTAAGTGTAATGTAATGTAATGTAATCAAAGGTAAGGGGCGTTGGGGTCTGACAGAGTCTGAAACATGTACGTTACCTGTCATGAAAGTGTGGACTTTTTCAGTTTGATGCTACTTGTCAGGATAAACAATGGACAGACAGATTTCTGGTAGGATTTATAGTCCATAAGATGTGGTCACAGGTGACGCCAAAGTTGTTTGACACTGCACTAACACCATGTTACATAACAGTAAGTTGTGTTTGGTGCCATCTGCCATCTTACCCTGGGGTCATCCTGTCACTACTGAATTTGCTTTCACGTCATTCAAGTCATCACCACTGCTGACATATGAATTGTGACAGCTCACCAAATCCATCTAAATCCACATCCCTCACCTAAAAAAAGACCCAGGCAAAAGCAAACAATAACCAGTCAGGAATTCAAACTGACTCTGATAGCTAACAGTTAGCAGCACATCATGTAAACAAGCTAGTCATGCTACTTTGTCACAGGGCTGAAGTATGAGTTTTGGTGCCTAACATCAGGATAGACGTGTGCTGTATTTGTGCGTTTGGAAACTTAATAAATCACACATTGGTTTGTGCCCTCTCCACAAACCATCCCAGCTGTCCAGGAAGACTACCAGACCTGGCTGCACCACTCCTCTTGAAATGGTGTGTGAACATGACTGTAATACAGTATGGCAGCCTGTGAACGTCCCGTTAGAATTGATTACTAATAGGAACACACCAGGGACGAGTAACTGTACACACCATCACAGTCAGCGAATGAGCAGTGAGACAAGATCATTGAACACTCTGGGTTGTACGGAGGTTTTAGAGCCTGAGGTGGGGGTACAACAATCGATCGCAACCGTCAACACGTCAAACAGACTGACAGCTTCCTCAGGTCACACCATAGTCGGAATTCTGCTTCACACATGTAGCCATCACTTAAATAGGCAAAATGTGCACACATACAGGCTACACAGGCCTACTATCAGTCATCGGCCATAAATCCCCAGAGCAAGCATTCAAAGTCCACTAAGATTTTGTTCTACTTAGGACTAAACAATTACGTATGACTAAACAATAATGAATTCATTTTCATTTTTAAAGGGAAATGGCATGTCCAAATGACAGATCCGTTGGCTAACACGAAAAATAAAGGGCACAATGTCACCTGACTAACTTTTGACACAAAGTTAGCATAAAAAACTTTGTCCATTACTGTAGTATGATCCCCTGAGACTTCTCACTTAAATGTCACACACACACACACACACACACATACCCAGTTACCCAAAGGGACAGAGGATGAGAACTATTACCTTCTGGTCAACGATGGAGCATGCCATCTCCCGGACCTGCGCGAGGCTGAAGTCACAGGAATCCAGCATAACAGGCTCGCGGCTCAACCCGATCTGAATTTGGAAAGAGATGCCATGAGATCCCGCGAGGGGACTTGGCGGACGAATCACCGGAGGAGCACTCATGAAAATCCCCGATTGTCAAAGCACAGGTGACCGGACACTATTTTCTTTTTAAGTTAACTGTTCGAAAGCGCTAAGACTTCTGCAGATGCTTAGCGGTCAACGTGAAAGAAAAAAGAAGCGCGGAAAAGAGTTTGCATTGAATTGCAGTGCAAGGCAAAACAGTTATTTGAACACAGAAATACGATGATGGAGCCATAGACGTCAGATATGTTTAATGTTCAGATCTGAGAGACCGCCTCTTGGCCACTGCCTCTACCACGGAGACGCGGATGATGCGCGAGCAGGAGGCTTTGCGCGCTCTAATCCTGTCTGATTCGTCATATAATTGGCTGACCTAAAGGATGAAGAAACTTTTCCAACTAAAACGAAACGCTTCATTTAAAGCTGTTAAAATGCATATGCCTTCTGGCAAACTAGCACGTTTTAATTTTTATGTGCTGAATTTGAAGAAGGGTTATGGCTATGTGGCAACTTGTTGTGGCCTGTGGTGTGTGCAGTGGGAATGTCGCATACAGCATTTGCCATATGTCATATTCCACATGATTGCTTTTTTCACTGTCACAGAGGACAGACCATCTATGTATTCCGTTTTTATATTTTATTTGTTTCACACTTACACACACTGTTACAAACTTCATAATTAATTACAGTAGTGTGTTTTCACCAAAGACTTTATCTGAATGTAGATTTCCAGGTTATGATGTAAATATTTCAATTCTGTTTATTGGAGTGAGTCAACAGCAGCTCTTATAGCTACTTGTGTGGCATTTTGCAAACAGAGAACTGAGAGACGGTGGTTGCTAGGAGAGAGGCCAGTCGGTGCCTCTCCACCCACGCGCCAACCTTGTGTCCATGAAAGCGTTAGTCCTGAGACATTCAGAGAATTGCAGCTCATGATGTTTTACGAGTGACACATAATTGCACAAGAAAAAAAAAATGCTCAGGCAGTGTACTTGTCACCACCAGGAAAATACAGAAAAGAGGGCAAATACATACGATTGGGCATGTACTGTATATGCAACCTGTATACCACTCCTTTATACGGTGGCTCAGGGGGTAAAGGAGTGTACCAACAGTTTGGGGGTATCCTGACCAGGTCGAAGTGTCCTTGAGCAAGACACTGAACACCGCACTGCTCCCTGTGCTGATTAACGCCTTGCACGGCAGCCTCCCACCATTGGTGAGTGTGTGTGTGTGAATGGGCGAAAGTGAGGCTTGAAATTGGAAAGTTTGGTCACTCAGCTGAGTGTGAGAAAGCATTATATAAATGCAGTCCATTTACCTTTCCTGGGTTCTGATCCACCTGGGTCCTCGTGTGTGAAGAAGCATCAGGATGGTGTATCAGGTGCATTTATAGTGGTACTCATTGCCAGGCAGTGCTATCTGCTTTAATTTGTACGAGACACTGGTTATTCAAATCTTGGCTAATGTTAGGGGCGTTTCCCTCTTGCCAATATTTATCCAATACTGGTGAGGATTGGAAAAGTCTGGCTTCCGAAATGCGTCCTCATACATATGTTTTTTCGTCTAGTTTAAACCAGCTGATTGTATTTAACATAGATTTTCAGTCACATAGTGAAATAACACTTTTTAAGTGCACAGGTAGAACCAATATAGGTAGTTTTACTGTTTGAAGCTGGAGTTTCCCACCTTCGTAAAGATTTGAGAAAGGGAACAGTGTGCACCACTAACTTAACTTCTTCAGCTGTGCATATTGTGGTAATCTGCGGCCCATCCTAAGCCTAAGCATATGAGGTGGTCTTCACGGTTACAAGTAGAAAGTAATAATAATAAGAAGAAGAAGAAGAAGAAGAAGAAGAAGAATCTTTACTTGTATAGCACAATTCATACAAGATGCAGCTCAAAGTGCTTCAACAGTTTGGCAAGAAAAACAAAAGACAACATTTTTTTCAGTCCAGTGGCACCAGAAGGACAAAGTCCATTGGGGCACTGTCGAGGGCATTTGCTAGTGTCCTCAGGGAGTGACAGGGGTGAGGAAAAGCTCTCTATTTGTTTGATTTGTCTAATTTTAGGAAGAAACCTCAGGCAGAACCACAGCTCCCAGGGGTGCCCATCTGGCGGGGATGTCCCTGAGTGCCTGAGGGCGACTTTGATCAGAGCAGGCAAGTATAGACAAGGTTGAACAGGTAGGTCTTCAGTTGCCGTTTAAAGGGTGTCAATGGATTCTGCTTCTCCGATGTGCTGTAGTAGGGCTTTCCATGTCTTTAGGGCGCAGTATGAGGGTAAAGCTTGGTAACAGGTGTAACTGTCCATCACCTGTCAATCAGGCCCACCCAATGAGAAGGATCCCTTTGTTTGATTGACTGTTTTAGCAACCTATGTGTTTTGGGCTTTGGGTTGTGAAACAGGCTGGTAACACAGGCTATGTTGCAGGTCACTTTGGAATTGCAGGCTGGCATCATCATTACCACTCCTTTCACAGCCCCTGAGAAGTTAATATTTATCCTTTCTGTTATACCTCAAAATCTATCTATCTATCTATCTATCTATCTATCTATCTATCTATCTATCTATCTATCTATCTATCTATCTATCTATCTATCTATCTATCTATCTATCTATCTATCTATCTTTTTTTTAATCTTTCTCCATCATAAGTTCATGCAGTACATGTTGAACCAGTGTATGAATGATAGACAAGAGGTTCTAAAATGTGCAATTTTGCGCAACATTTGCTACTGTGGTTGGTCTTAAAGCCTTCTGCGTCAGAAACGAAGACACCCCACGGTATCGTCACAACGATTACAAAAATACAAGTGACTAATACAGTCATTGAGTCACACAGGTCTAGCAAGTGCTTCCAGTATGAATAGTGAAGTGCTGTTCCCATTGGTAATACGCATTCATATGCATCCAGAAGAGGATGGTGCATACAGTCTATGTGCATCAATAAAAAGCTTCACAGTCTCTGAGCACACAGGTCATTCAGTTTAGAACAAACAACCAACAATAGCAGTTCCCACCTTCCATGTTGTTATGCAACATATCAAATCATAAAAGAGCACAGATGTGCTTTTTTCTGTAAACATAAATATTCATCTCACTCTCAGGCCTTGTGTTCAGCCTATATATGAATGACACAACCCCATATACAAAAATTATATAGCATCTAATGTTGCACAAATGGAAAACACATGGATTCAGTGCCCATATTCCAGATGGGTAACCTTTGAAGTGACACGGCATCACTTTGTGTTTCGCTTCATAAGGTCCACCGTAATGACATGCAATTTCTCCCCACAACAAAAGGAGCTAAAATTATTCCACGCATAAGTCCGTAAAAAAAGACCTTTTTTAATATGTCTAAATTACAGTAAGCTGAAGTCAAAAGATTATCTGTGCATGTCGCACAGGAGGGAAAAGCAGTCAATCACTGACATTAGTGAAAGCTGCTCTGGAAGGATAATAAGACCTCTCTCTGAACCAGATATTATGGGTCAGGACCCCCTGTTGCATGTCATGATGACTCCTAATTGCAATTTATGTAATAAGCAGGAAAGAGTTTTGGAAACTGGTAGAAAGGAGGAGAAATGATTATGGCTTGTCAAAAAAAATGACAGTTCTCAGTTAAGCACCTATTTCTCGCTCTATCCATCTCTCTTTCTGTCTCTCCATCTTTCTCTCCATCTCTGTCTCTCTCTCTCTCTCCATCTCTCTCTCTCTCGCTCTCTTACTCTCTCTGTCTGTGTTTCTTTCGCTTTTAGCCAGCCTCTCACTCCACAATTAACTCAGCTCATATTAGCTCCTTACCACTGATGGGGGCTGTTGGGGCTTCTACCGATGGAGGCAGAGCACAGACACCGGCTGGCTGTTGGCTCCTTCCACCCTGGAGAAATCTGGGACGCCTGTGTGTGTGTGTGTGTGTGTGTGTGTGTGTGTGTGTGTGTGTGTGTGTGTGTGTGTGTGTGCGGCAGGCACTATCTTTGGAAGATAGGGTGCATTTGACGCCATCTCGCTTACTATGGCACCAAACATCATATCTGACGCAATAGGGCCACATTGAGTGTGGAGACAGGCTTGAAAATGGGGGAAATGTGTTCACTGTTGAGAAAAAAAAGGCGTTGAAGATTGCAATCAAACTGGTAACGCCAGTTGCATCGTTTAGAATGCAAGCTGTGGATCATGAATAACCAAATCATAAGTGATATTTTAGGCAGCATTGTAAGTCACTTCTGACATCGAAAACTTCAGTTGAAGGACTTTATTGCGGGTCTAGAGTAAGTACATAGGTCAAACATTATAACAAAAATATGTTAGGCTATTATATCTTAATGCTTCCAAAAAAAACATCTGTAAAATGCCTGGACCTCCCTTTGCATATAACACAAGCAATTTCAATGAATTAGCTAATCTACTTAAAGAATCAGCTAATTTTGTGAATGGCTGTATTACCATTAGATCACATATTGTATATTTGTATATTAAAAACAACAATGCAATGGCATAAACAAGTCTGTCATATAAAGTATGAAGGATTAAAAATGCATGCTAGTACAAATATGTGATATGATAAAGGATACAGAAACGCTGGAGCAAATCTATGATGTGGCCGTTTACTCAACAAAGCTGCCCACCTTCTGAAAGTTCACAAGAGTAATCATATATTATGTAATGTAACAAAGTGTTATGTATACCAGATGACATAATACGCATACCCTGATATGTGATGTTTTCAGATGCCACAAATCAGGCCCTCTGATGTAACAGCTTCTGGTCTATTTTATAAAACAGCACATCCACTTAACAATGCAGACCCTCTTCATTAATTCGCTGACCTTTTGTTTGCCTTGTCACGCTCCGCATTTGTCGAGGAGGGAAATCATCAAAGCGCCATGGATCAAATGATGCAAAAGACGCTGCCATTGATGGCGAGCCTCATCCACACTGTTTTGTGTGTGATGTGCTCGTTCAAAGAAGGCTGCACACACAGTGTCCCTTACCCCTGATCAAGCCTTATTAAAACAGGAAACTGAAATGATAACTAGCAGAGGGCACTGGCCGGTTGGACGCTGGGTCTTTTAAAGCTCTTCTTTGGATGCAAGGCCAGTGTCTCCTTTTAAATGGAACCATCAGACAGACGCATGGTAATTCAGTAGCTTAATTCATAACACTCTAACAATACAAATCAGTAATTCAAATGACATAACAGTAATATAACAGTAATTGAAATGCTGTTGGCACCTTTATCAATAACACATCAAATTTTGCCTGCAAATAAAAACTAGCCTGGGCATGCTGTAAAATTGTCTTGTGTGCTACATAATCATGATTATTATTTTATCTAATTTAATACATTGTTTGTGCATGTGTGCTGTGCATGAAAAAAAACAAACATGCCCTCCATAACCGCAAGTGGTGTCTGCTCTGACATGATGAGAGTTGTAGACAACATATGATCCCTCTTTGTTTTTATTAGAAACAAATAGTCCCTAATTAAGCACAAGTACACATAATAAAAATCAAAGCATATTGATCCCAAGCCTGCGGTTCAGTGCTGCAATATATCTTTGTTTACAACTGAGTAGGCCTACAGGTGCAGAAAGCAAAAGCTGTCTTGAGCACTGACTGAAACACGGATAGAAAGCATTAAGTTTGGGTGTTACATCAGGAGATTGAAGGCATTACTCAAAAAGCAATGTTTTTGTTGGGTCAGAAAGCACACAACATGGGCATGGCAACTCATCATTTTCTGACTGTTTGCTTCAGCTAAGATTTGCTGTGGCAAAGATGCTCTGTCACTCTTAATCAACACCTTGGCAGATAATAAACCTACAGTGACAAGCTTTGGATCTGTGAGTAAGTAAGTGAAGAAAGTCACATATGACTCATAGCAGAGTATTTTTTGTAGATGAAATGGACAATGATGAAAAAACATGCAAAACCACTTCCTACCTAAATCATGAGTACTTGAGTTTAACCATAACAACATAATGTTACCATCACATTTTAGAAAGCTTCTGGATCTTTCAGTGACTTTCAATGACAGGGAAGTCCTTTTATCATATTTGCAGTGAGAAACCATTACTGAAGCTGTGATTTTGTTTTGTTCCCAATCAATGTGTCAATCAATGTGCATGTGGTTCAACTTCTTCCTATGTTTAACCATAAAAAAGTACAGTACACAAACACATCATGATTTATAAGTAATGAACACAACTACTACAGTCCTGACCAAAGGTGCAGACAGAAAGCAGGTCTGCCATTGTCCCATCAGGGTAAACAATTGCATGTAAATCTGATTTATTTTTAGTTTCCTGACTCAGGAACCAACCCTGGTAAAATACCCATCTGTTGACATCTGTCCTCATCTTTCTTGATCATACACAATGGTGCTCTTCAGCAGGGGCGTAGCCAGAAATCATAAAATAGGTGGGCCCAGAAAAGCCAAAAATACACAGGTTATTTATATTACTCATAGAGCCTTTTGATTGGGTGGGCATGATTGACAAGTGGGTGGGCACAGGCCCACCCCAGCCTACTTGTGGCTATGCCTATGTTCTTTAGTGGTGAGAGACAGGCTGATAGACTCTCCAGTGTATTCCAGTCATTTATTTCACACAGTCAAAATTAGTTTCTCAAGTTTACCTAATTTAAGTTTTCTTAACAGCTGCACTTAGAAGCAGTTAATTTTCACATGCTCTGTTTCACCACTCACATTAAAGCACAATCTCTAGGGTAGAGATTTTTGTGTTTGCTAAGAAATGTTATTAAAGACACCAACATTCTAGACTTGTTCTAAGCAAATACTTTCTACACCCACCCAAATTTGAGTGTCTTGAGTGTATGAAATTGATGTCTTTGTATAGAAACCAATAAGTTTTATTTCTTTGCATACTTTCTCTGTCACTGTTTTAGTCATTTCAAACCATTTGCACATATGTGTGATGGCGCTGCAGTGTATGCCAGGTAGCAGGGTGTTGGCGCTTTTTAAAAAGGTTTACAGTGTTTTACAGGAGGAACAAAATCCCCTCATCCCTCTACACAGCAGTAGTTAGATGTATTTTGTATTTATGTGTATTTTTTCAGGACTGTAAGCACTTGCACCTAAATCTGCAGTCTGAATGATGGCCAACAGTGTGCTGAAGCAGTGAACACCTGAAGTAAACATGTTTCCAACAGAAGTGTCCTACAGTATATGGGCACATAGTACAGATACGTGAGAATACTAACTAAAAGAAAAAAATATACATTCTGGAAATTAGGGACATACAGCTTTAACGAAAAAGGAATGCTTTGTTTAAATGAAGAAACAAATTAAGATAATTTGTAATGGCTAGTCTCTAATCTGCTAAATGCAATGAATCATCTGGAAGTCCTTGAGATAGATAGTGACTATGCATATGTGGCACACAGACTGGGGACTTAAGACAACCAAGAAGCCTCTGCTGGTCACCTGAAGAGCGCTAATAGCAAAGCTGTAGAAGTGTAGACCAGTTAAATCCCGTGGGATCACTCTGAGTAGATACTGGAGTAGATTAGCAGATTGGTGGCATACTGTTAGCAACAGATCTCTCCCTTAGGTATGGTGCGAGACCTATAGCTTTGTTGCGAGCTAGGCTAATTCCTGGAAGTTGATGGTCAACTAAAGAACTTGGATAGATAGCTGATGACCAGCTAGCATTAGCATTTTATTGACCCCCTATTCATTTTGTCTAATTTTTAAACAAATAACTTTGTATTTGAAGTATTATGTGTCTTCCTGTCAGCGCCAATATTTTCCACAGAGGCAGTATTTTTAACCGAAGGCATTAGGCTAAGTAAAAATTACGCAATCTGTATTAGTCAAATTTGACTGTGTGTCAGGAAGTTTAAAGGACTGCTTAGCCTGGAGACACTCACACATGAATGCATAGGCTAGCAAAGCTGTGACGTGGCTGATTAATGTGTTACTTGATAGATAGTAGATTGCACAATGAATAGTCTACACGAGTTTTTCAGAGTATTACCTTTTATTAACTTTTAATCAACAATGATAAAAATCACAAACCTTTTAGATGGCACTCAGTAAAATATTTGATTACAGTATGCTAAAACTGTCTTCTCTCAATTGAGCATATCTATCATTTGCTTCAATTGGCTGCCATTCAGAACAACTCAGTCCCTTGGTCTATTGCTTTGCCATCTATGGTTGCGAGCAGCGTGCAGACGAGTATAGCTCAGTGAACTGGCAGTTCCAGGAGATCATATGACTCAAAAGATCATATCAATATGACGCAATATAATATTTAATTATATAAATTATATTATTTAACTTAGAGTCACAGAGTACAATAGATTGGCGGTGTTTGACAACTGCAGCACAAGAGAGAGGTTTCACCATTTAAGTGTTCACATTTGTGAGAATACGTTTCGATCAATCAATTAAGCAAGCAAGCAATTAATTAACCAATCAATCACATTTAGCATTTGAAGAAAAGATTTTTTTTGTTTATTGATAGCACCATAAAAATCTTATTTTCAGGTCCAAATTGTGATCCTACAGACAGGCCAAAGTCTACAGTGCAGTGTATGCTTGTGAAACTCCTATAGCCTGGGAAAACCAGCCCCTCGTACCTCATGTTGTACAGAGGATCTGAAACGGAGGCCGTGTGAAAAAATTGTCTTCCCAGAGGTGTGGACTCTGCTGAAGTTTAAAACAAGTGCCTCTGCCTTTACCCAGTCGCTAACGCCTGGTTGTCAGGTATGCAATTAGCCTACCTACGCACCATAATTCAAATGTAGCACACAAAGTCAATGTCATGGCTCACGAACACACCCTCTGTTCGCTGATTGGATAGGAATTGCTCAATCCTCTTACATGCTCTTCAACAGATTCCAGTCCAGACCCTCTGTACAAAATGAAATAAAGAAAGAGGGGCGGGTTTACCAGGCTACTGTTGGTCTACAATGAGCAAATCATAGCCAATGGCTTATAGGAAATAATAAATGGCCGACTCACAAAGCAAAAAGCAGGCAGCACAGCAGCTGGTGATGGCCCGCCACTTAACAAGACCCTCTGTATGTGGACTATTCTGTGTCATATCACCAGGCCACAGACCTCAACAATGTGAATGAAAGCTCATAATTAGACAATCCTTCGTTATCATCATGAGCATTTATAGATATATGAATCCAAGGTGATGGAAGCAAAGGGCTGTAGGATTGTGTTTATGGGTTTATTGTGTTTGTATAGTGCATCACACAGAATCAGAAAGTACCACTTTGAAACAAATCATTTTAAAAAGTTTCATTAGATATTCCTATAAAACATTATGTTGGTTGTCTGAGCCCTTGTTTAAGTCCCACACGGTTGTCTTCCTATTCTTTCACAGTTATTAAAATGTAAGTGTAGTTGTATGCAGATGAGGGGATAAATAATGCTTATGTATTGCCAATAAGCTTGTTCCTTGGACTTAAAGCAATACTAAGTAGTTTTTGTCTTCGGTCGCCCTACAGGTTGGACGTGGAATTGTCTCTCATAGAGAACTACAGACAGACGGTCCACTCCTCCAAACTTACTTACTGCTGTTATAGCCCATGGAGGATGGCAAAAGTGAATTCAGAAGTGCCTTTCACCCTGTTACAAGTTGATGAACCACTGAAACGATTTTGGAAACGATCACTGAAATCTTTTAGAGCACCAAGGTCTCTGACTCTGAAAGTTGTTGGTCAGTTCTGTGTGTGTGTGTGTGTGTGTGTGTGTGTGTGTGTGTGTGTGTGTGTGTGTGTGTTTGTGTGTGTATGATCATGTGAGTCAGCATGTGTGTGTGTGTGCTTGTGTGTGTTTTCGTTGGTCCGTGTGTGTATATGTTTGTTTCGTGTCTGGGTGTGTGATTTGTGTGCCCAGCAGAGTGTGTTGAAAAGCTGGAGCGTCAGTTAATTTGCAGCCCTGGGAATCCTCAGCTGCAATGCAGTGCCACAATTAATTTCTCCTCCTGCTATAATGCAGTACCATAGGGCCCTCCTAAGAGCGCTGATAAAATTGCATCCTCCCAGACAGTAATTATGAGGCAAGACCGAGACAGGGGAGTTTGCAAGCAGGCATACATTCTAAAAACAAATTAATAAACACCTACCATTACATCACAGCATTTATATAATACACCAGTTCTCACATTAATTTACAGCATTTATATAATACACCAGTTCTTAAACATTAATTTACAGATTTCTTCAGAAAAACACAATTGTGTATGTGTGTGCTGGGATGAAAAAATATATTCCCATGTTTGAGTGGCCATAAAAAGTGTTATTCTTGGCATGATTCTTATCTGTGTACATTATGAAAGGCTGAATATCGTGTTTAAATGTACATACGTATGTGAGTAATCTATCACATTATATAAAAAGCCCAGAAAAACATGAGAGGAGTTAATGATGTGAGAGATTCGTTAAAGGTTTTAGTCCTCTGGGTCTCAAACACACACAAGCATAAACAAGACACACACATACTTATAAATAAACACACACACAGACATACAGACACACACATATAAATAAACACACACACACATACACACACACACACACACATAGGTGAGAAAGCAAAGAGAATTGTTTATGGAAAAAGGGCACCAGCACACCTTCCCATCCACACACATATTTTCGTCAACACGTGTCTTGTTTTCGACTGGCACTGTACACACACATGCGTCCCTGACACCACACGATCATGCAAACACACAGCATGATTGCGCCTCATTCTGTGCTGAGAAGACCAGAGAAGAGAGAAAAGAAAGAAAGAGAGATAGAGAGACAGATAGAGAGAGAGAGAGAGAGATAGAGAGAGAGAGACAGAGAAAGTCTCGCCTCACTCTGAAGAGCACAGGACTATTTTTGTTACTTAGGCAGAAAATTAAATAGCAAACATCAGAAAACATATTGCAACACTGCCAGGGGCATTGGGGCGCACCCCAAATAAAAAAAAAAACAACCGTGTGCACCTTTAATTATTTTGCAACTCCCACAAACAACTTTAATTGGGCAGTGGCAGCAGGGGAGGGGGGGGGGGGGGGTAAGTGTGTGTCTTTACTGTGTGTGTGTGTGTGTGTGTGTGTTTGTGTGTGTGTGTGTGTTGGGGGTGGTGGTGGTGGAGCTCACAGGGGACCCTAAGGGACTGATACTGTCCCCGAATGGTTTGTATTTATGATTACACGCTCTCATCCTGCTAATGACACCGCTGTCACCCGCTCTCGTTAGCTCAGCACCCAGAGCCCAGCCGGCTGCGACTGTGGCGCGCGCATGTTGTGGTGCTGTGTGGAGCAGGCGTTGCTTCATGTTAATTGGATGCAGGGCCGCATTGCAAGCCGAGGGTTGGAGCAAGGGCCACTGTTGCATGGGCGAGCAGGTTGGATAATGGACTCCCCTGAGAGGACACTCATGTACTGTTTCAAACCTGCAAATGGGGCTCTGGAGCTAGAAGGAGAAGGCCCTCCTGTGCAGCACACACACACACACACATCGCACACACACACATACAGACACTCTCTCTCTTTTTCTCTCTCTCTTTCTCGTCACATACACACATACACACGCAGAAATGCGCACACACACACACAGAAATGCACACACACACATGCACACACACACACACACACACACACAAACAGCACAATGCCTGATTAACACACCCACTGTTCAGCCAGGCGCAGGGGTAAACACAATGAACACAAACAGTGACATTGTCAGCTAAAGGCACAGGCACACAACTACTGGTTCACATGTAGCAAAAACATCCTAAACCAATGTTGGCAATACAAAACATCACAATCCATTTTTTCACACAGCTGCCCACATTAAACCCACTCAGCACAACAAAAAATAAATGTATTAGGCTTCCTTTTTGTTCATTTGAAAGCCTTCTATGCTGCTATTATTCTAGGCAAAGTCCAGGAGCTGTAGGTTGTGTACTCCATTGAGTGTAAGCAGTGCTAAGTCACTGGCTAACTTTTTATGTAAACTATTTTGAGGTGCTTTTTTTAACCTTAAATCAGACAGGATGGTAAAGAATGCCCAGAAATGCTTGGGAAAGACAGAGAGAGAGATGGGATGGCGTTAGGAAATTACCTCAGGCTGGTCAAACTCCAGTGGAAAATAACTAGTCGACATGATGCATTACAATGGCGAGCAGAGCTACATAATGAGGGTGGTTTAATTGCCTGATAAGCCTTGTCAGACAGGAGGTGGGTGTGTCAGGTAGTATGGCGTGTGATCTGGGGGTTATCTTTAACTTGTCCATTACTCTTCTGTGTAACGACTACAAAAAATCACAAGACTTCATAATCAGTGTGAAACTCACCAGAAAAATGCACAATATGTAATTAATCACATATTCTCTGTAAAAGGTGTGGGCTTTTTTTCTTCCATTGTTTTGATGACAGTATGCATTATCACGCCATCTGTCGTGACTGAAGGTGTGTAATGGAGGGAATCAAAGGGGAAGGAACATTAGATGGTGGCATATCAGCTAAAAGTTTCAACATCACTACAATTCTGAGAAAAAGATGTACTCTGCATGCTTTTTGAGGATCTTCTACTGGCTTCTAAAAGCCTTCTGAAAAATCTGTCAATATTATCGTGTGGTTTTGGAGTAACTAATGCAGTAAACCCTACAGGGATCAACGTCCTCACACCTTCTGACACACAACAGTTAAAAAAAAAAGACAAAGACAAGACAGTAGGTGCCTGAAGTCTTCTGGGGTCATCAATTCTGCCCTACAAAGCCAAAACACAGTACCTGCATAATTTTTGAAACTGAGTTTAAACTGAAAACTACCTTTATAACACCCCTTGTCTTGTGACTAAATCTCTTGCTTATTCCTATTAAGAAAGTACATAAAAGCATTACCACTATTATACCGATACCCATGTTTGACTGGGCACTGTGACAATTTTAAGGGCGTTTTTCTCTGTTTCTGTGTTGACAAAGTTACTGCACTTTGCCTTTGTAGGGCAGAATTGTATGTTTTTATTTTATTTTCATGTTTACATATGTTCTTTTAGTAATCCCGGACAGAAACAATGCTTACCCTCTTGCCATCAAACATGACAGCCTCTGCAAAAAACAAGATTTAAGTTTAGAAATCAATATTCAGTTACACATTATTTCACTGTCTCTCTTACATCAATTACAATTGTTACAGTGTAACAAAGTGAGTAATGATATGTAACATTATGTACTTACACTGTAGCATAGGATTACTGTTAGTGTTAGTATATATACTAACAGTGTAAGTATATAATATTACATGTTTTTACATGTAGATACATAAAAAAAAATAACAGCAAAATAAAGTACACCCAGTATTCTCAATGTCCTCCACTACAGTATAAACACATCACACACAAACAAGTTCCTCTCTCCTAAGCTCCTAAAGCCCAGGGGGAGCAGTTAGCGGTTGGGGTGCAACACCTGAGCTGGAGGCTAAAGAGCGCACTCAGAGGCGACAGTGGTGGCTACAGAGGTGAGCTTCACTCGTACTCTGGATGAGCCTTACAGAGAGGGGATTTAGAGAGGATTATGGTCTCTGGTGCTGCTCTCTGATCGAGTTTGACACTGCTGGTATAGACCATAATATCACCCCTGGCCTGGAGGTGTTTGTTGGGTAACTTGAGTCCGAGGTTGTTTGGGGAGGAAGAATTGTAAAACTGCTGTGCAATAAAACTATTGGTTAGACCGGAGCGAATGGTCTCACCACTGACTGTGTGGTCAGAATTGTATTTTTTTTTTTTAGGCAAAGCCATAGAATCTAAATTCTACAAAATGTTATCGTAAGAAAAAATACTGCGCTCAAACATGACTGAACATTAGCACTTCTGAGGTTGATGGTGTGTGTAGCTGTTACATATATCTATATATTTATGTATTCAGCATCCTTTTTCCTCTCTGTCACAAACACCCACAAACATACACACTCAAGCAAATGCACACCCCTGAGCATATTGTATGAGAACACAAAACTGACTGCGACAGAGAACACTATTTCGTGGGTTTTGAAGGACCACCCGTATTGATTTGGGAGAGCAAACACTCTGCATTTCAGTTTAGATGAGCACAGACTCATTTGATTTCATCTTCAGCTACACAAAATGGCTGATTTATTATGTTGATTTAGTATCAAACTTGTAATCAGAGTGAAGTTTTTGGCTTCAACTCTATGTTGGGTGTGCAGTAGGCAGGACAGAAGGATAGGTGGCTCAGTAGTTCACCAGCCCATGACTGACTCGTACTCATACACGCTTGTAAGGTATCTCTGCATCGAGGAAGGATTACATAAGATTTCATCATCTCAGCTATGACATGCAGGAGGTGACAGTCAGGTCCCGGACTCAGGCTCAGCTTCCTGTTCAGCTGGTCATTATGCTATACTTTTTGGTAAAAAGCAACATTTTTATAGCCTGGCTGTTGCACCAAATTTGTAGGTTGGTCTGGCAAAGGTCGGGGTGGTGTGTCCAAACGACACGGCAATTGACCCACCTCGGTTCCTACACTTTTTGCCACAGCGGGTTTGATGTGAACACACCAACATGCCGACCCAGGTTGTGGGGCATGGTATAGTGTCATATAAGGTTTAAAAGGATATAGATGCAAACTGTCTTTCAAAGTGTGCTGTTTATTTCACATAACTCACCTAACGTGAGTTCGCAATTTGTTTTGCATTTAAATGCTGTACATGGACTGTTGCCTTTATCATATGAATTTGCATAGAATGATTACCCACATTTTTTAGTTGTTTGGAATGTATTTTAATGATAAAGGCTGAGCCAAAAATCAAAATGCATAATTTTAAATTAAAAACAAATTGTGAGTTCACTTCCTGTTACCCCGGTAGCCGCAGTGTCATTTTACACCAAGAGTTCACGTTTTAGTAACACAAAACAACGACAAGGTAACGTCCAGAGGGTATCCATCAATATATATCCGTATATTATAAATATCCAGAAATATGTGGCTACAAATAGCTACGCCTCTTGAACCTGACATTAGACAACACGGGTCCAAAACACACCTTTCTTTCACATTGCTATCCCGGGGTTGAACCCGCAATTTAGATTTTGTTAAATAGCAGGGTTGCAATGTGAAAACGGCTATAGACAGGAGGCTCTCAGAGGCGGAATCAACGGTCGTCTATCAAATGCTTCTGCATACTACTGTACCAGACCACTGATTCTGATTAATTTTTTTGATTTTAATTGGTTCCCTATCTCAGGGGCAGGCCAGAATTACTTGAATGCAAAATTCTGTGCAGTGTGACAGGCAGTATGGGCAGGCCTAGGCTAACATTTTCAAGCATTAGTTATTGAAAATTTTATATGTTTTATACTTTTAAGGTATTATCAGCTACTTGAAGTGTTTTGTAATCACATAGCACTTGTTATAACATTAATATGACATGTTAACATTATTGTAACATTAGCTAGTATCTCCTTGTCATTCCACTATACGCTATAAAAAAACATTTTTCTTACACAAACTTCAGCTACATAAGCTAGAGACAAATAATGTGGGGTCCACCTACAGTCTGAAAATTTGTGGGGGGTTTCCTGGATAGCACATTAGGTTGGGGTAAGTGACCTCTCTTCCGTGTTTTTGTTTGCTGCTTGGTATAAACAACAAATTGATTATGTTGGACAAAAGCACCTGGCAAAAAAATTGAGCAAAAAAAACACAAAAAAGCAATCTGCCAACATCACTGATATTCATCATTTAACAAGACAACCTGTGTCTCTTCCTCAAAGTACGTTTTAACTAAAAAAAAATGGTTAATGAAGAAGGTCCCAGAGAACATGTTTTAGAGTTCTCCCAGAAGTTTAGTCATCAGTCATTCATTCCCAAAATGAATGGAAAATCACCTCTTCGGGTGAGTGGCACATGAACCTCATGCTGGGTTTAGAGTAATCAGAGTTCTTTTTCCCCCCAAAGGCTCATTTAGTTAGAATTGCAAAAAAGGAGAAGAAAATCGATTGCAAATGTGTTCAGCCTTTGTTTACACCTGTGACAGATGTCCTCAGTAGAGTGAAAGAGAAAAAGAGAGAGACAGAGACAGACAGACGTGAAATTCAACTGTGAATGCTCGATAAGTTATTGCTGCAACATTTCTTAGTTTGAAAAGTGCAAGCACATGTTGGTGTAAGTGTAGTGTAGGCTTACGGTATTTAGGTGTGATGTAAAGTTTTGTTTACTTAGCTGAAAACAAAACAAAAGCCAACAAAATTCTGGTATCAATAGAACCCATGTTAGAACTGTGTTAATTAGACCAATCACACCACAACACCAAACGTAATGTGTTACAAAGTCTGAAATAACCAAAACAAACTTAAATAAACCCTTTAAACATTACAATCTGGTGACTTGGGTGTGTTTAAGTAAATAAGCAACACATCTGTAACTTTGGCGTGAACACACAACCTTAC
>CM050205.1:19375000-19387500 GCA_027475355.1 Coilia nasus
TTTTTTTGTGGGAGCACACTGGTGTCGTGGATTTTGTTACTGCTTTTTGACTGTGCTTTTTGGTCCAGCACCCAGACCACCTGAGGCGAATGTGCATGCCTTAGGCCTGCCAGGCTTGAGTCTGGCCCTGGCTCATTTTCCAGACAGTCCCACTCCTAATCTCTCACCAACTCCTGTTCTGTCTCTACTATCCAACGAAGATTCCCACATGCCAGCTCACACATTCACTGCCGCTTTGCCTTCAAGTTTGTCTGCTGCACCCACCCGCTACTGTTGGACAAACACAGAGGCCAACTCAGTGCCATGTTGTGCCGTTGGCGTTTTCTTCCCACTAATTGCCACATCTGTAACACATCACACCACGGAACCCGTTTCACACGCTTCGTCGTACGGCGTAAACGGATCCTACGTGACAGGCAGCATATCCGCCATAAGCAGAACATGGCTCGCATCAGCAGCAGCAGCACCGAGCAGTAGTGTTGACGGTGGGGGTGACGGTGATGGTGGCAGCACAGCCAGACTGGTGGTGTGACCACTCGCCATCTGTGACCATTGCCAGTGTGCAAACAAGCCGAGTTTTGATAAAAACAGTAATGGGCTTTGCTCTTATGCGAGTGGGAGAGCGTGGCGCCGTGGAACAGATGACTGTAGTGTACAGATACATCACTTGCGGGAGAGGAGAGTAATGCGGTAATAGATCACATGGATGGACATCACAGGAGAGCAGACATTCAAGATTTAAGATTTTATTTGCCGCACACACAGTTGTACAAACACAATGTGCATCATAGATTAGATATATAATATCTTACATACATTCATTGGTGCAGTGAAATATAACCCTGAGTGACTCCCAACACAATAATATAAACAAAACGTACATGAAATAGGCAGTATTTACAAGATAGTGTAAAATGTACAATTTACAACAAAAATAATTAAAAGACAGTATTTAAGAATGAAACATATATACATTTATAGGGTAATTTTAAAAACAAGGACAGAGGTGAACAGAAATCTGTGTTTAAGTTTATATAAAATGTGAATGTGAAAGAGTGTAACATGAAAGACATGGAGATGAATGTGAGTGTATGAGTGCATGAATATAAATGTGACATGGAGGTCCATTAAAGGAGAAGAGAGTGTGAAGTGTATTTGCAAAGTGAATGGGCCTGTTGAGGTAGGTAGTGCAAGTATGCCTAGTGCAAAATAGTATGTATGCACTGAATGATATGTGCTATGTAAAACAGTCTTATCCTGACTGAGCAGCCTTATGACCAAAGAAATCTAGACGTACCCCAGTGGCAGAAATTGAACATTCTACCCTGGGTACAGTTGAGCCATGACCCACTGAAGCTCAGTAGCTTTTCTCCCAAATCTGGATGGTCCAATCACATTGGTCTATCCTTGTGTAGAGAGTCGCTGAGCTTAACACGATGATGACAGTGCTGTGAATTGGTGTAGCCCTGTGGTAAACACGTTTGTTGCTCTGAAGGGTCGTAGCACTATCCGATTGTGTGTGTTTGATGGCGCCCTTTGGGGGCAGCTGTGGCCTAGTGGTTAGATAGTTGGTCTTGCAATCGGAAGGTTGCAGGTTCAAATCCCATCCTACCCATGGTTGAGATGCCCTTGAGCAAGGCATCTAACCCCACGTTGCTCCAGGGACTGTAACTGAAACCCTGTAAATATCTGTAAGTCGCTCTGGATAAGAGAGTCAGCTAAGTGTAATGTAAAGTAAGTAAAGAATTGCGCCTCCCCAAACCATCGTGGCCAGAAAACATCATTTGATGTAGGCTGGCTTGTCAGGCTAGATAAACGCACAATTTATGCACCATTTCAAAATTACAAAACAGCATTTTAATCACCTTTTTATCATCCCTAATATTTAGGTTACGCATAGTTTACCCACCTTTTTATTGCATATAATATTGTCTACATCTTTTAAACTAGTCTTTAAACCAGTGTAAACCCAATTGAAACTCTTATGGGGAGGTTGTCTCCTCACATCTGTGAAAGGATGGGTGTTAAGTTGAGACAGGCAGGCTGGGAAGGCCCAGGGATGAGTGTTAAAGCTGACATCATGTTCAGCCTGTGGCCCTCTAATGGCCAGGTATGAACTGTTTCACTATGGCTCACACTATCTTTCTTCACCCTTTCTTCCTCTCAGCCTCTGCGTCAGACCCACTTACATTCACATTGTTTTGCTTTCACACGCAGAGGGAAAGGGAGAGAGAGAGAGAGAGCGAGAGAAAGGAAGAGAAGTTGACGGAGAGAGAAGGAGAGAGAAAGAAAAAAAACAGATATTAACATAGGTACACAGAGACACGTACAGATACTTATTAAGGTAGACAGACTCACACTGATGTAAACACAGACAACTACACGAATAATGCACCCATACACACACTCATACACACACACACACCTATGAATAAATGTCCACACACACATGCACACCAAACACATATTCACACACATCAAACATATATATTCACTCATACATTCATTCAAATCCACATGCACACTCACACACAAAAAAAATCACATTCGCACGTGCATTTAAAACACATCTGCATACACACTCATGCACACACAGACTCACACGCGCGCGCAATTTTTTTCTCCCAGTCAGGTACACATACACAAACAAAGAGACAGAACTCATTGTACAGTGTAATGTGTTTATAGAATGTAAAGCCATTCATTTCAGCCTCCGAGCTATTATCTCTCTTTGTGGAGAGCGCCCAGAGGTGGTGTGGTGTGGTGTGGTGTGGTGTGGTGTGGGGGTGAGGGTGGAGTAGTGTAGTGTGGTGTGTGTGTGTGTGGGGGGGGTGATTTCATGTGGGCGGACAACAGGCTTTTCTGTGCAATCCTTTTAGAGACAGGAAAGAGGAAGAATGGGTGAGCTGAAATTAATCAGGGAAAAAAAGAACGAAAGGAAGAAAAAAATGGGGGGAGAAAAAGGCAGAGAGAGAGAGAGAGTCTTAGGGAAGGGAGGAGAGGCCATTAGAGCCACTGTGATTGGCAGGCAGAGAGACGTGCTGAACCACAGACCAGGGTAATTATTCTAGGTATCTCTCAGAGACACAGAGAGGGGAAGGGAGAGAGAGAGAGACAGAGAGAGACAGTGAACGAGAGAGTGAGAGAAAGAGGGAGGAAGGGAAGGGGGTAGAGAGAGAGGCAGACAGAGAGAGAGAGAAAGGAGGATAGGCTGTTGGAGAGTGCATGTGTGTGTTTGTGTAAAAAGAGGAGGGATGTAACAAGATGGATAGAGAGAAAAGAGAGAGGGGGGGGGAGAGGAAGGCGAGGATGGTGTATTTTGATAATAACTAGCAGAGCCTGCAAACATGTGGACTTGTTTAGAAGCTGCGAAGGGCTCGGGAGGTGTTGGCATGGTGAGGTTTATGTTGACGATGCCCTACTGCAGCGGCCGTGGTGATACGTTAGCACCATCGAGCGCCGGCTATCAACACAGTACAAAGATCCCCTCAGTAGAGCTCTATCCCACATTAGTAAAGACCGGCAACGCCTATAGTCAATGAGATCACACGAATAGATTAGATGAAAGATGTTTTGTCTAAGTCTTATGTCTACAAGGGTATTTTGCTTTGTACTTTGTCTGATGAATGTTTACATGTCTAAACTTTGTTGACCACTCAGTTTTTTTATGTGAGTTAGAACTTATCGAAACAAATGTCCCCTGAGGGCTGAATAAAGAATAAATCTAAATCGGAATCTGAATAAGGTCTAAGGAATCATCACTGATGATCGGTTTGTGAAAATCAGCTCAAAAGATGAAGACAAGCTTTGAAGACCATTATCATAATAATGGTTTCCAGTCCAATCCCGTGACCTTACCAAAATGGATTACATTCTTCTGCCACACATCAACCCACCTCTAGAATAGTCAGTCGATCTGTTTGATAGCCTCCTTTTTGTTATTCACATGGTTAGTAATTTCAAAGCAGTACTGTTTAGGGGATGTAGTCGGTTGATCTGTTTGATAGACTCCTTTTTTATTCACATGTAGTAATTTCAAAGCAGCACTCTTGCATTTTAGTAGGAATAAAGCATGGCCGAAGGATAGTAAGATATACCCCAAACGTCTTTGATGATTCCTTCCTGTAAAGATATGTTGTTACAGTCAAAGGAGATGAGAGTAGACAACAGGAGTCATAATTCCACGGCATGCCGTGTCGTCATTGTTTGGCTGATCATTTATCATGTTGGGCTGCACACACTGCATATTTCAGAGCACCAGGCAGTACGGTGAGATGGTTCAGCACACATAGATGCTGGTGGTGAATTCATGGAAAATCTACTGGTGATTTTAAGAATGTCGATGTCTTTTATTGTACCCAACTACACATGAAACAGTGTAGTGTGTGTGTGTGCTTGTGTTTGTGTGTGTGTGGGTGTGTGTGTGCATGCGTGCGTGCGTGTGTGTGTGTTGTGTGTGCCAGTGCGTGTGTCTGTGTATGTTTGTGTGTTTACACGGGTATGTGCATGAATTACTATTAGGTAGTGACTTTACCTCACCACACATTTCTCTCCTGCTTCTTGTTTCCTACTCACACAAACAAACAAAACACACATACACACACACACACACACACACACACACACACACACACACACACACACACACACACACACACACACATATATCGAAGGACACACCAAAACACACACACACATGCACACACACTCTCACACACACACACACACACACACACACACACACACACACACACACACACACACACACAACACACCATCTTCAGCACTACCAGGGGAATCCATTTGAACAAATAAAGAGCATATTGTAGCTGGGCTCATTGCAGCGTTAATTACCGTACCAGACGCAGGAGAGGTGTGAGGTAGAACTCAGCCCAATTATCCGGGGAATAGACAAGAGCAGGTTTTGCCATTTGTTATATTAAGTATTTGGAATTATCCCAGTCCAGGTATAATTAAAAATAGTGGAAACTTGTTAATTCCCAACTTTTTTTTTTCCACTCTCCCAGCTCCCCGGTGACTTGACAGATGGCGAGAACATATTCCAACAGGTACAGCACCGATGGAGTAGAAAAAAAAGAGATGTAAAAAAAAAAAACGAAGTAAAAAGGGGAAGAAAATGTGGATCATACAGTTTGTGGCAGGTGGGATTTGTCGCATTCAGTACTTGGCAGAAAGCATTTGACGGATGCTGCAAAGTAAGGGCACGGTGCAGTGCATTATGGGTGATGTGTGTGTGGAGAAAGTCACAAAGACAGGAAAGTCAAGACAGCAAGAGACAAATTGCTCACACATTATGGGTTTGACACAGTATCTGTAACTAGTGAATGCGGTTCACTAGTTAACTGGTTGACAAAAACGGCTTACAGTATATGCTTATGACAGTTATGCCTGATATCAAGATATCAGAATCAATCGGCTCGTTCAGCTTGCCATATTTGGACCAGCTAACTAGTATGAACTTGGCATTCACAGTGAACATGCTGTACATAACTAGTAAACTAGTAAGATAAGAAAAAAGTTTGCTAGTTAACTAGTGAGAATTTTGTTCCTCGCTAGTTAAGTAGTGCACACAAACATGGCTCACTTGTGAACTACTTTACAGAAATAGCTTGCATGTAAATGACATATCCCTGATATCAAGATATCAGAATAAATGCTAATTTGGCTTGCTATATTCAATGTAACAAAATATGTAACAACATGTACCATTATGTACTTAAACTGTACCATGGGGGTAAGTTAAAGATAATATGAGATGAGATGAGATAAGATAATGCTTTATTACCACACAAGAAAGTTGCTGGTAATTGTTGGTAAGGTCCAGTCCAAGGAGAAAGAACAATAAAATAAATGAATAAAAAGTAGATCATTCAGATCAGTGTAGCAGTGTTCAGGAGTTTGATGGCTAAAGGGAAGAAGCTGTCTCTGAAACCTGTTGTCTCTGTACAAATGGACCTAAACAGTCTTCCAGAGGGCAGAAGTTGGAACATGTAGTGACATGGATGAGAAGGGCCCTTGGTTATTTTGAGACTCGGTTTAAGCTGCGCTCAGAGTACAAGGAATGGACTGGAGTGAGGTCACAACCAATGATGTCTGAGGCATTGGTCACAATTCTCTCCAGTTTTTTCCTGGTGCGACTGTCTGCACTTTCATACCAGAGAGCGATGGAAGAGGTGATAACACTCTCTGTGATGGCTTTACAAAAATGCACCAACAGATATCTACTGACATGAAACTTCTTCAGTTTCCTAAAGAAGTACAGTCTTTGGTTTTGGGTTTAGGTGTTTAGTTTCGGGTTAGGGTTAGGCATTTACAGTGTAGTTACATATTACATTAGTGTAAGTACATATCACTACATGTTGTTACATGTAAATACACTAAAACAGGAACCGTAAAAGAAAGCTTTTATAGCAGTCACGCAATAAATTGTGTATGGAATAATAACCAATAGAACATATTGCATACATAGAGAACTGCATAATTCTTTACTGGACAATTCTCTCTTCCTGAGAGGATCCACACAATCAGCCAGCTGCAGCTTTTAATCAAGCATCTCCCCCTGCCGACGCCACTGGCCGACCAAATTTAGCCACAGGTTTTAATTTCCCCTCGTGAACTTGTGTTGTGTTAACCCCGAAGTGAACAGAGGACTGCATTCGTGCTGCACACGTAAATACGTTCAGCAAGGCCAGATAATGAACAATCACTGTTTTTGTTTGTTGTGGACAACTAGCAATCATAATTTGCTTCGAAACAGATTCCAGCTTCTTCTGACACTATTAGTGCAAAGGCTACACGTACTGTGCATATGCTTGCGTGTGTGTGTGTGTGTGTTTGTGTGTGTGTGTGTGTGTGTGTGTGTGTGTGTGTGTGTGTGTGTGTGTGTGTGTGTGTCCGCTTGTAGGTGTGTGTAATTTAGAGAGTGCATGTGTGCATGTATGCTGGCCCTCTCTACGTTCCTGACCCCTTCATAGGCACCGTATCCTCTCTCTCTTTCGTTTTTCTGATGTTTTTCTCCCTGTTGCTACGGCAACGGCGCTGACCTTGGCACCCGGAGACAAGCAACAGCTTTTCGTCTCTGCTGCACCACAGCTGCTTCTACATACTCATTAAAGTGCCCATACATACAGATGTCCTAGAGTAAAGGGCATTCTCATCACACACACGGCTAGGGTGTGTGTGTGTGTGTATGCCTGCATGTGTCTGTGTGTGTCTGAGTGTAAGTGTGTGTGTGTGTGTGTGTGTGTGTGTGTGTATACTGGGGTTGAGCTGCCGGCTCCACAAGTCACCAATATCTCAGTGAGCCCTGTAGAAATGATCAACGATCTCTGCAGACATGAAAGGCAGTGTGTGTTTGTGTGTGTGTGTGTGCGTGTGTGTGCGTATGTGTGTGTGTCTTTGTGGGATTGTGCTCTCTCTGGGAAATGGGGACCTGAGACCCTCCCACAACACAAAACATACAGCAAACAGACCTCTTTCCTTTGTTCTTTCCCTTCTTCATTCTTTCTTTTTCATTCCTTCTATCCCTTTTCCCTTACCTTACGTTCCCCCCCCCCCTTTATCTGTTTGGTAATGTGTATTCCCAATTAGCAATACATGTCACGCAGCACCATTCAGTTCTCTTCCACTCTGTGTCTCTCTCTCTCTTTCTCATACACACCCGCATGTGCATGGACACACACACACAAACACAAACATGCGCACAAACACGTGCACACACACACAAACACAAACACACATGCACAGACGCACACACGTACACACACACACACACAAAACATGAACACAAACACATGCGCACACAAGCACTCTCAAAGACATACACATAACCAAAACATTGTTGACATTTACATTCTGTCATACAGGAGACGATACTTGTATGTGCCATCACATGCAGTGCACACTTGCGAATGCGTCGACACAAAACAGCCCCCATCAGTTCAAAGTTGCGTGTCGTGTGTGTGTTTTTAGAACATGAGGGGCATTTAATGAGCATGTCTGTCACACGAACTGACTTTGACGGTTTATAAGTGAAATAAACGCCTGTCACCATGTCATTGTGGCTGAAAGCGTGTTTGCCTCTTTGTCATTGTTTCTGCATGCTGTGTGTGTGTATGTGTGTTGGTCTGTGTGAGAGAGAGCGTGCCTGTGTGTGTATGTGTGTGTGTGTGCGTGCACATTTTTGTGCCTGTGGAGATATTGTTGATTAATGACACGCATCTCTTCCAAGCCGAGATGTTTACCCACTTTTGGTAACAACAAACTCCTGACAGGAGTATAAGTCGCTGACAGAAAGCAACTAATTAGCGAATCACCTTGCGCTGGCTGGCTCCACAAATCCCAGTCCTGTAAACTAGGCTGTAGTTGTCAGACTGTCGCGCTTTAGATGCCAGGCCATAGTGAATTGTGTATGAAGTGTGATAGTTCTTGACAATGTGCAAAAAAACAGGTAGTCAGTCAATTGTGTGAGTTGTAGGCTACCTTTAAAACAGGTGTATAGGTATATACACCAGCTAGCGTGTTATGACAATATTGCTGTAGGTGGGAGGATGTTATCGTGGTAGGAGGCAACCATCTCTCAGGGTTCAAAGTTCAACATTGACATGAGAAGCCTAAATAAGATGGCCCATGCCCACCGCAAACAAACCTTCACACAATTGTATGCAGAACAAGCAGCCTTGGCATTGTATTATTTTTACATCAAAACTTCCTCTTATCATTTCAGCAGCTTGAGGGTATTATAGAGAGTGATACTGTAAACAACTCCTATTAATGAGAGAAAAATATTTTGATGATACATTAATGTGTCAAGAGATACCGCTTCAGATGATTGTGTATAATTACTCTCTCCGCTGGTAACAAACGCTTTCAGTGCAGAGCCGGCAGGCAGTGCACAACGTCTAGTTGAGCACTGCCATCTACAGGTGATTTGGTGAACAGCAGGAAGAGAATGCAGAATATTTCCTGTGAGAACAGAACCAGATTATATTTGTTTGAAACCCATGGCCATTTCTTTTTAAATTAATTTAATAAAATACATTTTTGTCAAAGACCGTATATCTTTATAAATTATCCTGCATGTTATTTACTTGTCCACATGGTCGTTGTGTCAACAATTGTGTTACTTTATATGTGACATGTTCAGGCATGCCAGCTCAGGATTGTGCGGCAGCTAGGGGGCGCTGTGTACTATCTTTCAAATTACAGTTTTTCTCTATCGCTTTGGTACATTTTTCGAATCTTTCTTGCAATTTGCATAAGATCAAGTGCATGTCTCAAAACAGTTTGGACAAATAGCAAAACACCGTGGATCACCTGCAAAAGCCCGTTTCTTGCTCAAAATTCTTAGTTCATCCCTCAAAAGCAAGTTTTTGTGTCAATATACGTGTCAGTGCCATCAGAATGTTTAGTCATTGTGTCAGTGTGTACGGATAAGACAGTCAAATTCATTAGTCATGTTGGCAATTGAATAGTGCACTTCGAAGGGACATTTTGATGTAAAATGTGGTTTAGGTGTGATAACAAGTGTTATACATTTGACCTCATATGATGGATATGTATGAGATTGATTGCAAAAGACAAGATTCACATTTACAGAATGATGGCAGACATTGACATTGCAGTGCGTAAAGAAAAAAAAAGACAGCACTGCACAGAACAAAGGTAAAATACAGTAAGTAAACATAGGTCAAAAACATAAACATAAGTCATACAGTAAGTAAACAAAAATATGAACATCTCCCCAAATTCGAAATCCTAATCCTGATCTTCAGCTTCTTCACGTTCCTGTCTGTCAGGCCACAAATTTTCATCCACATCACACTGTTGTCCAATTTCTTGTCCTTCTTGTCAGACATTGTAACTTTGTATTGTGCTCTGGTTATACAATTTCCAGTAGATTGTTCATGAGATGCTCCCTTGAGCTCATTCAGAAAACTGATGATCATTGGTTGATCAACTCTCTTCATTACAGAAAGTCTAGATTCAAGCAATTTACCAATTTAGATCATATTTACAACTGTCTTATGGAAATGTATAGAAATGTGCTTGACATGTTATGACAGCTTGGTAAATCATTTTGCATGTGAGGACTTATATGATGAACTATAGCCTAAATGTTTTGGGGAGTGAGACTATTTGATAGATTCCCATAACAAAGCATTCCCATAACAAAGCATTTTGACTGGCATGACAAAAGCAATTGATAATGTAAGAAAAAACTGAGAACTGTACACAATCATTTGCATGGATGGACAAAAGCATTTGCAATTTGTTTAATGCAATGAGAAACTGCCTTTTTCATCTGCACAAATGGCATGATGATGTGACAATTGAACAAGAACTTTTGAGAATTTCAATTCTGATGTGAGAAATGTACCAAACCAATTGAGAAAAACTGTAAAGTCATCTTGTTTTATTGGCAGAAATGTTTTAAGGGAAACCTGAGGAAGTTTGACAGAAAAGTAAATGTATCTGTGTGTGTGTGTGTGTGTGTGTGTGTGCGCGCGCGCAAGCATGTACGTGTTAATATGCATGTATACTGGTATACATTTGTGTGCATTTCTACACTTGTGGGTGGGTGGTTGTGGATGTGTGCGTGTATGTGTGTGTGTGTGTGTATGTGTGTGTGTGTGTGTGCGTGCGTGCGTGCGTGTGTGTGTGTGTGTGTATGTGTGTGTGCTCATGTATAAATATAGGCTTCACAAAATCTCTAAAATGATACACAAAATGATCTCCACGGTGCTTTAAATGACAGACTGACGACTTGCATATATGTAACTAAGCCTTTTACATTCGTGTGTGTGTGTGTGTATGTGTGTGTGTATGTGAGTATATGTGGGGTGTGTGTTTGGGGAGTTGTGAGGGAGAGTGCATGTCATACATACAAAGTTGTTGCTAAAGTTCATACCCCCATCATATTAGTATAGGCCATAATATTCTGTGTGTGTGTGTGTGTGTGTGCATGTGTGTGTGTGTGTGTGGGTGGGTGTGCATATGTATGTGCATGAATGTTTGTATATCTTTCTATGCTTTTCTACCTCCGAGGGCCCCCCCCCCCTGCTATTGTATAGATCCTTAAGTAGACATACGTACAGCAGCAGCACAGATTGTTCGCTCTGCTGGGAAATCAGCATGCCAATGACCTGTCAGTGTCGTCAACACCACCACCCAGCGCTCACCCAGTCCTTCGTGCCAATTCTGGGAGCTTTCTAAGTAGATGCCAATCAAAGTCACACACGCAAAGGACATACTACCTTAAAGGTTTGTCAGTCCTCCGAGGCCCTGTAGCACCCTGGGGGCTCCGTGCAGTTGCTTGTGTTGCCTTTTGACAAGCTACAACTCTGTCTTTAAGTAGATGTCAATCAAAGCCGCGCACATAAAGATATAACACTCTCTGCTGTCTGAATCAAAAACATTTTACGTATGGAAAAAAACACACACACAAGCATACACACACACACACACACACACACACACACACACACACACACTTGAGCAGCTGCCTCTCATGTGAAAGAGCATTGACGCATCACACTTAGATGGGGGCATATGGGAGATCATCCACATATGAGAAGCCATATTTGAGACACCTTTGCGTATGTGCCAATGCCTGCAAAGGTCCCAGAGGCCCACGTCATAAGACCTACATGAATACTGAACAGATGAGCTATGTTTGAAATGGCTTCCCCTGTTGTCTGAGAAGCCCTGGAGTATCATCTCGGTATCACATTAGGTTAACCTGATCTGTCAAAAGGACGGCCTGTCAGCAAGGACAGATTTTAATAATATAGACAGTAGATATGTAGTGGTAATGGTGGTTGTGTGTGTGTGTGTGTGTGTGTGTGTGTGTGTGTGTGTGTGTGTGTGTGTGTGTGTGTGTGTGTGTGTGTGTGTGTGTGTGTGTGTGTGTGTGTGTGTGTGTGTCTGTGTCTGTGTCTGTGTCTGTGTATGTATGTATACAGGCACACACAAGACAAATTGAGTGTAGACTGGAAGTTGACTTCGTAACACCTCCTTTTTTCTTGTGACTAAATCTCTTGCTTCTTCCTTTTAAGAAAGTACATAAAAGCATCACCACTATTTTACCTGCAACATGTTTGACAGGGCAGTGTGACACCTTCAAAGGCATTTTTCAGTTCACATAGTTACTGTACTTTGCCTTTGTAGGGCAGCATATATGTATGTGTAATGACTAGCAGTTGATACCACTTTGGTGATGTCGGTTGTGTGTGTGTGTGTGTGTGTGTGTGTGTGTGTGTGTGTGTATATTTGTCTTATTGACTAGCAGTTGATACCGATTTGAAGTGTTTCGTTGTGCACCAGACCCATATCCTCCCCTTACTTGCGTCAGCTTGTTGGCACGGCGACGCCATGATTTGATTTTGGCTTGTGTGACCCACATTTCCCCCTACGTGCTGGTGACTGATGGGCAGTGACCTGGCAATGACTGGTGTGTGAGAGGGAGAGAGCGAGATAGA
>CM050205.1:19390000-19400000 GCA_027475355.1 Coilia nasus
AGATAGATAGATAGATAGATAGATAGATAGAAACAAATGAACAAAAATGAATTCTGCTTCTCTAAGAAGTTTGCAAACACGGACTGAAAATCTGTGGCTAAGATGGAAAGGCTCCTCTGCAGAGCTGCAGAGATCAGAGGCTAAGGCGGCGAGGTTAGGCCATTATTTCTAAGCGGTCGTGAGATTTCACACCCCGTCTAAAAGGCTTATGTGCTTAAGAGAGCAAAAGTTCCGCGTGCCAGCCTTAGTCTACCTTTGGCTCGACCCGCCAGGCTCCCAGGCACTCTCCCCGATGTGCCTACAAAAATTAGATTCGATTAAATTTAATTTAACTTTATTGTCATTACAGCATGTATAAATACAGGGTAACGAAATGTTGTTTAGCATCTAATCAGAGGTGCAAGAAGCAGAAAGTGTGATATATACAAATGCTCCTACTGTTGGCTAATGATTTTGCTTTAATTACTATGCTTTTTTTCTTTCCTTTTTAAAATTAAATATGTCTTTTATTTACCTTATACTTTTTTACCTTTATTCTGTTAAGCATTTACTCTATATGCTTTTACATATTATTCTTTGCTTTTATTTTTGTAAAGCACAATAAACTGCCTCTTTGTATGAAATGCGCTATACAAATAAATTTGCCTTGCCTTGCTTAGCCTACGTGATCATAGCTAAGCCCAACCTCAGCTCTGCCACAGCAAAAACGCTACCACAAAACTCTTTGCCAGTCATGCCTACTTAGCTCAGGCTAAAATGCGCTTGACATGTATTAGATTTTAGCACGCCATTTTTGCGCCATCTCCCACTGTGCAATGGTGTAATAATATGCTAGAATGCCGATGATGTGGTTGTTAACCGTGAGTAGGGTGTCGGCCAAGTGATTTTAACACAGCATGCGGTGTCGATAAGCAAGGTTTTAGTCAGGTGGGGCTATCTGGGTCTGTCAGCTGATGTAGCGATGTGGATTTGAATAGAATATTTATTCAGTTCATCAATGAACTTGTTAATGAACGTGTTATCAATTTATTCAGTTCATCAATGAGCTTGTTACATTGTTCACTATTATGGACTGTCTATGCCTGAGACAAAAAGAGGTTGTGTGACTTAACTTCCTGTCGAATGCAGTGTCACGTGATTTGACTCACCCTATTGTGAACACGTATTATGAATGCTTACACAGGAGTTGAAGGTCCTTTAAAAACACATGGCAGTTAGCACCCAATTTCACCTGTACTTTTTCCTCCGCGGTTCAGTCATATGAAAAGGCACCTTGCAAAAAAAAAAAAGTTAGTGATTAATCCAGCCTAAACCAAATGCAATAATTCACACAGAAATAATTCAAGCCTGTTTTAATTCATTACTCAGGGTGTGTTTTAATCAGGGCAAGTTAACATCTTTTTATTTTTAATGTTAATAATATTAAAAAATACAGCATTTTCCGTGCCTGTTGAAGAAGTCTTTCTTCCTTTCATCTGCTCTCTCACTCACTCATGCTCCCGGGGTGGTGGAGTTCATTTGGAGCCTGACACAAACTCCAAGCATTGGAACGGTGCCTGAATTGAATTGGGTTTTATTCAAAAAAAGAAAAAGAAAAAAGAAAAGTGTGTGGATGGGGAGGTGGCGGGGGCAGAGCGAAATGAAAAACGTGAAACACACAAGATAACAAAGGTCCAGCTGGGAGCCCGCTGAGAGAGCAGAAGACGGAAAAGGCCACTTAAGCTCACGTGTCAGACTGCAAGCCATTTACATATGAAATAGGGTTCACAGTGTCACACAAGACCGCTCATTGATCTGTCAAATCATCGCCCCAATTGATTCATTTGTCGCGGCTGTATTGACGTATTGGTGGCGCTCTGACTGAAGCGGTGGGATAATAACCAAACATCTGCAGGTGGTAACAAACACACACCCACACACACTCACACAGGCATAGAGCATTAGATGCATACAGTACATACACATGAATACACACACACACACACACACACACACACACACACACACACACACACACACACACACACACACACACACACAGGCATAGAGCCTTAGATGCATACAGTACATACACATGAATACACACACACACACACACACACACACACACACACACACACACTCACACAGGCATAGAGCCTTAGATGCATACAGTACATACACATGAATACACACACACACACAAACACACACACACACACTCACACAGGCATAGAGCCTTAGATGCATACAGTACATACACATGAATACACACACACACACACACACACACACACACACTCACACAGGCATAGAGCCTTAGATGCATACAGTACATACACATGAATACACACACACAAACACACACACACACACACACACACTCACACAGGCATAGAGCCTTAGATGCATACAATACATACACATGAATACACACACACACACACACACACACACGCATAGAGCCTTAGATGCATACAGTACATACACATTAATACACACACACACACACACACACACACACACACTCACACACACGCATAGAGCCTTAGATGCATACAGTACATACACATTAATACACACACACATACACACACACACACACACATACACTCACACAGGCATAGAGCCTTAGATGCATACAGTACATACACATGAATACACACACACACACACACTCACACAGGTGTCACGGGGTGATAAATTGTGATTTGTGTACTTTGGTTGTAGTGTCTTTTGGTTTGCAGTGTCATTTGATTTTGCTTGGGATTGCTGTGGTTTATTTCATTTGCAGTGTGCGTCTACATTTCTTTATTGTCTGACTTTCCCCGGTGTTCCATTTACAGCCTGATAATGGACCCAATTAACTCCAATCATGGTGATTAATTATGTGCCAGGTGTGTGTGGGGCTGGGTTTTGTATTTATTCGTTGGGCAGGTAGTAGCCTGGAGACAGGGGCAGCAGGAAGGTCATTGAGCCTTCGGACGCAGGGGAGAACTGAGCAGAGACGGCGGATCACCAGGCTTTGTCTGCGGGGAGGGAAGAGGCTGGCAGGACTCCGGCAGCCGTGTTTGAGAACAGGCTCACCAAACAGACTTTGTCTGTGCCCGGCAGAAGTAAGTGTTTGAGGCTTGTACCGTGTCTTCCCTGTTTGTGGTCTGCTCGCTCTGTTCTGCCACTGTGTTTCGTGTGTTCCAGTATCGGCGTGAGAGGCTGGCCCAGGTTCCCGGCGGTCTCTATTCTGCGCTATCACATCACCGGGTCACAGACTTTGTCTGTGCCCGGCAAAGTAAAGCTAGGTGTATACTCGCCGCATGCAGAAGTGCGCGCGCAAACGTGACGTCACAGCGCCGCACGCCCATATATACTTCATTCGACACACACGGCAATCTTCTCCTCGTCAGAGGTGTCAAATGCCTTAGTAGTTCGGGAACCTTGCGTGTCAGAGGAGTGAAACATGACTGAATTGCAGGTTTACATCATGATTTGGGAATTAAACTGGATAAATCCGAAAAGGTTTGAGTCAGTGTGTATATTTACAGTGTTTTCAGCTTTATAAGACCTTATGAATGATGATAGGATAAGGCAAAAAGTTAGCTTAATAAACGAACTGCAGGTTTGCACCTAAGTTGGTTTGTGAATAAAACTGAACAAAATCCTAAAAGTTTTTAGTCAGTGTTTGTATTTTCTTGTGAGTTTCCAGTAATATTAGCTGATTTGTAGCAATGGAAAATACATGTTTAGGCTGGTAGTTACTAGGCTAAAATTAGCTGAAACCAGACTAGCCATTGCCTATTGTTTTCAATGGGGCTGCCGCGCGCAAGTTACAAAAAATCGGAGGTGCACGCACGGCAAACCTGCGCTTGAGAACGCCGTGCCAGATGTGCACTGACGTCATTTTGACGTCACTTTTGCGCGCGCACCACTGCGCGCGGCGAGTATATCCAGGCCTTAAGTGTCCAGGCTCCTCGCAACAACCCTTGTAGTTTGTGGATGTGCTGCTGGCTGCCGTGTCCCCTTCCTGTGTTGCAGTACTGGCTCGGTTTGACTGCTGCTCTACTCGGTGTTGCTGCTGACCTCCTTGCTTGCCGTGCTTACTACTGCTGCCCTCCTGCTTGCCTGCCTTGCCGTGCTTGCTGCTGCTGTTTTCCTGCCTGCCTGCCTTGCCGTTTTGCTGTTGCCACTCGCTTCCTCCGCTGTTGCTTGCTGCTCCTTGGTGTGGGGCGGAGTTGGAAGCGAGGTTTTCTCCTGCTACTTCTAGGACATATTGTGGACTTGGTTCAGCCCTAAGAACTATAATCCCCTTTTACTAATTGCTTTTATCTCATATTGCCCTCAATAAATTATATTTAATTTTATGTCCTTGTCCGACTTGTCATTTCTCTGCCTGCCACGTTCGCAATTGTGTTTGAGTTGCCTGGTCACGGGCAACGTTGGTAACCCAGTACGACCCCTGTGACACAGGCATAGAGCCTTAGATGCATACAGTACATACACATGAATACACACACACACACACACACACACTCACACACACACTCACACAGGCATAGAGCCTTAGATGCATACAATACATACACATGAATACACACACACACACACACACACACACACACACTCACACACACGCATAGAGCCTTAGATGCATACAGTACATACACATTAATACACACACACACACACACACACACACACACACACACACACACACACACACACACACACACACACACGCACACACACACACACACATAGAGTACTAGATGCATACAGTACATACACATGAGTACACACACACACACGGACACGCGCATACACACACATACACACACACACATAGCCTTAGATGCATACAGTACATACACATGACTATACATACTCACACACCCATGAATAAATAATGCCACACCTACTTGTACAGTCACACACACACACACACACACACACACACACACAAACACATTCTCGCATTGAGCCTTTCGATGCATACAGTACATACACATGAATATACATACGCACACACATGCACACACACACACACACACACACACACACAAACACTGCCATACTGAATAAACACACAAATACATATACATACACAAAGAAAAATGTTTACAATAGCATTACCCTTTATACGCAAGTTATGATTGACGTATACGCCGGAGTGATGTATATTATACGCAGGCTCACAAACTCAGAAAAACATACAAGCACACACATAGCATATGAGCTATATACAGGGGTATAGCGAGAATAAATTATAATAGAAACCACAGAAGTCCATTAAAGGAGCTCAGGTACTCTTGTAACTCTTTCCTCTATTAATCCAATATATGTACCAGGTATCCCTTCTTTATTTAGACGTGCATCTTTTTTAAAGATGGTACTGTTCGCAGACATCAAAACTGTAGCAGGCAGTGGTTTGTGCACCTCTGGCTGTCCTTGTAGGGCTCTGTGCATGGCCATTTCCACATGGTTGGACTCAGTCGGCACGTTATTATTATTATTACATTACACTTAGCTAACACTCTTATCCAGTACGACTTACAGTTATTGACAGGGTTTTAGTTACAGTCCCTGAAGCAGTGTGGGGTTAGATGCCTTGCTCAAGGGCATTTCAGCCATGGGTAGGGCGGGATTTGAACCTGCGACTCTCCAATCCCAAGACCAACCCCTAACCACTAGACCACAGCTGCCCCCACACAATTACATTACATTACATTACATTACATTACATATAGCAGACGCTTTTATCCAAAGCGACTTACAAAAGGAGGACATAATAGCAAACAGATGTGTAGAGAACATCGAAGGTACCTATGTAAAGAGATGGTTAGTAGAATTTAGTTTTGTTAAGCAGTTTCGGAAAAGAAGGGTCTTCACAAGCTTTTTGAAATGCACATGATGGATTACAGGTGTGTAATCCCCTAAGCAAGAGACAGTGCACCTCTGCCTCCACTGATACCACATGATGGGTGGCTCGCACTTGTGGAGCAGTGTTATGCCCAACCGTTTGATGGCCCCACTGGGGCGAACAACAAGCCACCACTGACCCAAGTAAAAACCAGAAACACCTTTAAAATGCAACCCAGCCAGTGTGATTTATTACATTAATACATAAGACAAAGACATCAAAGTAAATCTACAAAGCCTAAGTCATAATAATACACAAAATCCCAGGCTAAGAGGCGACAGCAACAGCCAGCAGTCCCACACCAAAAGCCTCTCTTTTGGCAGCAAGAAGCAGGTTCTCTTAAGAAGTGCTTGATCACATTACCAGGTGCTCCTCATCAGGTCAATCACATGGCTCTTCTGAGCAGGCAGATGGACAGAGGGATGGGCAAAAGCAGAGGGACAAACAGCACTGGGAAATACATACAGCCATAACAAGCCACTGGGTTTGAATCTGGAAGTGCTGGGAAAGGCTCGCAGTCAGGAGCCGTAAGGTAAGGTATCTCCAAACCTGGGGATAGATCAGCACATTTCAGGGGGCCCAGAACTTCACAAGGGCCCACAGAGGACTATGATATGATTGGGTTGGAGGCCCAAATTTTTTTCAGGTTGCCCACAATTGGTAGCGGCACCCCTGCTAGTAGGTGATATTTCATTATCATGGCCTATAGTTACATTGTAATTACGTGAGGTAAGGAGGTGAAATCAGCAGTGTGTCATGTTGATAAAACTGTAAAACAAAACATGCACTCTTCAGAGCCAGCATGTCTTTTGTCCATGTTGGGCTTCTGTAGAAAAATGGTTGTGCAGCATAGCAGAGAAGTAGTTGCCATATTACATAGAAAGGGCTTGGAGGCTAATGACCACACTATGAGTCCTTTGTCACAAGTGATTGTACATATAAAAATAATACAAATCATAAAACACATAATCATGATGGATATGTTCAAATTCGGTTAATAAATAACCCTAAAAACCCTAAAATGTAAAAATTACTTGCCTCAGTAAATAAATCTAAAGTGTTCATTTGAAGTACTGTAGATCTTTCTGTCACTAGAGGAATCATAATAACATCACATTTTAACAGCGATGTGTGGCACAATCAAGTTTTTTCAATGGGCACTGAGTGCTGCTGCAGGAATGTGGTTCAAAAACCCTCCATGGCTGCGTGGTCAACAAGAGTCTTGACCTAGGGGCTGGCAGTAAGCAGGGGTATACTGTAGCTTATGGGGAAGCTTGTGAATGCAAGTTAGTAAAACAGCCGGATGGAGACAAAATGAAGGTACCACCACACACTCTTGCTCCGGTATAGCCTACTGATTTCATTAACTAGGTCTCTAAGATCACAGCAGAGAAATGTGTTGGCAAAACCATCCATCAGAACAAAACACTTTGAAACAGATTTCAGCTGCTCTGCAGTTCAGCTTTCTTTAGTCGTTTCTTTAAAGGTGTCATTGCAAAGTTTTTCCATTAATTTTGCGGTGGTCTCCAGTATTAATGAATGCCCTGTGAGCCGGTTTTGGGGAAAAAAAATGCTTTCGTGCTCGTGTTTTAGGTTGTCCTTGTTTGGTGGAGGAAATGGAGTGGAGAGAATGACAGGTTAGCTACAAGCTACAATCATTCAAAGCCCATTCGGTCATAGCACACCAAATAGAAAATGTAAACGTTCTAAACAAACACACATACTTACCTATATTTTGCTAAGTGAATGTGTGCTGCAACGAGCTCCGGTAATCATTTTCTAATTTACAAACCTACATCACTTTGTTGGCCTTTTTCTTATTCATTCATTTTTCCGCCTATTTTCTTTCCTTGACTAATGGAGGCAATCAAGGTAGAAGAACATTTTCACGTACGCATGCATATGCACCTCGGAGTAACCTATTGTATTTCAAAAACAGCAAGTACTATACGGTTTCTTGTGAAATGACACCTTTAATAAAAACAGTAGGCTACACGGAGCCACAGTACTGTATGTGATACATATATTTTGTTTTCAAAGTGACGTCAGAAGCCGGCACCTCAAAATAGCATTTTTTTGCTGTGCGTTACTTCTTTTTTCGAAAGACCCGTATGGCACAGGAGAGTACTGAGCACAGGCCACGGTTTATGATTACCGGCCAGTAAAAAGGTGTTGACCACTTGCAGTGAGTGAGACCTCTGTGGCAAGGTACGTGACATAAACCAACCAGCCTGGAAATTGGCAATGAAATGGGGGCAAGAAAATGCCAAAGAAAAAAAAATGAAAACATGATTATGGCCCTAAGATCAATCATGTCTTGTAAGGAAGGAGGTAGGGGGTATGGGGTAGGGTGGAGACAGAGGGCAACCTGGGAGTGTTGTGAAGAGAGGGTGGGGGGAGGCAGGCTGGTCTGAATAGGAGAAAGCCTCTCATTGACTGACATCTTTGATGCTGACAGCCAATTAGGCTGAGCCGAATGGCAGCAGAATTGGCTTTATTATACTCTGCCATGGATGCAGGTTTCTGTGTAATTTTGTAAATTCCCTTCCCAGATTGTATGCTCTTTGTGTGTGCGCGTGTGTGTGTGTGTACACGTGTGTGTATGTGTGTGTGTGTGCCTGCATGTCCTATGCATATGTGTGAAAAGAAAGTGAGAGGAAAAGAACACATGGCTTAGGACTCTGATAATGGGGTGTTCACTGCGCACAAATTACATAGCTACCCACACACACACACACATACACATACACACACATACACACAAACTCTCTCTTAATCCCACACATACACACACAGACACACACATACACACATACGCACGCACACACGCACACACACACGAACTCTCTCTCAATCCCACACACACACATGCATACACATACACACACACACACACAGACACACACACTCACACATCGAGGGTGACATTTCCTAGCCAGCTGTCCGAGGCTGTGCTGCCTGGTGTTTGAGAGTGGGCCGCTTTGTTTGGCCAGCGTCTGAAAGGAGCCCTAAGCGCTTTCTCTCCCAGCATGGCGAGCGAGGGGGCCAGCGGCGAGAAGGAGGCGACGTGTTGCCAGCTTCTTTCATTACACCCCCGTGTCCACACCGCACCGCACTGCACCGGAATCGCACAACACCATGCTGCAGTCCACTAACGAGGCCTCAACTGGGCCTCAGGTTGGCCATAACGAGCTGTCTGTCACTCGCCACCATGCCTGCCGGAGCCCCCCACTCTAATGAGAAGCCATCGCCACCTTCGCAGCAGACCCCCCTTCCTCCCTCTGCTAGGTGGGGCGGGTGGAGTGTGTGGGGATTTGGGCCCGAGGGCAGGTGGGTGGTGGTGGTGGTGGTCGTGGTGGTAGTGTGCCCAGCCCTGTTCTTTACTGGAGGGGAGGGGAGGCGAGGGGAGAGGAGGGCAGGGGGAAGACGGCCAGTAATTTGCGGTGGTTGAAGAGGTGTTCGGAGATAAGTTACCAAAAAAAGCTGAGGTACCTGTGCTTGGAGAGCTTGGAGATGCCAACTGATGAAAGGTGTGTGCGTGTGTGTGTGTGTGTGTGTGTGTGTATGTGTGTGTGTACGTGTGTGGGATTGAGAGAGAGTGTGTGTGTGTGTGTGTGCGTATGTGTGTGTGTGTGTATGTGTATGTATGGGATTAAGAGACAGCTTGTGTGTATGTGTGTGTATGTGTATGTGTATGTGTGGGTTTCTATGTAATTTGTGCACAGTGAACACCCCATTATCAGAGTCCTAAGCCATGTGTGTGTGGTAGTTATACTGCTCTCCACTCCCAGATTTATCCAGACGCTATCTGTAAGTATGTTGCTCCAAACATCCACACTCCTGTGGTGTTTCAAGATATCTGACAGATGCTTGCGAGATGTCCACCACAGCTATGCGGGTGGAGGTGTCTGTGTTTCTTCTTTAAAGTGTTCAGTGTATGTGGGTCGTAAGCCATCATGACAGATAATAGTACCATGAAGCAACCTGTTTCCTACAATAACTAAACATACTGGTGGAAGACTCTTTTCATTCCTCTCTGGTTAACTTTTAATTGATCGATTCATCTAATCTTTTCTGTATGGGTATATGGGGAATTATACAAAAATA
>CM050205.1:19405000-19442500 GCA_027475355.1 Coilia nasus
TTTAGATAAATTTCAGTGTCCATAACAATGCTAAATATAAATGTCCAGTACTGTTTTAAAATGAACTTTGTTACAGTATGAACGCAATGGATTTGCAAATGAGGACTCGAATTAAATTATTTAAGTACTCCTAATGTTTTCTGGCCCTGAGATAAATTTCACTATGTTTATGTCTCAACCGAATACCTCCTGTCATCTGTTGTCAAAAGTACAAACCATCAGTTGTACCCACCAGTACAAACTTGTCTCCCATATGACAAGCAAACACATTTGCGGCGCACACACACACACAAATCACACACACGCAAACACACACAAACACATCTACGAGAACCCTGAGAGGTAGGGCTCGCCATGCCCCAATGTTTCCTCCTCCACTCAGCCTTTCCCTCTTTCTCTCTCCTCTCATTGGCTGTGCCTCACATAGATCCCGCCCACACCCGCCTCCCCGCCTTCTATTTTTTTTTCTCCAGCCAAAGTTTGCGTGCCGTTTTATAATGTTTTCATCGATGTCAAGACCTTGGTATAAAACATGACTAGCTCTGCACTAACTACCCCCACCGCACCCACCCCCACGCGCTCCCCTGCGTCTGCGGACAGGGCCCTCCCTCCCACCGTAGGACTCGCATAGCTGGAGGACTATTTACCGCACGCCTTATTTCCCCTTTATCTGAGATGTCCCAGTATGTCAAAGGCTGTGAATTTAATATTGATTTTATAAAGTACTTTTACTGTAACATGTCAGTTCGCATTAGGCTCAGCGCGGCCAGGGCTCTGGCGCCGGGGCCGGCTTTGCACGCGATGTGGCAGTGGCTGCCCTCCTTGGAGAGGAGAAGTGGAGCGAGCGCTTTATTTATTAAAGTGACAGAGGGGCTCAGAGAGGGCGGGGATGCCTCTCAGCACTCGCCTTTCAGTCTGCTGTGTGTGTGTGTGTGTGTGTGTGTGTGTGTGTGTGTGTGTGTGTGTGTGTGTGTGTGTGTGTGTGTGTGTGTGTGTGTGTGTGTGTGTGTGTGTGTCAGTGTGTGTGTGTGTGTGTGTGTGTGTGTACCAGAGTGTGTCACTGTATGTGTGTGTATGTGTGCCAGTGTGTGTGTCTATGTGTCTGTGCGTGTCTGTGTGTTGACGTTGGTGTGCTTTTAGTGGGTGTATGTGTGCGTGTCTGTCTGTGTGTGTGGGTGTGCACTCATGTGTGTGTCATGGGCGTGTGTGTGTGTGCAAACGGCAGCCTGCACTGTGTGTACACATTATGCTCTGAGCGAGAGAGTGGGACCAAAAGAGACGGATCATTTGCTGATACGTAAACAGACAGATGAGTTTATAGATTGCATTAAGCCCCAGTGGCTGGAAACAGAAGGGCAAGGGGGGGTGCAGGGTGGGTTGGGGGGTGGAGGGGGGTGGAGAAGAGGCAAATAGGGGAGAGGGGGAGCTAGAGAGGATGGCGTAACGTTCACTGACCTGGACTAGTTTAGCATGCACACACACACACACACACACACACACATATATGCACACAAACACACCAACAGCTAAAAACACACACCAGCCTTGGATGTGAAGGTGAGAGAGAAAAAGAGAGAGAGAGAGAGAGAGAGAGAGAGAGAGAGAGAGAGAGAGGTTGTTCCAGTTCTCCTCACAGCCTTGGAAGTGAGGATGTTGATGTGCTGCCGCCAGCTTGTTGCCACATGCAACTGTATCAACACATTTCCCATGACCCAACACAAACACACTTTCCCTTGAGGCCTTCAGAAACACTCAGGCCCCTGCAACTAGCCTAGCCTAGCCTAGCCTAGCCATAGCAGCAACCTCACACTGAAAGACAAGGATAAAAGATATATCTGTTGATAATTACAGCAATAATGATGTACTCAGTTTTTGCTCAATGTCTAATTTCCTGCCTTACCTCATGAAACAAGTCACTGGTGCGGAAATGTAACATTTTGCAGGCGGTACGAAAGTACTTTAATAAGTACTTTAGTCAGTCAAGCCCACATGTGCTTAGTGACCAGTCAACTCCCTCTCACCCTGTGAAGGCCAACTGTACCGTTCTGGGTGTTTTTGGCTAATTGCAGTTCCTGGAAAAGAGGCTTCGCTGAAGCCTCATTATGTTAAGGACGGGGGGGCCACCCATTATGTGAACGGTCTCCCCAAGCAGTTCAGCAGGATTTGCTGGAGTTTAAGATTAAGCCAACCACTGAGACAGACAGAGAAGAAAACAGAGAGAGATGGAGGGGAGAGAAAGAGAGATATGGAGAGAAGAAAAACAAGAGAGGTGGATAAGGAAGAAAGCACGAGAGAGAAGAGAGAAAGAGAGAAAGAGAGAGAGAGTGAAAGAAAGAGACAGACAGAGAGAGACAGAGCTGGGTAGGACAGACAGTTAATGATGACATAAAGACTCTAAGACATAGAAAGCAGAAGAGCAGGAAAAGAAAAAAAAAGTTCTGCGAGTTACTCATAGGGAATCTACTGCTAGTTACTCATATGGAAATTTGAATGGAACATTATGTTCATACGCATCTAGCCATTTGAAGGGGAAAAGCATTTTATTGGTTGAGGGATGAAAGATATGACCCCTCAGACCATCTCGTGCGTACACTTCATGAATTATGGAGCACATGTGAGCATTTCCCAGCTGTCCCTGACACTTTTGCATGAGTGCATACATATCTATATGTGTGTCTGTGTCTGTGTAAGCGTACCTTCATCTGCATGTGTGCACGTGTGTGTGTCCATGTCTGCATGTGTGCACGTGTGTGTGTGTGTGTGTCCTGTGTGTGTGTGTGCACCTGTGGAAGTGTGTGTCTATCCGTGTGCATGCATGTGTGTTTGTGTGTGTGTGTGTTTGTGTGTGTGTATGGAGGAAGAGAAAAACACTTAAATGCTCAGACTTGCCTACATGCACACACAGAGATACACACAGATGCACTTACACATACACACTTACATACGCACACATATACACACAGAAACACATACTAACACAGCTGTCGTAGTGTAGATGACAAGCAACGTGTTTGACAGATACTCTCCTATCAACAGTGGGCTAAACGAGAAACAGGGATGGCGGAAAAGAAAAGAGATGCACACCTCTCTCTTTCTCCCTGTCCATCCTGCCTTTCTTGTTTGCTCTCTGAGGCATGCTGTATCCTAAACACATGCCCTGTTTGGATTGGAGAGGTGGATGAGGGGGCATAGACAGAGAAATGGGTAGAGGGAGAGGGGCCATGAGGGAGTTTGAGACATGGAATGCTAAGAGAGAGAAAAGCATAGATGGAGATGTGTGGAAGAGAGTGAAAAAGAGAGTAAACTATTGTGGATGATTTAGGCAATGTAGAAGTGTGAATGTGTGTGTGTGTGTGTGTGTGTGTGAGAGAGAGAGAGAGAGAGAGAGAGAGAGAGAGAGAGAGAGCGAGGGAGAGCGAGCAGAACAGATTGTGGATGATGGGAGATCTGTAGAAGAGAAGGAGAGAGATTTTATCACTCATTTATTTTGTCATTATATCATTGTCACCAGTTTACATCATGACATGTTGCAACCAAGTCTATGAAAGCATCTGTTCGGCATATGAAGGGAATATGAAGACCTCCCCTTCACATCTTTAACTCTATATTCACCTCCTCAGTGATCCCCCTCCACATCATAAGAAACAAACATGCACCAACATTAATTACAGGGTAAATAGCAAACTACTGCTGCCATCAACTGACCACAACCCTTTGTCCATACACCATCTTTTTCCAAGCAATTCAATATTATCTGTCGCTTGAAAGTAAGCAATATTAACCAAAATTCTTGACTCGACTAGAGAGACAGAGGGAGAGAGAAAGATGGAAGGATAAAGAGATAGTTCATAGTGGGGAGATCTGTAAGGGTAAGGGCAAGGGTAAGAAAGAGAGGGAAAGATTAACATTTAATCCTCCTTTATTAAATCAATGTCATTACCTTTATCATGACATTGTTACACCCAACTCAATCAGGCTTCCACTCAGCCCATGTAGATGAAGGGACATATTTCTCCTGAAGATCTTCAGAAGAGAGCAAGAGAGAGAGATAGTGGATAATGGGAGATCTGTAAAAGAGTAAGTGGGAGAGAGGGGGGGGAGGGGGAGAGAGGAAAAGAGAGGGAGGAACAGATAAATGAGAAAGAAATAGGATGAAATAAGCAGTGGCTCAGGACAGTGAACTTTGCACTAGCTTGCTTACCCATGCCTCATTACCCAGAGGCACTACAGCTCCAAGCCTATCGCTCATCAGGGGGTGGGATTCCTGTCGGGTCCGGCCAGTGTGTGTGTGTGTGTGTGTGTGTGTGTGTTGGTGTGTGGAGGGGAGGTAGATTGGTTGGTGGGTGTGCATTTGGGGTGGGGGAGATGTTGGGGGGGTGATAAGGTTAGTGGCCACTGGAAGTGGGAGGGTTTGGTGTGTGTGTGGATATGGGGGTTGGTGGAAGGGTTGGTGTGAGTCTGTGTGTGCTAGTGTGTGTGTGTGTGTGTGTGTGTGTGTGTGTGGAGAGGGGTGTTGGATGGACGTGGGTGATGAGAATGGTGGTCAACAGTGGGTGGGAGGGTTGGTGTGACTGTGAGTGTATGCGTGTGTGTGTGTATATGTGTGTGTGTGTGTGGGGAGGGGGGTGTTGGTCAACGGGAGGCTCCGTGTTGGGTGAGCACAAGCCTAATAAGGCCAGAGAGAGAGAGAGAAAGAGAGAGCAAGAGGCAGAGAGAGAGAGAGAGAGCAAGAGGCAGAGAGAGAGAGAGAGCAAGAGAGAAATAAATAGAGAGAGAGCGGAGAGAGCTCGGCCCTCTAATCCCGACAAGAATTTCGGGCCGTCATGAAAACCCCTTCTGATCCGCATCTCTTCCATCATTAGCACCCGGCCAGGGGAACCTGGCAGAACAAATTAGTCCACCTGTGAGCCTCCCCGCTGGTTTTAGACCCTCCATCCATTTTGTCAGGGGCCCATGTGGAGGGGTCAGTAATGAGATGTTCTTACCAGTCGAGTCGACTCACCTCGATGGAGCGCTGCAGTTCTCTGGACTACACGACGCTGCGCTACCAAAATAAGCATGTCAGACAAGTTTCATAACAGAGGTCTCAACCGTCAACAGAGGATTCTCAACATCAGTGCCCGTCATATCATGGGAGTTTTGCCAACCACACCACACTCACCCTGCTGCTTAGACTGCCCCTCTTTGGGGTATTTTGTGTACACCAGTGGCAACACAAGCGACTCCAGTACCAGTGCTGTCTAAATCAGTGGGCCGCCATACAGTGCACTCACGCCAGTGTGTTTAGCTTGTGCTCTGGGTTTTAAGTGATGTAAACAGCCACGCCCTCTGGCCCTCCCTTACGGCCCCAGACACGCCACTGTTCCCCTACAGCCCTCAATATTTCATTAAAGCAATTAAGAGCCAGCCTACAGACAGACTCCCTCTGTCACTGTTGTCATATATGTGTGTGTGAGTGCGTGTACATGTGTGTGTGTTAGTGTGTGTGTGTGTGTGTGTGTGTGTGTCTGTGTGTGTGCATGTGCATGTATGTGTGTGCATGTGTGTGTTTGTGTGTGTGTGCGTGTGCATGTGTGTGTGTGTGTGTGTGTGTGTGTGTGTGTGTGTGTGTGTGTGTGTGTGTGTGTGTGTGTGTGTGTGTGTGTGTGTTGTGGAGCCTGGGCCATGAATAGGCAGCATTAAAGGAGCATGAAAACAATTGCCCTGTTTGCACTGAAGCTGCTCCCTGGCCACCTCTCCTGGCCTCTGGTGTCCGTTCAAATTAGGGGAGAATCCATGTTCTGCAGGCAAGCAAAGGAAATGAGGGTGAAATGTGTGTGTGTGTGCGTGTCTGTATGTGTCCGTGTGTGCGTGACTGCATGTGAGTGTGTATGTTGGACATTCACGCCATGTTTCTGCAGGTGAATTTAACCACATCACACAGCCTTTCGCTAATCTCATGCCCACGCCCTCAGGAGCACAGGATGGATGGATGGATGGATGGATGGATGGATGGATGGATGGATGGATGGATGGATGGATGGATGGATGGATGGATGGATGGATGGATGGATGGATGGATGGATGGGTGGATGGATGGATGGACAGAGCCAGCCAAATGAGTCCAGGGCAGGGCAGAGGCATGGCCTGAGAGATGGAGGAGAGACAAGAGGAGTAGGAGGAAGAGGATGAAGAGGAGGAGGAGGAAGAGGGTGAAGAGGAGGATGAGGAAGAGGAAGAGGAGGAGGAAGATTAAAAGGAGGTGGAGGAGGAGGAAGAGAAGTTAATCCCTCAGACTGGGGTTGGTAATTTGAGGGGATAAGGGCTGTGGGTCAAATGGAACTCAACCACCCCCCCGCCCCCCCCCAAAAAAAAACAATCTGTGCCCCAGACTACTCAGTTAAAGACAACACTTTATGCTAGTGATTTGGATTTTTAATAAGGATGAGTGTGGAGAAACATCATATTGAACTGATATTTGTCTTGCTCAGTCAAAGGTCACATGTCCCTGCTACATCACACATACCCCACAAATTAGGCAGAGAGATAATGAACCATGTCAATAAATAACACATACCACACTAGTGTGAGGACATGATGTTTGTCATATTTACATATTTTTTTTGTTTATACATTATCTTTTGTACAATAGATCTCGAACGTCTTGCTGCTGGGGTCTGCATGAATATACTTTTCTATTTTGTTTTTTGGAACTGACAGAAAACAGCTCTTCCTTTGGGAGCCATGAAGCCTAACTTAATTTAATTCAGTTCAGCTCCAGTCTTCTCATTCTTCCATTTCATTTTTGTGATGCAAAATGAAGTTAGCGGAGTGGAAAAAGAGGGGACTCATCCTCTTATAATAGACCAATGTAAAAGGCTGAGAGAGAGAGCTGCTTCCAGGGAGCATAATGCCTCCTCATATGTAAACCCACTGTGATGTCATTTATAGACTGATGACCGAGAGCCATGATGAGTACAGCTGAACATGCAAATCAATAAATATAACTCTGGAAATGAGCTAAATTTATACATACAAATGAGCACACACAATACACAAAAAATTCAATATAAATATAATGTTTACTATTAAAAACTATAAAATATACTACGTAATATATACACTAATAACAAACCAATCTGTATTCAGTTATTGTTAAGAATCCAGACTGTGCCAAGAGGCTGCAGACAAGCAGTTGTATAAGTAAGGGATAACGGCCGACGAGGTGACCAGTTACGTGGAAAAGATGGCGAGGTGGAGGCGAAAAACCATCTCCAGTTTGTATTCATGATCTGATTTTATATGCATAAGCTACCGAAATAAATGGTTGATTTGGTACTTTATAGCATCCATTAAGAAAAAGTTGAGCATGTTAAAGTCATTTAACTGTTAATTTGACTAAGAGTTGTCATGGTTACCATTGATAAACGCATTGACATGGAACGGTGATTCAAATTTTTGAGATCTACTTCAAACGTAGCCGGTTATACAAAGTGAATTCCCACCTTGTCAACCAATCAGAAAAGAGAATTCCATTGTTAAGCGAGATAAATTAGAAAAAAATCGGAGTGTTTTATTACCCAAACACTCATAACACTTCTTATAGTAAGCTGCAGTGCTTAGTGTCTGGCCCAAGCTGGAAACAGGCCACATGTAACACTGTGTGTTGTTGCTGGAGCGTTGCGTGAGTGTAAATCCGAATGTTTTCAGCAACACTTGACTTTCAAAAGGTGCTAATCCTGGCTGGGGCTCAGTGGAGCACTGTGACCCGGCCGTGAACTCACTCCACCCCTCCCTGCCCTCCTTATCCCCACTGGGGCATGTACACACACACACACACACACACACACACACACACACACACACACACACACACACACACACACACACACACACACACACAATACCATGCACACACACATACACACACATACACCCCCCCCCCCAACCACTACACACACACACACACACACACACACACACACACACACACACACACACACACAGAGACAATACCACGCACACACACATACACACACATACACTCCCCCCTCCCCCAACCACTACACACACATACGCGCACGCACACACACACACAAACGCATACAAATACGTACACAAATGCACACACACACACACAGGCACTCATACACACACATACATACGTATGCACATACATACAGATAGAGTGCGTGCGAAAGAGACTGCTTTCACAACTCAACCTGAAAGAGTGCAGATGAATTATGCATCACTGTAGTGGCGCCATAGAGAACAGAACATTTATGTCGCGCGCCGGCTGGAAGACACCCACACAGACTCGTCTCGCTGGCGGACGGCCTCGCTCATTAAGTGCAACGCGAAGCCGCCAGCATTAATGGAGGGTGTCCAATTCGACAGCAAAAGCAGCCCCACTCCACAAGCACTTCTTTCCTGTGTGAAGTACACCGCAAAGACACAGATGCCCTTTGGCTGGTGATACTGAGCCAGGGCCACTACTGCTCACAATCACTGCAGAGCACACCCAGAGGAATATCCTTCAACACCTGAATCACATTTAACTACAAATGAATTAAGTAGCCTGCAATACATTAGCTGTTATTATTATATATATATATAATGTAGTTTCATTCATATATAATTATTCTGAGAGAATAAATTATGTTCAAGGAGGGTAATTCAACTTTTGATATAGATACAGCTAAGTTGTCTATCAGGAAAACTGCCTTCACACTCAGGACAGGTTCTCAAGCAACAGGGCATCACATTAAAATTATTCTTGTCTTTAACAGGCATAAAAATGAAATGGGTTTGATTTGTTTAGTCTGTAAGAGGTGTTATATTGTCTTAGATGCAAAATATTCACGCAAGCTTGCCAGCTGAGAGTGGTTTCACGGCAAATCTCAGTCCCACAAAAACACTCTCAGCTGCTACAAAGAAACTCCGCTGTTGCCAAGGGTTACTGTGGCCAGAACAAACAGCAACACCTCAGGATATTTGTTATTCATCCCTCGTGTATCCAGGCAGCCCACCACCAAACCTTTAATTCCAGCCATGTCAAAACTGATACCCCCTCAACCCCACCATCGAGGAAAAACCAACAGCAACCTATACATTTTGTCAGAGTCTAATCAGTCTTCCTCCCGAATTTAAGAAAAAGAGCTGTAACACTGCTCCCCCTTCGCAAACACAAATATTTCTTTGGCACAATGTGACAATATGTGCTGGTTCTGAGGGGAGCCGTGTAGCCCCGTCTTATACGCATCCATATTGTAATTTATTGTGAGTGGGGGCTCCCTCGATCCAATAAGCAGATGACAAGTAGGGATGTAGTGGAGAGTAAACACAAGTAAACAGAGTTTACCTACCTCTCAAATTTCAGAAAAAAACTGTTTATCCACCTCTCAACAGAGTTTATCCACCTATCAATACAGTTTATTCACCCTATAATAGAATTTATTTATTATTTATTTATTAACATTCTAAACTATGTTCAAACTATGTTATCACACCATGTCATCTATATATCTATATATCACTGTGACCATTTAAACATGGTTTATATGTCTTTTTAAAACATCTGGTGTCGGTCCTCTGATTTTACCACCACCCCCCTGATGACGAGTGAGCAGAGGGGTTGGCCCTGGTCAAATGCAGCTGTTTGAGTGCCTCCTTATTTTCTGATCAAGGAGAGCTGGTGTTTGCAGGTCAATAAACCAGTAAGTAGGTAACTAAGTGTTTATTTATATAGCACATTTTTATGCACAGTGTGTACAACACAAAACACTTTTTTCCCCTCCCCTCAGTTCAGTAAATGTTGTATTATGCAGATGTGTGCAATAGGTTTGATCTGTTTTTGCAATGTGTATTGTGTGTATGCTACTGGACACCTTAATTTCCTTCGGGATCAATAAAGTTACTCTACTTTACTCTACTCTACTCTACTTTAAGACAAAGACAAAAACAACTAATGAAAAAGACTACATAGGCTATAGCCCACAGGCCAAACATAACAAATTAGTGGAGTCTGTGAAAGCCAAAGAGACTTATATTATCGTTGGGTAATTGGCACAAACCTCAGTGCGGAGAGCAGACTAGACTGAGAAAATCTAGATTTAGAGGTCAAGAGTCAATGCTGTTTTGGTGATGCAGAGCAATAAGAACCTTTTGTCCTCGAGAGAAAACTTTCAGAAGCATAAGTCCACACACTCTCCAAACTGGAGACCATAGGGAAATACTCCCCACACCTTATACCCCACACCCACAAATGCAAATGCAAGACGAGCCCAATTTGTGTGCACTCAGATTAGCAAGCTTCTTCTGTCCCTTTTCACAGTAACTCAGTCATGACCTCAGAATGTCCAAACGGACAGCAAATCTCAAAGACAGAATGACAAAAAAAGGGCACAAAAAACGAAAGCGGTAAAGTGAGGGTAAATCTGGTGTGTCCAAAGATCGTGTTTCTTCGCTAAGCTGTTATGACACAGCGGTGACACAGCGGTAACTCAGCAAGAGGCAGGGCAGAGGGCATGCGTCGCCTGGAGCGCTGGGCAGAGTGGCGTGTCCACAACCCTGACCCCCCCATCTGCCCATCTCCCCATCTCCCCTCCTCCCGCCTCGCCTCCACCTTGGACGGGCTTTTCCTTTTAGTAGAAAGCAAACCGCATGGGAGGGTGGTGGAGAGCTGCTGGCACGCGGGTGGCACGCTGTAGTGCTCAAACCAGCACTTAATCTCCTGTAAATCTGAAATATTCCCTGTGCTTATTTACTAATACTGTATAATCCATCCCTTCCACCCACACAAAACAGTGGGGCTTCTGAACAGAAAAGAGGAGGGAAGCTCGACTGCCCAAGCAGATTTGTCAGACACGGCCATGTGTGTCTGTGTGTGTGTGTGTGTGTCTGTGTATGTGTGTGTGTGTGTGTGTGTGTGTGTGTGTGTGTGTGTGTGTGTGCGTGCGTGTGTGTGTCTGTGTGTCTGCGTCTGACCGTGGCATCCGTTCCTTGAGGATGATGCATCCAACTGTGCGCAGTATGTGGACACATCTGATGCAAAGCAAGTGTGACTTCTCTTTGACCCCTGTGACAAAAACGTGAGTCATTTCACATACACAGACAAGTAGGCTATGTACCTCCAGTGCCAAAACAATGCCTTGCTTGGACACAGTTTCACAGCCAGCCATTATGCTGTACAAGCAGTAAACAAAACAAAAAAACGCACGCGAATGTTGCAAAAAAATAATAAAGCCATTTCTATATACATTCTGTACAAATAAACATATGTACATTTTGAGCTGCATCCTTTGTATGAAAGAACTTTGCAAGTAGAGATTATTGTTACAATAATAATAATAATAAAAATAAGAATAATATTTTGGTTGTTGTTATTACAACGAATTAATAAAACTGTACAGTGTAGCTCCCTACATTAGCAAGAACTTGTTGTTGTAACATTTAGAATTAAACTTTGATAGTTTTGCCAGCAATAATTGTAAACTTCTTTGCTGTTATCATGGCAACACTATATACACTCAAAACACAGTCACTCCAGTTAAATTAGTCTAAAAGGAATCACTCACCAGGCTTCTGAGTAATGCATGCAATTAAGGGCACATATATTAACTATAGTACCTGATGGTCTACAGGGACTATTTCTGTCATATTCGATTAGCGCTGGAAAAACGCTCCTGACAGAAAAGTCCTCATCCTTCCCCCGATACCACTGCTTTTCTTTCACTTGCAAGACCTGTCAACAATAAATTGAAATCACAACCATCTATTGCACCCACGCGGGCAAAAAAAAAAAAAATAGTATCCTTTATAGGTGCAACATTTTGACACACAGAGAATGACTGTGATGTGAAATGGCTATTACTCAGGCCGTCATGCCATGTTTCCCTGCTTTGTCTTTAGGGAGCGTGTGGGTGCTAACATAGTCCCCTAATTGACTGCTTAAACCAATTAAGTCTGGAGCATGCAGATATCAGCAGAACTGCTATGTGTTTAATCTCCCTGCCCACGTGTTATGTCATGCACAAAACCTTTAATACCTGTTGGTGTGTGTGTGTGTGTGTGTGTGTGTGTGTGTGTATGTGTGTGTGTGTATGTGTGTATGTGTGTATGTGTGTGTGTGTGTGTGTGTATGTGTGTGTGTGTGTATGTGTGTGTGTGTGTGTGTGTGTGTGTGTGTGTGTGTGTGTGTGTGTGTGTGTGTATGTGTGTGTGTGTTTGTGTGTGTGTTTGTGTGTGTGTGTGTGTGTGTGTCCCTTTAACAGCAGGTGCTCTGTCTGTCTGATAGTCATAGTCATTTTCTCTCCTCTGATTTGTGTCTTCAATGTTCCTCTTTTCCTCCCCTCTATTTCTCTCTCTCTCTCTCTCTCTCTCTCTCTGTCTCTCTCTCTCTCTCTCCCTCCTGTTTTTCAACAGTGGCTGCTGTCAGCAACTTAGCCACCAATCACAGCCAAGACTTCTCCCTCGCCAGAAGCGGTTGCTATGAAACAAACCTGCATAATTCATTTACCCACAGCATACAAATATGTGGACAATTAACCCCCTTTGTTTGCATAATAAATTTGGATATTTAATCTGAGCTCATCTGCCAACTCGCCGTGAGCCAGCGAAGACACAAAAGCAAGCAGCATTATGAGAGGCAAAAAACGCCTACTGCACATGCACACTATGCACACACGCATACACACACACACACACAGACATGCACACACACATGGACACACACAGACACAAATACACACAGACACATACACACACACACACAGACACAGACACACACAGACACAAACACACACACACACACACACACACACACAGACACACACAGACACAATCACACACAGACACATACACACACACACACGCGCACACACACACACACACGCACACACACACACACACACACACACACACAGAGCAATCATTTCCCTGATACCTGATTTCTTCCAGAAGTACAAGAGGGCTGCAGATTACCCCCGTCACAGCTATCTGCACTAATTACAGCCTAGCTGCCATAGCAGCCATTCATGTGCAGATGAGGACGGACTATGTGTGTTTGAACGGAAAAGAAGGCATGTTTTGGTTATGTTCTGTCAAAGGAACAGCTGGGTGGCCATTTTCTCTCAAATTAGATTTCACAGAAGCAAAGCACTGTAAAAACTCAGAGAGAGCATTTATGAAAACTTGTTTTCTGTCTTTTTCTCCCTCTTTCTTAAACAAAACCATGTGAGGCGCCTGAAAAGTCACATTTTTTGCACAGTTTTAATTGGCAGGGGGAGGAAAAATGTCATCATCATCTCCATTCTGAAGTGTGTGAGTTACAGTAATTCATCACTCCGTTATTTACTAATCTAACCCTGTCGGAAACACAACCCGTTCTCGAAACCCAACTGAGGAACACAGAAATTACTTTTGGAACACTTTTTGTGATGTTAAGTAGCAAAAAAATCTCCCTTGCAAATGCAGGGTACTGTCTTTCCTGACATACTCCAACCATTCATGCTCAATTTGCAAGAGCTCTTTCAATGCCCATTCAGGTACATACAGTAGATACAGGTGCCACATGCAAATAACCAAAGCACAAAGAAATGAATGATTATTTATCACTCCTTTCTATGTGTGATGGGTTATGGTGATGCTCAAGACAGAGGAAGGCCTTACCTGGCCAGTGCAGTACAGCATGATGCTCTCTCCTCCTCCTCTGGCTGCTGTGTGTGTGTGTGTGTGTGTGTGTGTGTGTGTGTGTGTGTGTGTGTGTGTGTGTGTGTGTGTGTGTGTGTGTGTGTGTGTGTGTGTGTGTGTGTGTGTGTTTGTTTGTTTGTTGTGAGTTGAGTTTCGGGGCCCGAGTGTCCTCCATAGGACCCCTGAGGTCACTGATAGTTCAACGAGCAGGACAGGAGAACAGCAGAGGAGAGGAAAGGAGAGGAGAGGGGAGGAGAGGACAGGGGGGAGTTCCCAAACACAGGCTCCTCCTTGCCCTACACCACCTCCACCAGTGCCACTCCCTTCACCCAGCTCAGCCCCCGAGGCCTGCGGGGAACAGAGAAGGGCAACAGGCTCTCCTCTGCTCCAACACCATACCCTACTCAACCCCACCCGTTCCTCAGACCCAACCACAACACACTCAAGCCCCCCCCCACTCAACCCCATCCACACCACAGACCCAACCACAACACACTCAAGCCCACCCAACTACTACTTTTGATAGTGTGCTAGATGTTCGTTCCGTACTGTTGTTTGTCCTCTCAGTGTTATTATTTTATCAGCATTGACATCTTGCCAATGCACTACAGTTGAAAATTTCCCTGCTGGCTAACACTGGCATATTTACATTTATATTTATTAATGTGCACAGTACTTATAAATAAAATAAATGAATGAAAAAAGATAAAACTATGAGCTTTAATTAATAGCTTTTAATTAATTTTGTTCCTCTTTAATTAATAGCTTTTGTTTGAGTCTTGTTGTTGATGTTGTAAGTATGATTGTAGTAACTGAAAAAGTAAAACAGTAGTTGTTTGTAAAACTGTGCGTTAGCCATTACATTTTTGTTCCACTGTTCAGTGTTACAAAGGTATGAAATATAAACACTTGGAAAAGACCTTAATCTCTTGGTCACTTCATGCAAAAACTAAAGGGATAAAGTACATCCCTCAAATCTCAATGTCATTGTACAGGTGTATAGTGTACATTGTGTATATAGTGACAATAAAAGGCATACTATTCTATTAAGTCACTAGGCCGCTCAGTGGTCAATTCCGACTGGGTTCATGACACCGTTATTGTGATTTCATTTTTGATTGTGTTTTTAAATCTCAAGCAGAGTGACTGTGATTAAGGCAGTTCATTTTGTGTGGTTTCTCCATCAAAAACACCACACCAAGCATCGGCTTAAGTATCTATCCTCAGTAAGAGGAGTCTGTGAGTTGGTAAACGCAATACTTTTTTTTTTTTCAGGGAGGAAAGAAAAGGTAGTATATTGCCTCTTGTTTGGCTCCTCCTCCAAGTTACCTTTTCTCCCCAGCATCCTACCCCCCCCAACCCCCCACTACCCCTCCCTCCCTCTCCATTGCCGCTCTTTTCACATGTCTGATTAGTAGGCACATTTTATCACTCTCAAGACAAGTCAATTTTCGTAGGGGGAAACGGAGCAGGGGGCCAGCGCTGTGCTGCAGCACTGACACCGAGACCCCCGCGATCCATGTGGAGAAGTTGATAATTAGTCTTGCCCGCGCTCGGGGTCAGACAGACAGCATTATTTGGCTTGTGTAGACAGCAATTTCCCCGAGCCACATGAGACAAGATATCGCAAGCTGTTACAAATGTGCAGAAGGGAAAGCCATCCGAGCGATTGAGCAGGGTCAAAGTCCGGCCCCACGGTCCCTGTTGCAATCCCGGGGAAACATCAAGAGTGGCAACTAACTAGGGACCGGCATCATTTAATTTGCCGGCTTTTTTTCCCGGGTAGGGTTCCCTGCCGCGAAGGCCTCCTCTCGAGGGCCAGCTTGCTGTCCGATGGCGGCTGATAATCAGGGCTGAAATGTGAACCGGGTGAGGGTGGGGTGTGCCGCGCTGGGGTTGGTGATGGTCACATCATTTCAAGTCATCAAAAGTGCCAGAATGTAATGATGTTTTTTTGGTTTCCCACAATACCTCTGGTGTATGCTCTCCCACCTGGTCTAAACGCTGGGCCTCTACAAGCACAAAAGACTGTATTTGTGTGGAGGAGTGTTGGGATGTATGTGTGTGACAGATAGACAAAGAGAGGAGAAAGAGAAAGACAGAGAGAGAGAGAGAGAGAGAGAGAGTGAGAGAGAGAGAGAGAGAGAGAGAGAGAGAGAGAGAAAGATAAACTAACACTTTGTTAAGCTTCTAAAAATCTCTGCTGTTGCACTCATGTTGTGCACTATTTCTGGCAAAGTCAAATAAATTTTAAATTGGATTACATTAGCCACAGACAAGAAATGTCTTTCAACAACAATGTGAAGTACACTGCTGCCATTTTGAAATGATGACAGAGAGGTGGTGTTACAAAATTAACACCATGGCCAAAAATGCATTTTGACACTGAGACAAGCTGATGATTATCCATCCAGGTATTTTTTCCCTATCATTAGAGAAAAACCTACATTTGTGTGGTGTGTGTGTATGTAGGTGTGTTTTCGTTCTTTCCATGGACTTTAGAATGTATTAATCTCCCACCTGTAAAGAAAAAAAAACAAACATTCTTGAAAAAAAATGAACCTAAAGAAATGTGCGCAAAGAAGGAAGGCATCATCAGTAAGGCAGTACAAAAGAAAAGGCATCAAGAAATTTGCAGGTGAGGTGCGGGGTATTTGTGTGGTTTCTGCTCTCCTCCAGTAATGTGGGGAGCATGAATATTAGCTTACAACCATTATACCATAACAGTACAGGTGGGAATCCAAGCACGGCCCCCACACACTCTGCAGCAATTTTCACGAAAGGTGCTTGGTAAGGAGCGGTTGCAAAGTGTGGAGAAGCAAATAGCGGACAGATGTGTAATTATACTATTTTTACCACTGGGAGCTTGGTGCGCAAGAGGAGAATTAGCATCACACCTGTGTATAATTGGGTAAATTAGCTTGCAGAATGCCAGCTCTGAATAGCGTTGGACTCCGGGGAAGGGAGTGTTTTGTGGAGTTGTTTAGACTCCCTTTGGAAATTTGTCAAGAGAAGACAGCAGCGGCCTGTAATCTGGCATGTTAGGGGCAGGAGAACATCAGTGTGACCCTGTTGGACATGTTGTCAAACAGTAGGCTCATGTACAGCTAGCCACCCCTGCTCAGCATACATTCCAGTGTGTAGGTGACACTCCAACGAGAACAGCTGGATAAAACAGGTTGGTTGTAAAACATGCATGAAATCACTACCTTTCATCTACCCCATCTCCAAGCAAAGACTGCAAGGAGAATTTCAGGCAAGGATGGAATGTGGTGATGGAGTTTTTCAAATGAAATGTTATATAGTACATACATACCTACCTATGTGTGTGTGTGTGTGTGTGTGTGTGTGTGTGTGTGTGTGTGTGTGTGTGTGGGGCAGGGGTTGGGGGGAAGTAATGCGCTAAATTGCATTTTTAGGACATTCACCAACTTAAAAGCCCTTTTTTATCTAATTAAAAGCCAAGTCCTTCATTGTTTTGCTTTAAATTTATTTGCATTAAATGAAGCGAGCGGCAGACAGACAGAAAGAGAGAGCGAGAGACAGAGACAGAGAAAGCGAGAGAGATAGAGAGAGGTTTCATATTTAAAACAAATGTAAAAGGGCCTTTCTATATAATTAAATATTATATTTATATATAATATATATTTATTGTATATATTTATATATACATTTTGTTGCTTTGAATTTATTTTGCATAACATAAAAAGAGCTCCATGAAAAACAACCTACTGTGCTCATATCTTGCCTGATTTAACAGCACAGCCCCAGTCAAAAAACAAAAGTTATACAATCATGCACTTTGACAGGCATTTCAAAAAGCAAGAAAAAAACATCAACTAGCGACTGGATTTTGGGAAATTAAACGTTTTGGTTGCTTTCCCTCGTTGGACATTTAAGTCGACACTACGTCATTCGCCCAAACTAATAGAATTTCACAGACAAACTCTTCAGTGCCAAGATACTTGGTTTACTTCACAGGCTACTTGGACGTCTCGTTTACACATGACCTATGAATCCTGCCTGCCTGTAGGCTACGCATTCAACGGCATGCACTTATTTCTTAAGAACTACTACCACCTACTGGCGCTGTAGAGTAAGACATGTACTCAGTCATAGGACAATGTTGCAATGCAAGTTAACTATACACCGATGTGGTGAAATGTGCTTCCGATCAATGTGCAAAATATGCGTTTTCTCATAATGTATGTCACAAAAACTCAACAAAGCCACACACGGTCTGGCTTAGTTACTGTACACTCCGACTAGCATTGTGCATTACCCAAGATGCATTTCGCTTGGATTTTCACAGGAAATTATTGAGTGGCGTACTTCCGTTTGACTTTTCGGATCACGCCCACGTCGGAGTGTTTTGGTTTGAATCTCTTTGAATGGAGCCAACCATGAAAAGGGGCAGAAAGAAGGATTGTCTTTCAGCAGAGGGAGTTTCAAATGTTGAAATGTATCGCTAGATTTTTTGGATGAAGTTAGAGACAAATGCAAGATCACTTTACATCTCATCTACGTCTGATGATTTTAGGACATAGTTGCGCTATTGTTGTAGAAGATATCTTAAACCTGAATGCGTTATTTTTCGCGTTTTGTCGGAAGCAACAACTTCCGTACCATACTAGCCATGCAACGTGAATCTGTTTAGCTACTTGATTTCGGGAAAATACATTCTCTAGCTTTTGGTAAAACTCGTGCACCCCCATGTCATTGTTGTAAAAAGCTTAAAATGAAGAGGACTAGAGGATCCGTCAAAAATAATTCCACAGAAGGTAAGTTAACCGCTGCATTTTTCAGGTAGAAAACAAGGTTAGCTCATGTAAAATAGCCCTGTATGCATGAATTTCTCAGTGTCTGTTGTATGCGTTACATTTTCTGTTTGCACGTGTTTCTCAATTACATTTTACTTCTACTGTAGTTTGTCAGCTTTGTAAACGGAGTGACAACTGTCCTGAAAAATATGGAGAGAAAATTATTGTCAAGGAGCCCCAACTTACCATCCATTATTTTTGTCTGGTAAGATAAATCATTTATAATAATTATTCACAACTAATAATATTTTAACGGCGGCTATATTAATAATGGCAACTGTGTTATTGTTAATCTAACGAGAGTGTGTAGACCTTTCTCTGGTTGAAGACATCGGCTTTAGGTTTTCAGTAGACAATCATTCTCCTGCTGTTGTGCCCGTTTTTTGTGAGTAGATCAACCATAAGTTTTCAGTACGATTCGAAAAATGACTTGAGATCACTGTTGTTCCCTGTGTTGCAGTTGATGGCCAGTGGCATTTATCAGCGCGGAGAGGAGGATGAAGGAGTCCATGGGTTTTTAGTTGATGACATTGTAAAGGAAGTGCACAGAGCTTCACGGCTGGTATGTAATTGAGTGCATATGTAGTGTTTAGGAAAGGACCCTGTGGTTATCAATCGTTCTTGCCTTTAGCAGCATATGACTGGTCATGCAGCACACATGGAGTGTTTGTTTTTTTTGTCCCCCCTCCAGTCATGTTCCAGTTGCAAACAGAAAGGTGCTTCTATTGGATGTTCTGTGAAATCCTGCCGTAAGATGGTCCATTTTCCCTGTGGGCAGCAACTGGAGTTCATCTATCAGTTCACAGACCTGTTCCCGTAAGACTGTCCATAACTCCATGTCTGCTCTGTTTAATCATAACGTGCACCTACAGGAGCTCTTCAACGTGTGTGCATGTGCATGTGTGTCTGCGGGCTGAGCAGCGAATGTGAATACTGAGCAGATGTGCATGGGCCTTTCAAATTTGCAGCCAGACCCGTTAAACTTCCAAATCGATAAACAGTTGATGTTCTCTTTAAATGTGGCTCGTTTCGTTAAACTCTAATACCAACATTTCACTGAACTCGGGCTGTGTTTTCAGGTCCTTCTGTCGGGAGCACAGGCCCACCCAGACATGCGCTGTGCCCCCCACTGGGCCACTGTCCTGCTCCGTGTGTCTGGACTACATCGAGCCCATCCTCTCCTACTCTGTGCTCAAGTGCCCTGCCTGTCATGGAAGCTGGTTTCACAGAAACTGCGTGCAGGTAATCTCTCTCTCTCTCACACACACACACACACAAACAAACATAGTCATTGACCCAGTAGTCATTCAGTTGAGTTAATCACACACACACACAGTTATTGATCCAGTAGTCATTCCAGTTCAGTTTTAAAGTGTAGTTAAGCTTGTGGTTGTGCTTCTATGCTTCAGCTCCAGGCTAACAATGCTGCTCAGTTCTTCTTTCGGTGCACCATCTGCAACAACCAGGACAGCTTCCAGGAGGAGATGCATCGCATGGGAATCTACATACCAGAAAGGTGCTCCCCCCACATACGAGCTAGGTCATTGTACCTCTCCAGACTGCCACTTCCTCTCTAATACTTCCCTTTTCCAGAAATGGTCCCTTCCTAATCCTCACATGGACACTGGACTTTGTGGCCTTGCTGTTTAGTTTCATTGTACAGGCAACTGTAAAGTGACAATAAAGGTCTCGAAGTCTTGAAGAGAAGTCTTGAAGGATGCTCCACACACTGGCTTTGATATTATTGAGCCACATTTTTGAATTCTACAATTTCATTTGCGGTCACCCTTAGGCCACACACAAACGCTATTGTAATTTCCAAGGGTTTTATGTAAGGTTGTTATGATAAACGGTGGATTTTACTGAGCTGCACCAACACAAGTAGATTTGTATCATAATTGACACAACACCTGCAGCACAGTTTAACGCTGGTGGGCATGGTTCACACACACTCAGATGTCCCTCACACATCTCCCACCATGCTTCTCCCATCCCAGGGTGCCTCACATACTCATGCTTCACCTATCACTGGGGTGCCTCGCACTGGGGTCAACCAAACCTGGGGGGTCCCTTGTGTGGTGCCTCCAATAGCCTCACAGCAACCATCCCACCTCTGACACCAATTGTAGCGCAGCACTCACTCCACCTGACCTCCAGCCCGGGTCTCTGGAGTTCCAAACATGCATTCTGACAGCAACACTAAAGAGTCAGGCTCATTGGAATGGCAGACAGAGCACATCCTCAACTGTTGTGAAGGCACTCCATCACAGTGGGAAGCAATTGAATCTAAAACCAATAGGATGTTGAAAGCGAAGTGTGCCGCACTATGTTGGAGTGCATAGGCTGTTTTTCTTGCGACCAAACATGGCTGCCACCCTCCCACTAGTTCACCCCATAATGACCCTCCCCAGTCTGTCTCTTTACCAGCCAAAAGATGGTTTGCACAACAGCAATGTTCTGAGCACTTGTTTGTCCTCCTGCTTTGCAGAGATGCATCATGGGAGTTGGAGGAAAATGCCTTTGTGGAGTTGCTGCAGGTGTACAAGCACTGTGACGCTTTCACCTGTCAGAGCAGCTTGGGCCGAGACTTCAGCGCACAGTCGGGGTGAGCTATGATCATGGTTTGGATGTGTCTCTGTAGTGAGAGAATGGCAATGGCAGCCATCCACTCAGTATCAGATATGCATTGCACATAGTGTGTGTATATGACAGGTGTCTATCAATATTGCAGAATGCAAATCGAATACTGAATGCTTCATAATTTATGTTTGTGGCCCTCCTAATTGACACTTGAATTTTTTTGTGTACATGGAATGAAACAGAACACACAACGTATGTCTATCAAAAGGTTATAAATCATTGTAATGCGAACCGGTTATTGAATGTCAAATATTGTAATGTTTGTGGCCTGCATAACTGAATATTGTGTGTTGATGAAATTAAACACAAGCATGCAACATGTTTCAAAAGGTTATGCATTGTTGTTGTGATTTATAGTATGTCTCATACTGACTGTGGTCTGCATAATTGAGTGTTTTGTGTGGATGAAATGAATGATTGGTTCTGAAGGGAGGGTTTTCTGAACTGCTGTTGTGAATGCCCTTTTGCAGGAAGTTTGAGATCATACGCTGCAGCTTCTGTGGGTCCAGCGGAACGCACCGTAAATGCTCCTCGCTGAAGGCCAACCAGAATAACTGGGTCTGCTCGGACTGCAAGTCCGTCGTTGATGGATCTGGTATGTGGCACTTTCTGTATCAGAACCCTCTTCATCATCATCCTCTCTCATCCACAGGTGGTGGGGTGGTAAAACAAATTTAGAACAATGACCTTTTCAGATGCTTTTTAAACTTGACACTTTTAGCAGATGCCATTTGCTGTCAGTCATTGCAAACCCCAGTCGGTCTCCTATTTTTCTAAAGACACGTCTGACTGATGTGTTGTTCTGCAGCGACTCTGCCTCGGCATATACATTCACCAATGTCAGAGCGTCACGAGAAGAGGAAGAGACTGTCCAGCGGTAACCCTTACATGCAGTCCAAAAGGTATAGTGGTACTCTTTACTTCCTGTCTGAAAGGTACAGCGTTAGTCCTTCTTATCCTGTACAAAAGCTATAGTGTTAATGGGGAAGAGGGGTTGTCCATCCCATAATGCTGGCTTGTAATGAGACGCAAGGCAGGAGTGTGAGGTTTCTCTGCTTTAGTACATTCAGCTCTCACTGGGGTTGAGTTAACACACTGCTGATAATATGTGCTGCTGCTGAGGCAGCTGTGGCCTAAAGCTTTGTTTATGCTCGCCGTGTCTGTCGAGGCTAGGGATGGGTATTGGCAAGGACTTCACGATACATGACTGAATTGCAGGATTACATCTTGATTTGTGAGTTAAACTGGATAAACTCTGAAAGTTTGGGGTCAGTGTGTGATTTTATTTTGTTTCCAGAAGTATAAGCATTTATGTCGAGTGTTTTTCATTAGGAAAGACGTCATTGAAAAGTTAGGTTATAAATTCACCTAGTACAGACCTGAGGGTTTTACGAGCTTGAGAGACTGCAATCATATTTGGCTGGCATCATATCAAAAAAACATTGTTGTTCCACCTCACCCTCATGTAGCTTATTACAGCGTGGGTGAAAAAGAACTCGCAGAGAAATATGACACGTGGTCAGTAAATAGTTCAGAATAAATAGTTTCTTGATTAAGTCTTCACAGCTCAAACACATATTTTGTGCACTGACAGACATAGTGGGCATAAACCAAGCTAAATGGTTAGGGAGTTGATCTTGGAATCAGAGGGTGGCAGATTCAAATCCTGTACCAGTAGATTGAATGTGGGTGGTGGAGTGAAATAGCTACTGCTTTCCTGCGCCCCCATTTCATAGCTGAAGTGCCCTTGAGCAAGGCATCTAACCCCATGTTGCTCCAGCAACTGTCCACGTACCTAATTCACTGTAAGTCACTCTGGTTAAGAGAGTCGGCTAAATGCACTGTAATATAATGTCCTGTCCAAAACGTAAAACTCACTTCTGAGATCGCTAAAAGGGTCTGTTTTGGACATAGTCTTTCTAGATAGTCTTTCTGATGTACCATTTGCCTCTGCCACTGAATGTGTGTTTGGCTGCTTTTGCGAAGGTGCCTGCTGCAGTCGAGCCAGCAAGCCCCTACACATCAGCACCTTTAAAAGACACCAAAGACAGCCTGTGTGATGTTCCATCTGCCTCTGTCTCCGAGTACAGGCGTCTGCTGCATACGAGCCCGCGGGGCATCCTGCAGGAGCTGAGCAGCCAGATCTCTGGGGACCAGCCGGGCGGCCCGCTCCAGGTGCAGGAGGGCCAGGTTCTGGAAGCGGCACTGTCGCTCCTCAGACGTCCCAACTTCAACCCCGAGAGGGGCCTCACCGTGCACTTCGCCGCCGACCACCAGCACCACGGCCGAGGAGACCTGCGCCGCTTCTTCTGCCACCTGCTGCGGCATATACAGACCTCGGCCATCTTCAAGGGGCCCGACGGAGAGAAGAACCTGGCCTTAGACTCCCAAGGTCAGAGACTGTTATGTAGGAGATTTTAGGACCTGTATTTTTACCTTACCAGTGTGTGTTGGTGTGCATTGACTGTAATGGATAATGTAAGTAGGGCTGCAAAGGGCCGGAAAATTCCCGGAAACTTTGCGAAAAATTTCCACGAAAAACTTTGGCACGGGAATTTTGGGAATTTTAAAATTACATAAACATAAAACGCTAGAATAGGGGAGAAGTTATTGTGCATGTGATGGAGGAATGCAAAATGCATGTAGAGGGTGTGGCCTCGATGGCTCTGCGGAAAATAGTGTCCTATGTCCAAAGAGTGAGGAACAGCATACTATACACAACTGTATGCACATAAATCTGATTATTTTAGCCAAGATTATGCTACAATTTTTTTTCTACCAACTATATTGATGCACCTAACCTTCAACTCTGATAATTCCTAGCTTATTCTCGTTAATTATCGAAAATTCCCATGGAAAGTTTCCAACTTTGAAAATTCCCAGAATTTTGCAGCCCTAAATATAAGTATGCGCATTGGACAGTGTTAATTCAAATGATCAGTTCCACAGTAAAGACAGCTAGGAGATCATAAAAGGAATTTGCTCGTATGTGGATTGGTGTGTATGCGTGTTTCTAGCACTTAAGGTTCAGTGTGTGTGTAATAGTGACATGCACATCAGAGATGCAAAAGTTGTCATGTTGGAGAAGGGGGTTGGATGTGTCTCAATAATCATTGAATAATTATTGGTTTGGTTACTTAGTTTCAGCTAACAAATGCCATGTCCCTTTCCATTAAGATGCATGATATAAGGGCTGCACAGATCATTTATTCTTACTTTAAGTCAGAATTAGAATTAATGCAATTATCCTACCACAGAGGCTGCAATTGATTATTGATCAAAACATCTATGACGTTGTGTAGTCATGCCATTTTTTTTGTGTTGCAGTGACATTTACAAATCGCTAGTGACTCAATTTTGGGATAGCCTGAATTATGAATACTGAACTGAAGCTTGGCTTTAAAAACATGTGTATTTCAAATGAAATTAAAATCTTGATATCTAACAGAAAATATTATAGTCAGATTTCCTTTAATCATGCAGCTTTAAACTTTAAAAGTGTGCTCTGTTATACTAATAGTCGATGATGGCATTTTCCCATGTGGGCTGCCCAGAACTTTTTGAAGACTTTGCTGCTACTCTCAGCAGTGTTGTGTTTTGTGATGTGATGTCTCCATGTTTGATGGCCTGTTGTCATTGGTGCAGCTGTGCGACAGGACCGGTACTATGAGATGGGATGCCTGATAGCCCTCAGCATGCTGCACGGCGGACCGTTCCCGAGCTTCTTCTCCAAACCCCTCTACTTCTCACTCTTCCACTTCCCCAAGGACTTCCATTTCAGTCTCGGTGACATCAACGAGACCTGGCTAATCGAGAAAATGAAGAAGGTACTGACAGTCCACCTTGTTTGGTTGCTTGCTGTTGTTGGTACTCAAAGAGTTGGTATGTCTCAAAGATCTATGCATGAACGATTTTTAAACCCCCTGCAGGAATTTTCTTTGAGAATGTATATAAGAATATATATCGCATTTATGTTGCGATATATTTTCCTAATATACAGTGGCAAGAGAAAGTATGTGAACCTTTTGGAATTTCATGGTTTTCTGAATACATTTGTCTTAAAATGTGATCGATCTTCATCTACGTCACTAGTGAAGATAAACACAATGTGCTAAAGTCAATACTGCAAAATAAACTTCGGACTATCGGATTAATTGAAAAAGGCTCACCATGCTAGTTATTGGGGCAGAGCGTTAGCTTGAAGTCATCACCATTTTTAAACCATAAAAAAGCTCAAAGTAGCTCCACACTTTCTTGGTAGTATAACAAGGGCCCCTGACATTGAAAACGAGGCATTGAGAAGTTTGTAAGTGTATGGATCGTTTATGAAAAATACAGGTTGTACCTTACGGTAGGTCTCCATGTTGAAAGTAAGTCCCTACAAAGTCCCCATGGCGGACTGTATGCTATGGGGTCCTGAGGTATACAGAAAGTTGTGTTAGTAGCCCAAAGTGTACACCTCCATGTGGAGCACAGAAAGCTATCGCCATCAGCAAGAACACCCTTTCAGCACATTGACTCATACTAGAGCTGCAAAATATATCGAAAATATCATGATGTCGCAACATACTAGCCTGGCTATCGCGACTCAGCAATGCTCTGTGAGCATTGGTCTGGCCAAGCTGTGTTGTAAACCCATTTCTCAGAAGGCGGGCTTAACCCGCCTCTTTCAAATGCCTCTGTTTGCTACTGGACGAAGCTTCAACCAATCACACCCCTCTGTCCTCTGACGTATACGCAGCGAAGGAAACTGCTTGATCCAAACAAAAACTAGTAGTAGTGCCTTTCTGAAATGCTTGAATTTCATTGGCGCCCATTCCGAGGCGCAAGCAGAAATGGTGTAGACAGGCAGCTTGGCCAGACTGACTTGCTCGCGAAATGCAAAAGCAGCGTCAGAGGCGGGATGGGCACGCCCAGGCTCGCAACATACAGTGTTGTGATACACATATCGCAAAACATGGCTTAACTGGAATAAAAAGGACATTACTGTGAAACAGCTTATACTACTGTCCCATTTATTCCATTTAAGCCATGTTACCACATATATAGATATTTCGGAAATCAAATGGAGTCTTACTGCCCTTGATATCCTCCCCATAGGCTGCACACTGGCTACAGCTTGGTGGTGAAGATTAAGCTGAGAGATGTTAAAACTGTATTTAAATATTTGTTAATTTATCTCAAAACAGTCATCGCAACATTCAGCAATGTTATCCCATATCACACATTTTTCAAATATCGTGCAGCCCTGAAAGTGATCCCAATGATATTGTTCAGCCTGTTGTTGTCGTTATAGTTGATATGTGAACGGCACCATTCACTAAACTTAAAACGATTTTTACAAAGTTATAGTTATAATTATCTTTATAGTTATCGTTCTAGGTGTTAATGGCCCTAACTCATACTACTCACTCTCAACTGTGTCAGATAAAGGAAAGTAAAAGTGTGGAGGCCTTGAGAGCAGCCATGAAGTCTGTGTCCGAGTACCTGGAGATGGCGGGCTGCAACAGAGAGGTGAAGACCTTCCTCGAGAAGTACGCCGTGCTCGATGACATGCTCAACTTTCACATGATGGTCAGAATGCAGTTGCCTTTGCAGAGGTAGGCACCTTTCGGTCCTCCTCTACAACACGTCCTCTCCACCTCAACTAAATTTTCCCAATAGAACACTAAAATAGCACTTTGGCTCAAAATTAGGTGAGGGAATTATAGAAATTTGCATGTCAATTGTCTTGCAGTCAAACCAGCTGGAAAGCTTAAAACAAGCTTGATGCAAAGGACTAATATGAATAGTTTTGGAGTGATATTTTTCTCAACCATACAACCTTCCCAGACATCCATTGGTTAGGAAACTCAACATTTTCCTTTGTGATTTTTTTTTTTTTCTTTCTAAAAAATAAATAAAACTTTGACTGTGACATAATCAAAATCACTTGTGATCTTTCCACTTTTGTTCCACCAATGAAATGTGTGTGGGTTTCAGATTTCGTGAGGGTCTGAGAACTTTGGGCCTGTACGACCAAGTCCAGATGGCTCCTGAAGCCTTCTACCAGCTATTCTGCTTCCCTCCGGAGAAGCTGTGTGCAGATTCCATGGTGGCCATGTTCTCCCCACAGTTCTCAGAGCGCCAGGAGTACCGGGAAAGGGAGGAGGTCACCTCCAAACACTGGCAACAGTTCCTGCAGGAGTGTGAGGGTGAGTGTCTGCTTTGGCAATCAAGATAAACACAGACAGACAAATAGTTATTTATTGGCAGAGATGGTGGTAACTGTTAAGGTAGCTCAGTCCAAGGAGAAAGAAAAATAAAACAAATAATTAAGAAGTAAATCATTCAAATCAGTTTAGCAGTGTTCAAGAGGACTGAAGGGAACAAGCTGTCTCAAAAGTCCAATATCCAGTGACATAGGGCTGATTTAATACCCATGACTTACCCAGGAGAGTATCAAATAGCTTACTTATCGTTCCTGAACGATGAACAGCATAAGCAGACACTACATGCACTGACTGGGGCAGGAAAACCAGAGCATTGGCTCAAGAAGAGGGGCCATACATACAGCATGCAATTTGTTATACATGGTTTTTGAGGTACAGTCTGTGCATGGTGTGGACTGGTATTAGGAAATGCATGTCTTTAGCACTCCTAAAATGCTCTGTGATGTTCATATCTGATATTGCATTAACTGATGGTATAGTGATTTGTTGAGCTTTTGACCTGACAATGGAAACCCTTATGAACTGCAGGTGTGTGTGTGTGTGTTTGTCTGTGTGTTCATGTATGTGTTTTTGTCTGTGTGTTGATGTATGTGTTTTTGTGTGTGCACATGTTGTCAGAGGGAAGATGTGCTAGCTCTCTGGAGGACGTCCTAGTGTTTGCCACCTCTTCGGACGCCGTGCCCGCCATGGGCTTTGTGCCATCCCCCACCATCTCCTTTCTGCCGGTGGCGGACCCATCCTACGCCTTCCCGCAGCGCCAGCCCGACACCAATCGCCTCCTGCTGCCCATCACGCCCTCCTACGCCGCCTTCAAGAAGAACATGGAGTATGCCGTCTGCCAGGTCACGGTCATGCAGGACTCTTAAACAAAAGGGAAAAAAAGGATGAAAATCTGGATGATTGTGTTCAGGCAGTCACCAACTTGATACTCGTTTCTCACGTTACTGTTGTGTCATTTTTACAGTGAAGCTGTTGTGTCATTGTCACAGTTGAGCTGTGTCGCTGTGCTTCACCCCAGGATGTTGCCCCTGCTGCCCCTCTCTCAGGTCATTGGGCTGTACACCTCAAACTGTTGACATTGTGCCGAATTGTGTAGCTGTGTGTAGATGAGCCGAATCTGTTCTCATCTCATTTTTTTTTTTTTTTTTTTTTACTTTTTTATTCTAAAAAAAACTTTTTTTTTTTAAATATCTGTACCTATATTTTTGTTTCCCTGTCCTAATGCTTTGCTGTCTTTTCTTGCCTTCTCCCATTTCCTGCCCTGAGTGTAAGCTATAATGTCCCTTATCGTAAACCTTTTAAACTCTTAAAGGCACAATATACAGTATGTTAACTCTTTGTCGTTGCCTTTTGTGCTCATGGTGTGGTTGGCTTCTGCAAGTTTAGCTCTTGCATTTGGCTCAATGTAAGTAACACTAAACAGCATAAACATCTATATTACATGTTATTTAGCTGAAGCTCTTACCTATACCTTATTTGGTCCATGATGTCATTAGTGCTCATTAACAGTTATGACACTGGCTTCAATGTGAATGGGATCAACAAGAATGTAGTCTTCATAATCACTCAGATGATCAGAGGAAGCCATTGTCCCAATATTTCTCTTAAGACATGTTGTGGCCACCTTTTCCAAGCATTTGAGAATTCTACCAGCTGTTATACGTGATGCCACTAAGGTAGTTGTGGATCATTCATTCAGTTACACTCAGTCTTTTTTACGGAGGATGGTTCCTGTCAGACCACAGCCTCTTTCTCGTGTGTATGTGTGTGTTTGCATTGCATTACATTACATGTGGGGTGCAAATGTCCCCTGTAAGATAGGAAGCTCAGACAAGAGGTGGTTATTGGAGACAAAATTAAGGTTTCCAAAACATTGTTTTTGTTGGTTATTTTGTTGCTAATGACAAAAACGTAAAGTGCAAAAACATTGCTTTACTGACATGTTAGTAAAGGGCTTTGTCTGGGCACAGTTAAACATTCTTTAGTTGTATTATAATCGGAGGTCCCCATAAGGATAGAAATGCAAACGTGTGTGTGTGTACATGCAGAGAGAAGATGTAGCATTAGTTCTGCAGTATCTGTTCTGACGTTGGAGGGATGTAGGCTGAAGACTCCAGCATGACAGACAGTACCCTTTCGGTCAATAGAGAGGCGATTCTTTAGCCATGTCTTTCTATTTGGTTTCTTTTTTTCCCCTTTCTCTACCTACCATCACAATATCTTCAATAAATTATTCATCAACTCTTCAATAGTATATTTAGGTGAATCACCTTTGTGTGGTAGTACAAACATGGGACCAAATAATATCAACTGCACACATACAAGTGCATAAAAGCAAAGATTACTCATATTTTAACAATTTCGTTCTACTAAACAAAATGATGGGTGGGGAAAAGAAGCCTGCAGTAACACTGCCTCTGTTGCTTTGACGAAAAAGCACTGTGGCTCTGTTCTATACTAGGTGCCTTTTTTAGAAAATTGCCTATGCCTAACATTGGAGAAAACACTCTGCCCTTCAGATGTTATGATTCTTAAAAAATGAAAAGCTAACTGACATAAGTTCTTTAAATCAGTCAGAATGAAGTCTGGCAAAATGTCTGAATAATATTTTTGTCCAATGTCCAAATCTCTTCAGCAAATAGGAACAGTTACATAAACAACAGTAAGGTTTTGCTGAAAGAAATACATTTTATTATTAGGCCTGCTATTGCCAACTGTTAGCCAAGCTATGCTCATCACATTTATTTATAAAGGCTTGCACATTATCATGCACAATTGTCATGTAATGCTCTGTACATTTTATGCTTACAGCAGGTTACAGTAGAATACAGTGAGGCTGTATCTTGTGTTGTTATCCATCTTGATATAATTTCTATCCTAATGATACCATCCTGTCTAATGAGAATAATTTTGACCGAGTGAAATGCTCCACAGATTCATAGTTTTTGTACTGGACCTTACGTTATCAACAGATGTCAGTGTGTCCCAGTAGTAGTTTCACTTTGTCGTTTATCCAAATGAGCGAGGGTGTGCATTGAACATCGCAGTATATCGCTGCCACGTCATCCACCGCCTCGTCACTGCATAAACAGTAAAGATGGCTGCCTCCGTGCGGGAGAAACAGACAGGTCTGTTGACGATTTATACATCATCTTTACGAGATAAGTGTGACTATCTATGAGCGACATCATTTATACGAATATATATACGAATATGGTTGTCCTGTTTATTCCTTTATCAAATTTATTAGCAAGGGGTAACTAGCAAAGACCAGAAAACGTATAGAACATGTAGCAGCTAACTGTACAACCTAGCATCAGATACTTTGGTGACCAAACTACATTACAAAAAGTCTTGTTGGTCGGTTCAGTTCTTATCAGGTTAAAGTAATCCGGAGAATATAACTTCGTTAACACTGCCGGCCTGGAAATATTTGTCCTATTGTGTTGTTGCTGGAGATACTGTCTGTAGATTAACATGTACCGGTGAATACCCCAACATTAGGAGCTATTACCATTTGCATAGGCCAAATATAGACGTCAAATGAAATAGATAGGTAACTGATTTGTTGCCTCGCTAGGTTTGTTAATTTAGTTGCTTGTGTAATGTTTTAACGGTGCTGTGACTCGTTGTTTTGCGTTTGACATGTTCTTAAGTGTTCTAACGTTAGCATTGGTGCTCTAACCAGCATCTACATCAGTGGTTGACACATGACGAGGGTGATGATACAAGATTGACTGTTAAAACAAGGCCGATTTTGTGCAATGGATCGAGTAGGCTGTTGGTGTTGCGTTTTCCAGACTTTAGCCAGAAGTCGGTGATAATGTAGCGTTCGGTTTCTCAATTACCAAAGACCTTGAATCTGAGCAGATAAGGCGATGAAGCATCACATGCTGCCTTGCCCGCCCATGTCGCTGTCATAACATATGGCATCTTTTTCTGTGCAGTTGCTCTGAAGCGGATGTTAAACCTAAATGCCCCTATTCTGAAAAACACTGCAGCCGAACCAGTATGGAAGGTAAAGTACTGCACGGCTACAGAATCCCTGTCAAGTTTATATGCAGTTAGTGCAGTTATGCCCAGCTGGGAAATCTGCCCTGTGTTCTTCCAACTACAGTATTTTCTCAGGCATCCATTCAAGATGGATGATGGTAGTCCTGGAAGTTAGTCTTTATCATTTCTGAAGTGTAGTAATTACTGAGTAATGCATTTTTGGTGGCTCTGGAGCCTGGAGAATAGGTCTTTTCAACCATATTGTGAAGACTTGCATTAATGCATTTGACTTTGTTGTTTACTTCTGTCAGATTTTAATCTACGACCGCTTTGGGCAAGACATCATCTCCCCACTGCTGTCTGTGAAAGAACTAAGAGACATGGGAGTCACTTTACATCTGTAAGCATCTCTTAAAACAACAGCAGCACTGCTCAGACCAAAAAAATGCATGTTTTGTAGCTACACATTTTCAGTGGAGGGTAATAGTATTTTTTGTCACGATTAATGTAGCATGTCAATTATTTTACATAGTTCCTTGAATTGATTTATTTATTTGGGTATGCTTCTTCTCCCAGTCTGCTGCATTCAGATCGCGACCCAATCCCAGATGTCCCTGCCATCTACTTTGTCATGCCCACAGAAGAGAACATTGACAGGATATGCCAGGTATGTTTTTTAGGCAATGGCAGGTCCTCTGGCTTCTTCAGGAAGATTGTGAAACAGATCAATACGTGGCACAGATTACAGAGGACAATATTCCTGCTAGCCTATGTCAATATGTCCAGTTCTAATATAGGCATGTGTTGTAGGTATTAGAACTTGTTTGAGAATGTTACACTAAAGCATAACTCAGTGATTTGCCCCGTCCACTGTGAGTTCTGGACTAATTAGACTTTCTTATGTTCTGAGTAAATCTCAATAAGTAAGGGCCAGGAAGGCTTAGGCTTGGCCATTAGGGCTCTAGTAATTGCCTCAACTGGTCACTCACTGTGGTGTCGTTTGACATCAAGTAAATGACTCAGGCCTCATTTCCACCGACTTGAGCGTGTACAGCGCGTATTCGTGTACAATAGGTTTGTATAGACACAGAATACGCTCAGATCACGCATGCGGTGGAAATGGTCTAATCTGTTAACGTGCATTCTAAACAAATACGGACAGAAAACGGGCACGTGCTGTACACGCAGAGTGTTTGGTGGAAATGAGCCCTTAGGGCTCATTCACACCAATTTGACCATATACAGCGCGTAACCGTGTTCAGCGCGTGAGCGTATTTGCATTCACACCGGACATGTCTGTGTATACAGCGCGTGAGTGGGAATTCAGCTGCCAGTCCCGTCTTTAAATGCACTTGGCCAGTGTCTTTAAGTACACATAGCTGTTGATCTCTCACTTTAATAAACACAATATGTGTTTCTCTGTTTTTTTTTTCCTTACTTTAAATGTTGTTTAGAAAGCATCACTGCACTTATAGTGCAGCTTGACACTTTAATAAGGCCAATGGAATATTTGACATCGTTCTAAATCATGTAGGCTGATTATTGTCAAAGCCTTTATTCACTCCGGGTACAAAAAAAAGCGTACGCGTTTTAACCCCTTCCATAAAGTTATGATAAACTCTACCTCTTTGGCAACAGTCACTTTGTCCTACCTCGGGTAAATAAATTATTAAATGTAGTGACTTATGGACCTCAGTTTTGCCCAGTGGCTTGTTGACCTTAGATTTATCAAACCAAATAACACTAAATGACAAGAACGAGGTTGCTGTTTTTTATAGCTCGAGTGGTCGACAGAAGACTGGCGATTGATGCTCTTACTGTATTGAGAATACTCCGAAGAAGAAATCTTCAGCAAAGTCTTGCTTCTTCCTATTAAGAACATAAAAGTCCCACCACTATTATACCTACAACATGTTTGATTGGACAGTGTGACAACTTTACAGATATTTGCAGTCTGTGTTAGGCTGCGTAGGCTGAGCACTGCACTTGTAGTGCAGATCAGATATGACAAGGTCCCTATCGATAGCTTTCCAGCATTTGTTTAATGCAGTTGTAAGCGAGTGGAAATATTTTGCAGACGGTTGTGAGGTTTTTGAGGTATGCCCTGTGTTAATACATGCATTGATAGCACAGGTGACATGAATTTCATAGTTGTGTCATAGCTTTCAATAGGATTTTGTCTGAATACGCTCACATCACGCGCAGAAAAATAGACTCGGTTTCTATTCTCTAGTTGCAGCCCGTATTCTGAGCGTATTTACGGACAGAATACGCTCAGAGCACGCGTGCGGTGTGAAGAGTCTAATTTGTTAACATGCATTCTAAACGAATACAGACAGAAAACAGGCAAGTGCTGAATACGCAGAGTGTTTGGTGTGAATGAGCCCTTAGGCCTGATTCACACCGACTTGAGCGTGTACAGCACGTATCCGTATACAATATGTTTGTATAGGGACAGAATACGTGCAAATCACGTGTGCGGTGTGAACAGTCTAATTTGTTAACATGCATTCTAAACGAATACGGACAGAAAACGGGCACGCGCTGAATACGCAGAGTGTTTGGTGTGAATGAGCCCTTAGAGGAAAGAACGTCAGCAGTTGAAATTGAAATCAGTTTCATTTTGACATATTAATGGTTTCACACCACCACCACCATCACCACCCCCCACCCCTACCTCAAGGACCTGCGGAATCAGCTCTACGAGTCCTACTACATGAACTTCATCTCGGCCATCTCCAGGAGTAAGCTGGAGGACATCGCCAGCGCCGCCCTGTCTGCAAACGCTGTGACTCAGATAACCAAGGTCAGTCCTTCAGGGTTACTACCTTTACTGCTGTAGTGGAGGCGGGGGGATAATCCCCCTTTATGCAGCGCAGAGGAACGCTCTGTAACATTGAGGTCTATGACGCCACATAACGCTAGAATTTCACAGAATATTTAAAAGCCTTATTTTTCTGAGCAATGGATGTACATTTTAGACATGGTATCATGATCTCTAAAACCCCCTGCCCATTTAAGGAAAATGTCGTGATAGCATGACACTCCACTCCAGTGAAAATCTACTTTAAGTCAGGTGTGCACTGAGTTTATTTTGAACTATATTAGTGTGCGGTACTATATACTACGCCTGTTTATGCAGCCCGAAGCTGATCCCCACTTCGCTCCCATACACATGAACTACAATGAAGTATCTTGCTCTGCCTACCTAGCCTGGTAAACCCGCCCCTCGTACTTCATTTCATTTTGTACAGAGGGTCTGGACCCGAATCTCTTGAGGGTCATTTAGTCGGCCCCAGCAAGACCGATCTAATCAGCGAACAGAGGGTGTCTTCGTTAGTGGTGACGTTGACCTTGTGTGCTACATTTGAATTGTAGTGTGTAGGTAGAGTAGAGTACAGTTACTTTATTGATCCCGAAGGAAATTAAGTTGTCCAGTAGCACACACATAATACACATCGTAAAAACAGATCAAACATCTGCATTCATACAGCATTCACTAAACTGAGGGGAGGGAAAGAAAAAAAAGTAAAGATAATAAGAAATCCACGAGGTAGGAAGTGTCGTGATAAGGTGCTTTGCAGTAGCTCAAGTAGATACATTACATTGACCCAGTAAAATTGTCCAGTGTTATAGAAGAGTCCTTAAGTGCAGTAGTTATCAGGGTAGTGCAGTATATTGTTGTCCATAGTAGTATAGCAGTCACCACCAGGGACAGCATATGAATGAGTGTGTGTGTGTGTGTGTGTGTGTGTGTGGGCTCAAGCACTCCAGTCCATGATGCTCAGCTACTTCTGTGTGTTGTTATACAGCTGTATGGCCCTGGGTACAAAGGACCCGTCTGTCCTGCAGGAGAGGGGCCGCCTGGTTTTCAGTCTCTTAAGTGCTCCTCTCACCTGGTCAGCAGTGACTGTGGGTGGTGGATGTCTGGGGTCCATAGCAGAGGTGGACGGATGGGTGTGGGGGGTCCGTAGGCGGAGGTGAGGGGGTGGGGTGGGGGATCCGTGTGCGGGGGTGTGGGGGGTGGTGTGTGTGAGGGGAAGGTAGGCTAATTGCATACGTGATGACCAGGCGTTAGTGATTGGGTAAAGGCAGCGGCTTGTTTTAAACTTCAGCAGAGTCCACACCTCTCGGAAGAAATCGTTTCTGACGGTGTCTGGTCCAGACCCTCTGTACAAAATGAAATGAAGTACCAGGGGCTGGTTTACCTGGCTAATGCCTACCTACCATCTTTTGTGGAAATGCTCAGGACCATAGAGCTGAATAGAATACTAGAGTAGACACAGGCGCACTGCTCATGGCAATCGTGGCCGCCATTTTGCGACTGCCGGCCGGGAATCCTAGCCCTCCCAGTGCTGAGTAAGGGACACAAATATCGATTTGTATAATAAATTGATATTTTATCTAGCTAGTATATTCATTGTTGATCTGTATGTGTCATTTTATACTAATGACAGGTCATATTGTGTCTGAGCCTGTGAGGTGGTGTCTGAGCCTGTGCCAGTCATTTCAGTGTGCATATCCCTTGTTTGCATCCAGGGCTCATCATACAAAGCTGAAAAATATTCCTCATCCTCATTTTAATGTATTTATTCATGTCATTTTTAAAATCAATAAACATGTTTTCAGTCTTTGAATCTCTTCAAATCTGAATACACATCTTAATATTTTCTATACTAAGAACATGAGGAATTACCTACTGATGAAAATATTACATTTACATTACATTTACATATATACGCGCAGCTAATAGAAATAATAAATCACCAATTTAATTAATGATGTGTTGCTTAACGTTGTAATTATCGTTTTCTTTGATACGATTTACGTACATATAGAGTCAGGCATTTCAAATATCATCATTGTATAGTGTGTCAGTGGATATTTTCACAGAACAAAGCCGTTTTTAACAGAGGTGGGTCCATTCTACGCTTATTTACATTGAGTGCCTAGCACACGCAAGATGGCGGCCGCGTCGGACGTTTTCCTGTGTGGTCAGCCAATGCCGTGTCCACTCTAGTATTCTATTGAGCTCTATGCTCAGGACCATTTACCTGTGGGCTTCATGGTCTTAGCACCCACCTGCCCCTAGCCAATAGATTTTGCACATCTGTAATTGGTCAATGTCAGTATCAATGCTAGTTTATTCACTTGACACTTGACTAAAGCTCTGTAGATTACAAATATTAGTATAAAAAAGTAAAGTATAAAAAAAGTAAAGTATAGTAATATAAAGTAATCATAGCAATACAGTAATCACAGCAAACTGTAAAACAGATTTTAACATAATATGAGTAAAAACATATATCAGTATCAGTTAATAAAAATTGATTTCCTTCTAGGTATTTGATCAATATTTGAACTTCATCACCCTGGAAGATGACATGTTCATCCTGGCCAATCAGAGCAAGGAGATGATCTCCTACCACGGTGAGCAGTGCACTTAGGTGTATTATCTGTCTGGCTTGATTTACAAAGGAGTTTGTTTGTGTGTGTGTGTGTTGGGGTAGGGGGAGGGATGCACATTACTACAATTGAGAATGTGCTCTGACCACCATGTCAAAGAGCCTGGCTTTTTGGCCTTGCAGTCAGAGTGCATGTACGTTAGCCTGGAGATCCGGGTTCGAGGCCAGGTGGGGGGAATGCTCTCGCTCTATCTCTTGGGGTTATTTGAATGTTTTTTTAGTGTTTAGATAAATATTTCTGCATATCTTTTGGTCCACACTCTCTCTCACAGCAATTAACAAGCCAGATATAATGGACACAGACATGGAGATCATCATGGACACGATAGTGGACAGCCTCTTCTGTTTTTTTGTGACACTAGGTGAGTGTCACAAAATCTCTCCATCTCTCTCTCCCTCTGTGTCTTCTTTTCTCACTGTCTACAGCGATCCTCAAACACACATTCTAAGTTGTCTACTTTCTGTGGAAGCATTTGGAATAAGCTGGCCTGTTCCACTCATGTGAACACACACATACACACACACACACACATATACACACTCTCTCTCACTCTCTCTCACTTTCTCTCTGTGCCTCTCTCTCTGTCTGTCTCTCTCTGTCTGTCTCTCCGTCTCAGTCTGCTAACACTAATAACATTACAGTCTGTCTGAACACACACACATACAAGCAAAACCTCTGTCTCTACCTAACAATCTCTTTAA
>CM050205.1:19447500-19480000 GCA_027475355.1 Coilia nasus
GTCCAATCTCCCATTCTGCCTCCCTCTCTGTCTCCCTCTCTATCTGTCTGCCCCTCTCTCTCTCTCTCTCTCCCTTTCTCCCTCTCCTTCCCTCTCTCTCTCTCTCTTTCTGCCTGTCCTACTCTGCAGTTTCCAGAGGCCCTTGTTCGTCCTTGTGGACCGCAACCTGGACCTGGCCACTCCGCTTCATCACACATGGACGTACCAGGCCCTCATCCACGACGTCCTGGTAAGCAGCCTGCACAATGGAGGAGAGCCCAGAAGGAGAGAGAGACAGAGAGAGAGAGAGAGAGAGACAGACAGGGAGAGAGAGACAGACAGGGAGAGAGAGACAGACAGACAGACAGACAGACAGGGAGAGGGATAGAGAGAGAGAGACGGAGGCAGAGAGGTGCAGAGTGCAGAGGGAGGCGAGTGTAGATAGGGATGAGGGAGGGAGAGAGAGAGAGAGAGGGAGAGAGAAAGAGGGGGTGGTGTTTTCTCTGAGAAAATGGACGGGAGTACAAGGAGAAGAGGAGAGAGAGGAGATGGAAAGAGAGGCTGGAGTCGGACGGCAGGCGGTAAGGAGAGAAGGGATGGGAGCTGGGAAATTGCGCTCATGCTCTCTCTCCCTTCCTGTCTCTCGCTCCCACACTACTCTCTCGCTCTCTCTCTCTTTCTCTCTCTCTCTCCCTCCTCTCTCTGGCTCTCACACACTCGCTCGCTTTCTTCCTCTCTCTCTCCCTCCCCTCTCTGTCTCTCACACGCTCTCTTGCTTTCACCCTCTCTCCATCCCTCTTTCTCTCTCCCTCTCTCTCTCCCTCCCCTCTCTGTTGCTCTTTCTCCCTCTCTCTATCCTTCTTTCTGTCTCCCTTCCTCTCTCCTTCCCCTCTGTTTCTCTCACTCTTTCTCTCTCTCTCTCTCATCCTTCTCTCTCTCCTCCCTTGCTATTTCTCTTTCTTTATTTCTTCTCTTTTTCCCCCCCTTTGCCAGGAAATTTTGCTTGTGCTCTCTCTTCCTATCTCTCTCCCTCCCCTCTCTGTCTCTCGCTCTTTGTCTTTCTCTTGTCCTTCTCCCCCTCTCTTTCGCTCTCTCTCTCATTCCTCAATTGCTCTGTCTCCCCTTTTGTGTCTTCTCTTTCTCCTTCTTTTGCCAAGAAAATTTCGCTTGTGCTCTCGCTCCCTGTCTCTCGCTCTCTCTCACTTTCTCTCCCTCTCTCCTTCCCTCTGTCTCTGTCCTTCCCTCCACTCTCTGTTTCTGTCTCTCTCTTTCTCTTGTCCTCTCTCTCTCTCTCTCTCTCTCTCTGTCTCTCTCTGTCTCTCTCTCTCTCTCTCTCCCTCCCTCTGGTCCTGGCTCCCTCGTGAGTGTTCCTGTGTTGGCCGGCAGCCCCCCAGGGGAAGCAGAGGATCACATCCACACACAGCCAGCACCCCCAGTGGAAAATTCCCATAAAGAGCCTCCTCTTCTCTCCTCCGCTTTCCGAGTCCCGTTCTCATCCATTCTCATCATCGTACGGGACACCGGTCCTGACTCTGGAGAGCCCGTGTGTGTCTCCGCGGTTACGGGCGGTCCGGAAGGACGGGTGACGGGCCACAGGCAGCTCCAATAGCCCTTTGTGTTTCTCCGGGGGCCAAGGGCCAGCACAGGCAGCGGTGGGAAGCGCGTGACAATGCGTGTTATTATTGTTATTTTTATTGCCTCTCATCTTTTTTAATGGGCTGTAAGGCGATAGCGGAAATGGGGGCAGGCCTCTGCGGGGTGGCGGTGGTTGGGGGGGGGGGGGGAGGTGTGGAGAAGCGTTTTGTGCCAAACACCAAGTGCAGCACACAGGCTGAGGTATCGGGGTTACAGTGTCCACGTGCACACCTCAGCCACACACACTCATACACATACTCACACACTCACTCACACAGATTCACACACATACTCGTACACACTCGTACACACACACACACTCACTCACTCACTCACTCACTCTGTCACACACACACACACTCTCACCCACTCACTCTGTCGCACACACGTACACACACACACACACTCACTCTCACCCACTCACTCACACTCTCTCTCTCACATACATACACAAACATGCACTCATTCTGTGACATGCATAAGTAATCATTTGCTAAGTTACACACAAGCACACTCACTCATGGATATACACACACAAACATGCACTCACTGTTTCATACACACACACACACACATACACAAACACACAAGTAATCACATGCCACATTACACACACTCGCACTCACGCGCGCGCACACACACAAACACACACACACTCAAATAGTGACTTAGGTAATCATAAACACACACACTCCCAAGCACAAAGATCTTTTTGTCCCAGTTAGGGGAAATCGTGGCCACCCACTGCCTCTCAATGACTGAAATCAACAATATTATTTGTACAGGGTGTTTGAAATCAACAATATTATTCGTGCAGGTTGTTTGCCATACAGATGGAAATAGGCAAGTTTGACAGACAGCATTGCATATGGATGCCAGCATGAGGTCACGGCTGTCAGTAGGCAGGTTTGCACTGTAACTGCAGTGTGAAAGTGTGTTTTTGGGAAAGTGCGATATCTGATTTCTAGCTTTCTCCACTCCATAGACAGAGGATGACAGATCCTAGATCAACACTTGTCTCTACACAGAGAAGCCTCATACAGCCAAGCACACACTTGATGGGATAGTGTGTGTGTGTGTGTGTGTGTGTGTGTGTGTGTGTGTGTGTGTGTGTGTGTGTGTGTGTGTGTGTGGTGGAGAGCTGTATGTCTGCCAGTTCCTTGCTGATTGACGTGTGGTTGTAAGTGTATAGACTTTTTAGAGTCTATTTATCTAAAGTGCCTCAAAACTAAGTTAACATTGGATGTGGATACCATACACATTGAAGCCCTAACTCCATCAGCAACTTGCTGTGCCACTTTTTGTTCTAGGTAGATTGTTATGTGTGTGTGTGTGTATATGTGAGTGTCTGTACTTCTCCAAATGTGTGTCAAATTATGGAAGTGTGTGTAATGAGATGTGTGTTTGTGTCAGGGCTTCCATTGTTTCAGTTACAGGTTTAGATGAATACATGTATGCCCACACCTCAGTGTGTGTGTGTGTGTGTGTGTGTGTGTGTGTGTGTATGTATGTATGTTTGTATGTATGTGTGTGTGTGTTTTAGGCCTTGTATTTTCCAGTTCTGGCTAGATGAATATACATGTGTCTGCATACCTCAGTGTTTCTTAAAGTGTGTGCGTGTGTGTGTGTGTAGGACTTCCATCTGAACAGAGTGAACATCGAGGAGGCGTCAGGGACAGAAGCGTCCCCTGCCGGGGCGCGACCCAAAAAGAAAAACAAGAAGAGTTACGACCTCACGGCCGCTGACAGGTTCTGGCAGAAACACAAGGGCAGGTGAGCGCAGCATACACATACACATACACACACGTCTGCATTTCTGTCCTTATGGGGTAGTCCCATTGACTCCCACACTGTGCCCAGACCAAACCCCCATCACTAACCCTAATGCCGCCTGCACACTACATGCGGTATGTGACTCCGGATTCCACAATACGCCACCCCATGGACATCGTACTATCTCACAAAATGTTTCAGAACACAGGTCAGAATGTTCGGATAGGCGGACGGATCGGAGAAGCTCATTAGCCGCATTCACATTCCGGAGCCGGGCCGGCCCGGGCCTTTAGGGGCCACCCTCGGTGCTTGTAGCCCCAGGGCACTAGCCCCATGACCTGAGAGCTGTTGTGTTCACACTCCCTGACTACTAGACCCTCTGGGTTACGCCCTCGTTTGCGAAAACGTCACTGATACAGCCCATTTTCAAGCAGGATAGGCGGGCAATTCAGTAGCAGCAGTAGAAGAAAGTAGAAGGCGATTATACAACTACTGCCAATATCTCTGACTGCAAATACTTCTTTGGAAGATAATAGACGCCATGAGGGATTTTATGTCGGCAGCTGCACACTTCAGCACTGCGAAACTGCATTAAAAAAGTAGCCTAAAATGACACAAGGCAATGTTATAGGCCTAGTCATTTGTTTGTTCCAATGAATTTGACAAGGAGTCATTTAATCCACTGCATCACGGTGGGCAATTGAAATGTTACCAGCCAAGCATTCACCACCAGCCACGAGACATATAGAGAATGTAGAATTAAGCTTGCTTGAGTAAAAGCAATTCAGATTTATTTTATGTAGGGAAGGGAGATTGGTTTGTTATACCATGTCTTTATATCCGTAGTTTTTTATGCTTCTCGCGAATTTGCCGGGCTGTTGTTTGCTGAAATGTCCAACTTCCTCGTTTCTGCAAACCTAGTCGTTTTTTTTTTTTTGATTCACGTCATCTTCTGCCCAGACCACAGGGAGAGCACGTATATATTCAGCTGACCAGAACTGGAGATCCTTCTTTTTCATATTCTTCAGTAACAACAGTAATACAGGTGCAGATAATACTCATGCCATCTTCGCTTTATTTTGCTTTCAAATGTTGACCCCGCCCTGACCTTGACACCGCCTCTAGACCCCGTTTAGTCCCTGTAGGACCATCGTTTTGGTTGGGCCAGAAATCGCGGGCTACTAGCACCCAGGACAACCCCTGTAGGCCCGTGTTAGCACCTCCCCCTGAAGGTGTGAAGCCACTTAGCACCGGTACACCTGTGTCGGCTCGGGTTTGTCCCGGTAATGGGAACCCCGCTATTGTGGCCGCTCTGGTCAGAAAGTTTTATACGACCTGTTCTGTGACGGGTTTCAAGAACATAAATAGGAAAGCTGCGGCATGGGATGAAGTGGCAGGGACAGTAAGAATAGTTTGAAGCATTTAGTCGATGTCATTGTAATCTTGATAGGCTATAGCGAACCGTGTCTGACATATCAAATACAATCTCTATTGAACACGTGAATGATTTGTGTCATAGTAGGATGTATGTGCAAATTATAATTATAATTATATAATACCATATAATTATATTAGGATGACAATATCTTGTACAGCGAGAAGCAAATGAATGACATTTGTTTATCAGCACCATAGCAACAACAACTTCCTGTCGTACTACCGTGCCCTGACCGTGCCGGAGGAGTTCGAAATTTTAAACGCATGCGGAGGGCCTCGGATACGGTATTTCTTCCGCACCACTCTTGACCGGAGCTGCTTGCATGCGGAATGCGAATCTCCACTAACAATGACTGTTGTATCGGAGCCGTATCTCCGCATGTAGTGTGCAGGCGGCATAACCTGTCAGTAAAGCAGTGTTTTGTCACTTTTTGTTTTATCAGTAACAAAATAACAAGAAAACCATTGTTAGTGAACACAGTTTGTTCCCCACAAATCACCCTTTGTCTGGTTTTCCTGTCTTAAGGCCCTTCCACACCAAAGCGGATTCTCTGCAATTTTCGGAGCGAATGTCCGCACGGAATTTTGCTAATTAACAAACACACCTGTTCCAGTGAGGCTGTGCACATTGAAAGGCGAAATTTACTGGGCGGAAAAAAATATCGGACAAGTCCGTTTTGAAGCGAAAATTCACCAGCGCAAAAATGTGGCTGACCAATCAAAATATGATTTACAGTGGTCCCTCTATAACCCGCGATAGGCGAAATCCGCGAAGTAGTCAGCTTTATTTTCTACAATTATTATAGATGTTTTAAGGCTGTAAAACCCCTCACTACACTTATACACTTTTCTCAGACAGGCAAAGTTCACACTTGCAAACATACAGCACTTCAGAGTCACACAGCTAGCGGTGGAAGATTTATGTAAATTTTACAAGCTGAGCGCATTCTGTACTGTACAGGAGATTGCATGCACTAAAAAATCCGCGAAACAGCGAGGCCACGAAAGGTAAACCGCGATATAGTGAGGGACCACTGTAATTGTTCTACTATAACATGACTGAATGTAAAGCAAAGATGGAAAAACCATCTCATCAACCTCGTCAGCCAGCAGCCGGTTTTATATGACAAGAGTCGTGACGATTACCGTTTTTGCAGCGCTCACGTCTCTGCTTCCCCATCTCCGCCAGTTTGTGCTCTGGCCCGTCTATTTCAATGGTGCGTCATGCGCAGCTACAGGTGCAGGTGTGAACATGTTTTGGCGACAAGCTGATTCTTTCTGATCTAAAGATGTCTAAAATCCATATTTGATTAATATGGCAAGTTCGTCTGTAAATTTTTAAAGAATGTTAAGCTAACGTAGCAAGACGCACCACTGAAATAGACTAGGCCTGAGCGCAAACTGGCGGAGAAGGGGAGAGAGAGACTTGTGCCCTTTTTACCATCTGTGTCGTTACGTGGAATTCAGACAGTCATGTCAACTAGGCTACATTTTGGGAAAACTGTGCGAAATAGAACGCGGAATATAAAAAAAACGTACCACACCTGGTATGTACAGCTGTGCGGAATTTTCGTGCGGATTTTCGCATTCGCTTTTTTCCACATTTCCGCACCGCAATCCGAATCCACCTTGGTGTGGAAGGGCCTTTAGTGGGGACATTTGTGCCCCATATGTGTAGCTTTACCAGGGGCACATACATGTAAACACACACACATGCACACACGCACGGTCAGAGGCAAGCACGTGCATAGAGACACACACACGTGCACACACATACACACCAATACATTCTCACACACACACAGTATTTAGATGATTCAGGTTTACGTGGCTATTTAGGGGATGTCACAGGCAATCACTGCTGACGGAATGGATGTTTTCCTTTTGCGGTGACGATAGATTGAATTTCTCTTGTCAGTAAGTGGACAATGAGATGCACACCTACGCAGCCAAAGATCTTACCAGAAAAAAAAACAAGAGGAAAACAAAAAGGAGCAAAGAGAAAAAATGGGGAAAAAATCCGAATCCGCCTTGGTGTGCAAGGGCCTTTAGTGGGGACATTTGTGCCCCATATGTGTAGCTTTACCAGGGGCACATACATGTAAACACACACACATGCACACACGCACGGTCAGAGGCAAGCACGTGCATAGAGACACACACATGTGCACACACATACACACCAATACATTCTCACACACACACAGTATTTAGATGATTCAGGTTTACGTGGCTGTTGCTGACGGAATGGATGTTTCCCTTTTGTGGTGACGATAGATTGAATTTCTCTTGTCAGTAAGTGGACAATGAGATGCACACCTACGCAGCCAAAGATCTTAACAGAAAAAAAAAAACGAGGAAAACAAAAAGGAGCAAAGAGAAAAAATGGGGAAAAAATCGTTCAGTCATCTGATGGGAGTGTGTGTGTATGTGAATAATAGCTGTGTTCTGCCATTCCGGTAAAACAATATTTTTGGCGGTTGTTTTAGAGTCCTAAGTGCATGTTTACACATCTGGTGTGTGTGTGTGTGTGTGTGTGCGTCTGTCTGAGCGTGTGTGTGTGTGTATTAATATTTGCCGGGGTGTCCCATTAGTCCGTTCCCAGAGGTGGCGGAGTCTGTCCAGGAGGAGTTGGACACATACCGGGCCCAGGAGGACGAGGTGAAACGTCTGAAAAGCATTATGGTAAGCCCCCCCCAATCAGCACCCTCCTCTCCCCCAATTGTCACTTCTCACAGTCCAGCAAAACCCCAAAAACACTCTTCTGCCCATCTCAGCCCCAGCATCCATCCAACCGTTTAAGCGAGCACTTGCTGCCTATTGTTTGTTTAGAGAGGCAACATTTCTGTGGTCATTAGGTCCGGGCTCGCTCTCAAAGAGGCCCTGTCACAGGCAATCACTGCAGACGGAATCGATGTTCCCCGTTTGCGGTGATGGCAAATTTAATTTCTGTTGTCGGTAAGTGAAACAATGAGATGCACACATGTGCAGCCAAAGGTCTTACCGCTCAAAAAAAAAACAAGACAAGAGGAAAACAAAAGTGAGAAAAAAAGGGGGAAAGAGAGGAGATCTTCTGGGCCTCGGGGGAGATGTGTCTTTGGCAGGCGTCCACCGGTGTTTCAACAGGCCCACTGTCTTCACCGGCCCTCTTAAATTCTGCCACCAGGACTCGCTCGCTATTTTCACCCTCCAGTTCTGGGAAGAGGGGAGGACTGGAGCGGAGCAGAGTGGAGCGGAGTGGAGTGGAGTGGGGAGGAAGCCAGACAGCTTTAGCGCTGTCTCTTTCTCTGCAGGCTGCACACTCATGAATTTCCAAGAAAAATGTTGCAATGCGCAACTGCATAGGGGCCAAGACCTGAAAAGCTACAGCCACTGATTGGGCTGAAAGATTATTCACGCATGAACTCGACTTGGTCAGTCAGTGTGCACCCCTGACCTCCTGATGCAGTGTGCTGATTGGCTGAAATTGTGTGATGCTCAGTCCGAGCCAGGCTGTTTGTTTCCCTTGTATACTCTGTATGAACACCGGAGATTGAGAGTGCCACACCTGACCTTTAATACCTCGTCTAATCTAAAGCATTTTACAATTTAAGAGTCTATAGAATTTTAATCATTAGAAAGTTGATTGAATTTGATGATATAAAGAACCTTGTGGATTTTAATATTATATTAAACTGTCAAATGTTATGATTTAGATAATCTGATGCATTCTTAGATACAATGTGCAGAATTTTAAATATCTGTAGACTTTTTTGTCTTCAAGATAAGTAGAGTTTCTAGGCTTTGATGAAGTAAGGGCTGGCTGGATTTTGCTGAATTCCTTGTGTAGCCTGTGACTAAAGGCTGTTGTCTCCACCTTGGCTTGGCTTGCAGGGGCTGGAAGGCGAGGACGAGGGTGCCATCAGCATGCTGTCTGATAACACGGCCAAGCTTACCTCCGCCGTGAGGTGAGAGCAACACTCACTGTTCTTCATCCTGACAGATCAGTACCACACCACTCCCACCCCACCATCGCACACATGCACGCACACACACACACACACACACACACACACACACACACACACACACACACACACACAGACCTGCGTACACAACCACACACACACACACACACACACACACAGACAAAGACCTGTGTGCACACATGCATGCACACAACACACGCACAGAGACCTGCATGCACGCACGCACGCGCGCACACACACACACACACGCACAATGAATATGTGCCCAAGGTTCGAGACAGCCTGTCAAACCTAGGCCAGGAATAGCTGACTTCACCTCGCTGGCGCACTGCGTTGGGGAAGTGGCCTTCATGGAGACATGCAGTGCTGAGCAGCGTGCTGCAGTTTGTCTCCCCCTTCACAAAATGTTCTTGGACGCAGAGCAAGGGTTTCTTCAGAGGTGATGGTTTCTGTGACTATACCCTCTCCAAATCTGCCTCGTTTTAGACAAAATAGTGGCCCCGCGGTTGTTCTCTTGACGTGAAGACACATTCATTTTCAATGGGAGCCAAGGACAAAGCTGAGAATTTTTCCGATGATTGGGCCCGCTAGGATCGAAACTACATTGATGTAAGCATACGTTGTGGCTAGACCTGTCAGATCCAGTCCCTCCTTGTCCCTGTCTCTTCACTCTGTCCCCATCCAGATGTGAGGAGGTGTTGACAAGCGTTCCCCATGGCACACACGCACTGGATGTCTGTAGCCCCTTCGGTCCCTGAGCAGATAGCTTCTGTCATGTCTGAGAGCTGTGGATGCTGCTGGAAGCCCACATGTGCTCTGTTGGCCCGCAAATGTATGGCCACATTGTCAGTCACTTTTGTGGAGTTGTGTGGTTTCTTCTTCACAATTTATTTGTGTGTGTGTGTGTGTGTGTGGGTACGTGTGTTCACACAGTTCCCTCCCAGAGCTCCTGGAGAAGAAGAGGTTAATCGACCTTCACACCAATGTTGCCACAGCAGTGCTTGACCACATCAAGGTAAACACCCATGCAAACAAACAAACACACACACACACACACACACCTACTCATACATACTATCTTTGTCACAAGCCCACTCATACACCTAAACACAAACTTTCACTCACACGAATACACACACGGGACTTACACACACACACAGAACAGTAACACTCCCCATTTTTAATGCGTATATAAAAATACTCCTACTGGGCCTTCTGTTGTGTTTCTCAGACGCGTAAGTTGGACGTTTACTTCGAGTACGAGGAGAAGCTGATGAGCAAATCCACACTGGACAAGTCCCTGCTGGACATCATCAGCGACCCTGACGGTATGTTAGCCTTAGGTCAAAGAACACGCATGCACACACAGGCATTAGTCAACATTGGCTAGTCAACATTAGGTCATAATCGGCTACACACATACACACACACACACGGGTTAGATGAAATGCTAAAATGTGCTTAACGCAAGGCAAAAGGGAAAGGGAGTGTGGCGGTAACTGATGGCGGCTTACACAAACAGACAGAAACACACGCAGACACACACACAGGCGCACACACACTCCCACAGACACACACACTCACACAGGATTAGATGAGATGCTAAAATGTGCCGAACGCATAACAAAAGGAGAAGGGAGTGTGGCTGTAACTCATAAAAATGGTGACGGCTGGGCACGGCTCCCTGAACCTGAGACCCGGTGGAGGAGATTAGCGTGTTCCTGTGCGCGGCCTAAAGAGGCCCACGCTCCTCTGGGTGAACTTCTCGCCGCCACTTAGCCGTGGAAGGACAAGCGGCGGTCCCCACGGGAATGTGGCCCCATTATTCTTCCCCCAAAAAACTGCTCCTGGATTAGGAGAGGAGAGAATGGGGGGAGCACTGCCAGGGAGAGCAGAACAATGGGGTGATGCGAGCCAGAGGAAGGGACGAGAGAAAAGGGAGAGAGAGAGAGAGAGGAAGGAGGAGAAAGAAGAGGAAGGAGTGAGGGCAGGGAATAAGGGAGGGGTGGGAGGGGAGAGTGAGGGAGATGTCTGGCCTGCGAAGAAGCGTGCACCGTTTTTTTTTCCCCCTCGAAACAGTGCGTGCTTTCAGCGGCGTCCAAAAGATCTCTGGAGCGATGGGGGCTGATATTGGCCGAGGGTCCGCGAGGTTTTTTCCCACCTTTATCAGTCACAAGGGCTCCGCTTTGCCGCGCTGAAAGCACCCGAGTGTGGCCGACGTGCTGTACCAACGTGCCTGGTCCGAGACGTTATTATTAGATCTCGGACAATTGATAAACATCGGCCAGGCGGCCAGGCCTGCTTAAGTGTTCCATCATTCACTACTGATCCCATTAGACTGTGTTTTGTTTGGTGGATCACTGAAAAAGTTCTGCTGAAAGCAATGCCAGCCTTCACAGACTAGACGGAAGGTAGATGTTTAGACAGGGTTGTGAAAAACGCATGACGATGCTTACTGCTGCTGTGCCGTGCTGTGCTGTCCTTAGCATTGACCTCAGTAGTTTGTGAACCTGAGCTCTGAGAACTTTGCCTTTATTCCCTGTCTCAGTATTTAGTCTTGTGCCTGTTATCTTTTGGACGGTCTTTGTTTTTAGTTTCAAACGGGTTTTGCATGCATGTTGCTCTTTTCTTGTGTTAAGCATGTCTTACATTCTGGCAGGGGAACAATAAAATGTCCACATGCATTTTGTTCTACTGCCAAACAATCAAAACAACGTTAAAAAGAAACACTGACCCTTTGCAATCTACCGCGTTCCAATCTCTCCCCTACTGTCAAGGTGGTGTTTTTTTCGGCCGGCGTTGCAATGGCTAATTCATCAAGATAGCTGTAATAACATTTCAAAGCCGGCTCGTCTGCTTTCCATTAGCTTGCCGAAGTGGCCCAGGTGATGACACGAACTGTCGACCGGGCAGCCACACATTTTCGTAGGAGTCTCAGTCCGGGCCGATTTTGACTGGTGAAGGGGGCTAGGTGCACTTTTTTTTGTTCTTTCAGATTTTCACGCTCACTCTTGCATTCCTCCAGCTGGAATATGCCCTAGTTTGGGGCCCAACCCACTGCGGGTCCTACCCCTCAGCCAGCCGTGAGCTTAAGCCCTAATCTGAAGATGGAGGGGGGGAGGAGGGGGCTCCTCTAATGGGGGGGGGGCTTTACCGGACACGTGTGGCCCAGGGGGTAGGTCATTGGTCATTATGGCTCTCAGCATGGTCACAATATGGAAGAAACGCTCGCTGTCAGATCTTGCCGACCTGCAGAGGCTGAGTGAAGAGAGGAGCTTAGAGCTGTCTGGGGAAGGGTTGTCAGGTCTATCATCGATGCCTATTATGGATGATACTGTAGGAATTGAGCTTAAGTATGTGACACAAGGCTGTGTGTATGTGTGTGTGTCTGTGTGTGTGGAAGTGTTTGTGTTTGAGGTGCTTATTTGGTGTGTTGTGTTCTACAGCGGGGACGTCCGAGGATAAAATGAGACTCTTTTTGATCTTCTACATCACCGCACCGACACCCCCATCAGAGGTGAGAGATCACATACTCACTCATACACATACTGCCTGAACATCTCAAAATCTACAAACACACACACACACACACTCTCTCTCTCTCTGTCTCTGTGTCTCTCTCTCTCTCAAACATACACACACACACACTCTCTTTCTGTGTGACACTTCTCTGTTAGACTAGAAAAACCACCTCAATTTCCTGTCACCATCGCTCACCCGTCATGCACACATAAGCACACCATACGTCAGAAACCGCACATCATTCCCCACATACGCATACCGGACACAAAAATATTTCATAATGCGTGATGGATTGTCACGCAAATGAATACTTTTATCAGAGCCACATGGACGTAAAACGGCATGTGATTAATGGAGCCGTAGATTAAGGCTTCTGCCCCATCATCTCACCTGCAAACACCTGCAGAGATATGAGATTGCATACTCACGTCTACAAGCATCTACAAGCTGTAATGGAGTGACCATCACTAGAGTTGTGGGTGTGCTCTGACTGCCATCCCAACGAGCCTGGCTCGTCCCAACGAGACCCGGGTTCGAAGCCGGGTGGGGTGACTTCTCCTCCCCTTCGCTACAAATGGTGTCAGAAGTGGGATGGCTTGCCGTGAGGTCATTGGAGGTCCACCCACTGTGTGAGCCATACGAGGGACCTCCAGGGTTAGGTTGACCCCGGTGTGAAGGACCCAGTCATAGATGAAGCACCAGTATGTGTGGGGCACCCTGGATGGGAGAAGTATGGTGGGAGATGCGTGAGGGACACCTGAGTGTGTGAAGCGCATGGGTGCGCCTCCCGAAGGGGAAGGATGCGTGAGGGACACCTGAGGGTGTGAAGCGCATGGCTGCGCCTTCCGAAGTGGAAGGCAGTGTGATGGAGTGACCATCACTAGAGTTGTGGGTGTGCTCTGACTGCCATCCCAACGAGCCTGACTCTTTGGCGTTGCGGTCAGAGCCCCTGTTTGGTACCCTGGAGACCCGGGTTCGAAGCCGGGTGGGGTGACTTCTCCTCCCCTTCGCTACACAAGCGCACACACACACACACACACAGCCACACACACACACACACACATTCTGTGCAGACACTTGTTTCTTAGACATTGCAGAAACCAGGTGGGCTCTAGGAAATGGCAGTAGGCCCACCTTGGTGTGTTACATGTGCGAGATAGCTCCTTGTAGTCAAAGTATATACAGTAATGTGCAAAAGTTTTAGGCAGGTGTGAGTGCCTTCAAAAATGTAGTGGGAAAATCCTGCAAAATCCATGACCCCTGTATGTGTACACTCAAAAAACAACTTATTCCCATCAAATCCTTTCAAACTCATGGGTGAAGTACAGGGCAAAGATTAAGGAGGTGCCTTCAAACCAGCATCAGTTCACACAAAGGGGTACACACAAAGTCAGGGATTTTGCAGGATTATAGTCAGGTGTATGATCAACCAATTATACCAAGTTGGTTGTATATGTCAGGAAGCCTACATCCACAGAAGATCTGTGGTTAGTTCTTCAAGATGTTTGGCGCAAGCTGCCTGCCAAGTTCCTTCAAAAACTATGCAAGTACACCTAGAAGAATTGAAGCTCTTTTGAAGGCAAATGATGGTCACACCAAATATTGATTTGATTTAGGTTTCTGTTTTGTTCAGTCACTGCATTTTGTTAATTGATGAACATAAATGATTAACATATTTTTGAAGGCATTCCTAGTTGACAGCATTTTTTTCACACCTGCCTAAAACTTTTGCACATTACTGTACATCCACTTACGGCGTAAGTGTTACGCGTCTGAGAAACACATAGCACAACATACCCAACATGAGCCCAGTAGGAGTATTTCTGTATATACACATTTAAAATGGGAAGTGTTTACATATTTGTGTTTGTGTGTGTGTGTGTGTGCTTGCATGGGTGTTTACCTTGATGTGGTCAAGCACTGCTGTGGCAACATTGGTGTGAAGGTCGATTAACCTCTTCTTCTCCAGGTGCTCTGGGAGGGAACTGTGTGAGTCCTCTCCATAGGTGCTCCGGGCAGGAATACGGTTACATAAGGCAGCTCGGAGTCATCCGCATAGCACAGCAGAGCATATCACAGCACAGCATAGCATGGGAGCAATGGCATCTCGGAGTGGACGGTAGTCAAAAGGCTCATTGTTCGGCAGGACGAGACACATGCGGCGCACATTTCAGGAGCGCTGCTGCCCTTTGAAGCCGCGGCCAAGCATTATTACTCATGTAGCTGCCATAATGCCGCTCTGTTACAGCCAAGCATAAGCCTCCACCCCCTCCTGCTTCCTCTTCTGAGTGTGTGTGCGTGCGTGCGTGTGTGTGTGTGTTTGAGTGTGTGTGTGTATGTACTGTATGTATGTGTGTATATATGTATTCCGCCCTAGAACAGATTTGTGTATGCGTGTGTCTGTGTGTTCCTCCCAAGAAAGTGTGTGTGCGTGTGTGTGTGTGTTGGTAAGAGTAGTGGTCCCAGACCTGACCCCACATAGTGGCTCACATTCCCTCACACACGCTCTTGTATGTAACTACAAGAATACAACATGATTGAATAGCACACACACACACACACACACACACACACAACTAGGTTGAAGGAGTGGTCATATATGCACCAATGAACACCTGACCACACAGGTACACTACACACTATAATGATACACCTCTCCTGACTCTTACAATATTTCACACACACACACACACACACACACACACACACACACACACACACACACACACACACACACACACACACACATCCAGAACATACACATACAAATGTCCCAGGGGACTGTTGCACTTTGTCACGTAATAGGCCAACTGACTGACAGCCATATTCAAGACTCAAGATTTTTATTGTCATTGAACAGTTGCCTGTACAATGACATTAGACTAAGGACACTAAGGTACAAGATGAAAGTGTCAAGTGAAGAAGAAAAGAAGGAAATATATGCAGGCATAATAAACATAATAAATAATAAATGGGCTATGCACAGAGGCTGTGAGCTATTAATATTGCACATTATGCGGTAGGTATTGCACAGTATGTATGAGGTAGTGGAGCAAACCTGTGTTGAACATTAGTCAACAGCAGCAATGAAGTGACAACATGACTACCCGGACAGCAGTGCCACTGTTCCAGTGCATTTAAAGTCTAATTATGGTCTAATTATGCTACTTCCTGATTGGCTGGCGGGATATGCATTCATTCCGTCGAACCGTTCAACTATGGAAAGTAGTTTTGGCATTAAGTTTAAGCACTGTTCCATATCAGTGCCCCATAAAATGGTAACTATAACAACCAATTTAATAGTTACTTTTCTGCTCTACTTTTAAGGACAGGTTTCATTAAACAACAGACTGTAATTCCTAATTGGAACTATTTCCTAATTCCTAATTTAAAGTATTCTGTAACTTCTTTACGACATAAAGTTTTAAATGTTTCCTAAATTCATGAGGGGGGTAACTGGGCCATAAGCGGGATACCAGCCTTTGAGGCATGCATTCGACGGAATTAATCAACTTGGCAGAGTTTCGCGTCTGGAAGTTATTCAGCACCACCAGTGTTTATTAATTCCATCAAATACACGCCTTGGTGGCTGTTATCCCTTACATATCTCACTATATATATACACCTAGCCTTGGCTATGTGGTCTGTGAGTCTCTGGCTGTACCCCTGCAACCCCCGCTTCTCTCTCAAACGCCTTCCTCCCCCTGCTTCTCCACGCCTGTCGGGCTGTTCTCTCTCTCCCCCATCATTCTCCTCTATCCATCCATCCATCCATCCATCCGTCCCTCTCCACCTTCTGAGTTCTGGATTGAGTGCTGTTCTGGATTAGCACTGATCCCCGTTCTCCCCAGTCCCCCCCGTTCGGCCGCTGTTTGTTTTTCATAAACGAGGCTTTACCTAAAGGAGGCCCGTCTAAACTGTTTTTCCTCAATCCCCCAGTGCCTGCCATCAACACACAAAAACGCACGCACACACACACACACACACACACACACAAATACAAACATGAACACACGTGCAGAACGTGACAGTTTTCTTGGTAGGTCCTCACAACCATCCTCTAATCCCCTGATCACCGCCCCCCCCCCCCCCCCGACCCCAGACTACCCTCCCACCCCCAACCCCTATTTTTGGGTCCATGATGTAACAGGGCTCCGGTCTTTCCAGCGTCTGCAGAGGGCCTAATCAGAACCTGGCGACTTCCTCACTGGCGAGAGGTTTTTTTCCAAAGGGATGTTTGGATCCTCCTTTGCCTTCGGGATCCAATATGAGCCATAATCAAATATGAGCTAGAGAGCTGTAATGAGAACATTGCAAAACAGTAAAGCCAAAGGAGAATAGACTTGGGGGTTGGGAGGGACACATCTAGTGAAAGAAGAGAGGATGAGCGACTGTAGCTCACTGTTGCTGCTCCCCCTACAGGCGGACGTGGAGCAGTACAAGAAGGCCCTGCTGGACGCCGGGTGTGACCTCTCGCCCCTCAGTTACATCAAACAGTGGAAGTGAGTTTGTCACACACATACACACACACACGCTCTTACACACACACTCACTCACACACACACACACACACACACACACACTCTCTTACACACACACACACACACACACACACACACATACACACACACACACACACACTCTCTCTTAGACACACACACTCACACACACACGTGTACACACTCATACACAAACACACAAACATACACACTCATGCAACAGTAAGTCAGAACGGACGCTTGTGTGTGCGTGTACAGTGTTGAATCTTCACTGTTACCATTTCAGGGCTTTCACCAAGATGGCCGCCACACCAGCTAACTATGGGAACAGTGGAGTGAAACCTATGGGGTAAGGTTTCATCGGAGAACCTCCTCTATTCCACCCATTTTCTGTCTTTAATTATGCATTTAGTTTTCTCGGTTACACCTTATTTGAAGGTCTCTACATAAGATTAACATAAGCATGTTATAAACATGACATGAAGAAATCAAGCATAGGACAGCACTCTTCAGATTTTTACTTATTTTATGCGCCCACGAACGTTTCGGGCCAAGCCCTTCCTCAGCGTGTAATGGCGATTGCCATAAACATGACATGACACATCATAAACATTAATGACACTTTGTGCATGTTTATGACTGTTGGCATTAAGTGTTATTCAGTGTTTGTAATGTTAAGTTCAAAACCAAATGACACTTAATGACAGCGACCATAAACATGAATGAAGTGTCAGTAATATTCATGACGTGTCATGTCAAGTTTAAAAAGGACCATGTCACCCTTACGCAGAATAAAGTGTTACCGTTTTTTCCAACTAAGAAAGGTTTTTACAAATCTCTCTTTATGTATGTGTTTGCCTGCCTGTATCTCTTTCTTGATAATACGAGCCTGTATGCTTACATAGGTCAAGCCTACTTACTGAAAGGTCCTTGTTGTTTACTGTAAGGTTTTTACTTTTGAAGCCTTGTTTTTATCTTTGAAGTCTACTGTTGTTCATAGGTGTTTTATAAAGATGATTTCTGTTGATGTCTACATGTATTGTATGTGTGTATGTGCCATATAAGCTGTCATATAAATAAGGATGTCTTAATTTCCCATTGTGATGTATAATGTGCCTTTGTCTGTCTCTCTCTGTGTCTCTGTCTGTCTGTCTGTCTGTCTGTCTCTCTCTTTCTCTCTCTCTCTCTGTCTCTCTCTCCCTGCAGTCTTTTCTCTCGTGTGATGAACACGGGCTCCCAGTTTGTGATGGAAGGTGTGAAGAACCTGGTGCTGAAGCAGCACGTGAGTGGCTGACCTCTCCCTCACCCTTACCACAGCAGAGAAGAAGAGATAGAAAATCATTGATTGTCTCTTTTTATATAGAGTAGAAGTCTTTATTGACACTATACAAAGTATAGTGAGATGTCATTTGGAGCAGCCAACAGATATATTGCTGTATGTTAAAAGTTTTTTTTCTGTCTTGCAGAATCTTCCTGTCACTCGAATCCTGGACAACCTCATGGAGATGAAGTCTAACCCAGTAAGTCGGAAGTCTAACGCTGTCTGTCTGTCTGTCTGTCCATCTGTCCATCAGTCATTCTGTCAGTCTTATTGTCTGTTTTTCTGATTGTCTGTCAGTCAGTTAGTCTTTCTTTCTGTCTGTCCATCAGTCTTTCTATGTGTATCTTTCTATCTTTCTGTCCTGCCAGTTCCCCTCTCCCATCCATCTCTCGTTCCTGCTTTCTGTCACATCCGGGGTGGGTTTTTGTGTACTTAAAATGTCCATCAAAAGAGAGCACTTGGTCTCCAGGGTCGCTCTGCCATATTAGCGCTCTGAGTCCAGCTCCCGCTGAGTGTGTTTATGTGGTTTTCTTCAGAGGAGGAGAGTCTGTTCTCCACACACACACACACACACACACACACACACACACACACACACACACACACACACACACACACACACACAAGGGTGGGAGAGGTGAGAGCTTAAGCTCAGAGGGGAAAGATTTCTGTTTTCTTTCTTCCTTTCTTTGACTCTTTTGGTCTCCATCCCTCTTTTTTTGTCTTTTTTCTCCTTTTTTCAGCGCTTGCTTTCTTGCTCGCTTGAAACACTGGGTCAGCTGAGTCCTGTTCCCACAAAGACGAGAGAGTAACTCTCTGTTCTCCCCCCCCAACCCCCTACCCCCCACTGCTGAACTTGTGCAAGTCCTCACAGCTTAATTTTTAAATATTTCCGAATGGCCGTGCAGTTCAAAGGCTTTTATCGCATTAAAGGCGGTTTGGCAGTGATGCTGCACTGTGCTCCGGGTTCATACACAGTCTCCGGAACAGCATCCTGCTCTGCACCAAGAGGGTGTGTTTGTGTGTGTGGAGCGACAGAGCATCTTATTCTTTTGTAAGGAGAGATTATCTTTTGCAGGGGGTGAAGGCACCTTGCAATGCAAATCTGATTACGAACACACACTTACAGACACACACACTCACTCAGGCAATGCATCTCTCCCAGTATCTCATCCTGTTCTACGTCCACTCTCACATGGACACACACCAGGTGTGCCTAGTCTTCCTGCTAGCCCTTATCAGGCCTCGTTTTGTCAAGAGAAGATGCAGACTCTTTAGCTAAACTCCCCACAGCACATACTCAGGTATGTGTGCGAGTGTGCGTACGTGTGTGTTTGTGTTTGTGTGTGTGTGTGTGTGTGTGTGTGTGTGTGTCACCAAACATTTGTTGCAATATCTGCTATGAGTGTGCCAAGATAAAACAAAATTAAAATAAACGGATACTAACTCTTAAATGAATAGGCTAATAAACAGAGATCTGGAGCCTTTTTTGACACGTTTCCCCACATTAACCAAATTGGTCAGTGAGCGCTAACCAAAATTGTCAGTGTGTTCTTAAAACATTAAAGCACTTTTCCCCCTTGGTCACCCTACAGGTTCTTTTTCTTTTGTCTCATTTGAACTACACATCAGAGAGATCCACTTTTGCAAACTTGCACAGTGCGGTTATACCCCATGGAGGGCTGCAAAGCGAACTCAGAAGTCAGAAGTGCCGATCACCTTGCTATGAGTTGATGAACCACTGAAACGATTTTGGAAACATTGTTTTAAGGTTGAAAAAAAAAAAACTACTTCGTGTTGCTTTAAAGCGTTCGTCAGTCAAAGACGTCACCCCCGCTGTGAGAAGTGCGGTATTCCGTATGTTTTAACAACGTCTTTATGACTGAGTGATTGTGCGTTATTCTTCTGGGGGACCCGCGCCAGGGTCGGGGGTCTCTCGGTGTGACCCACCTGGATAAACTGAATTAAGCTTCAGAGCTGAAAGAGAAGACAGAAGAGAGAGAGAGAGAGGAGAGGAGAGGAGAGGAAAGGAGAGGAGAAAGAGACTGAGGAGAGGAGGAGAGAGGAGTGGACAGAAGAGAAGTAGAGAGGAGAGGAGCAATTGGGGGTCTAAGAAAAAACTGAATTAAGCTGAGGAGGTAAAAGAGAAGAGAGAGGAGAGAAGAAAGGAGTAGAGAGGATTGGAAAGGAGAGGAGAGAGAGAGCGAGGGCAAGAGAGGAGAGGGAGAGGAGAAGAGAAAGGAGAGGAGAGGAGCAATTGGGGGTCCAAGAATAAACTGGATTAAGCTGGGGTTGCTGAAAGAGCAGAGAGAAGAGAGGAGAGTAGAGAGGTGGAGAGGATTGGAACGGAGAGGAGAGAGAGAGCGAGGAGAGGACAGAGGTGGAGAGGATTGGAACGGAACGGAGAGGAGAGAGAGAGCGAGGAGAGGAGAGTAGAGGAGAGAGGTGGAGAGGATTGGAAAGGAGAGGAGAGAGAGAGCGAGGAGAGGAGAGTAGAGGAGAGAGGTGGAGAGGATTGGAAAGGAGAGGAGATAGAGAGCGAGGAGAGGAGAGGAGAGGAGAGGAGTGGAGACTGGGAGCCTAAGCAGCTGGGCCCTCTGTGCTGTTGCTGCTGCTGGTCCACAGGAGTCCCCCGCTTGCTCTCAAATCTCTTAGCACCTCACCCCCCAAACCACCACCACCAGCCCCCGCAGCCTGCTAACTGCTCAGTGAGAGGCCCTGCTTATTCTGGATGGCCCAAGCAGGGTTGTCCAGCCAGCTCACTGCAGACCCCCCTGACCCTCAGCTCCACAACTATCCACGTAGGCACACACGCACATGCACACGTACACACACACACACACACACACAGATCACACACGTGAGCGTGCACGCACACACAGACACACACATCTGCGAGCGTGCACACGCACACACACGTGTGAGCGTGCATGCACACACACACACGCACATCTGCGAGCGTACACACACACACACACACACGTGAGCGTGCACGCGCACACACACACACACACACACATCTGCGAGCGTGCACACACACGTACATGTGAGCGTGCACACACACACACACACAGACACACACACATCTGCGAGTGTGCACGCACACACACACACACACACAGTCTGTACTGAGATCAGTGTGGGACATTATTATGGGATAGGAGGGTGAAGGGGGGCTACTTTTCCGCGCTGGGCCAGTGCTGCGGCCCTCCACCTCCGCTGTTACGGGATTAGCATAATCACACTCTGCAAATGAGAAGCAGGCTTGAAGAGCGTCTCTTTCTGGCTGCTTTCTTTCTTGCCTTTTTTCTTTCTTTTCTTTTTTTTTACCCTTTTCTTTTCTTCCCTCTTGCCTCGCTAGCCAGCACACTCTCTGTCTCTGTTTCTGTACGTCTGTGACGCAGCATCTGGTTTCTCTGGCTGAAAGCAGAGCCTCCTCTCCTCGCCTCCCACAGCCAGAGAGAGAACTGAATTGGGCATAAACAATATTATCATTTTCTCAGCTACTGGAGTTACAGTGGGTCGCAAGAGCAGCACAATGCTGCTGTTGTTTTGGGCAGGCCAGCCAAGCCCGGGCCACATTCACAGCGCATTCACATTCAGCAGGCCCTGTCCCACTCACTCGCATGTGTTCACACACACACACACACACACACACACACACACGCACACACACCACTCAATCTCCATACCCACAATTCTCCAACTCAGGTGTCAGCTAACATTTTTTTTTTGTGTGGGAAAACAATTTGTGCTCTTTACAAACTCTTCTGTCCCAGCATTCTCCCTCCCTTTCTCTGTCTCTCTCTCTGAAAGTTTTTCCCTGTATCTCTGTCTCTCTACATCTGTCTCTTGCTCTCTCAGTATCCCTCTCTTTCTTTCTAGGTTTTCCTCTTTCTCTCTCTGGGTCTTTCTCTGTATCTCCATCTCTACATCAGTGTCTTTCTCTCTCTGCACCTCTCTCTCACTCTCACACATTCTTTGTCTGTCTGTCTGTCTGTCTGTCTGTTGTTCGGTCTGTCTCTCTCTCTCTCTCTCTCTCTCTCTCTCATGCACTCTCTCTCATTCTCTGTCTTTGCATCTCGCATTCTCTTCTCGCTGAAGCATGGCGGCTCTTTCGCCCAGCCTGGGTTTCTGAGCCACCGACGGCGGAAAGCCGATAGCACAAATATTCTGGGCATCCCGCGCTCCCTGCACCACCCGCTGCCCACATCCACTCCCTCTCCCTCTCCCTCTCCCTCTCCCTCTCCCACTCCCTCTCCCTCTCCCTCTCCCTCTCCCTCTCCCTCTCCCTCTCCCACTCCCTCTCCCACTCCCTCTCCCTCTCCCTTTCCCACTCCCTCTCCCACTCCCTCCCTGCACCACCCGCTGCCCACTCCCACTCCCACTCCCACTCCCACTCCCTCTCCCTCTCCCTCTCCCTCTCCCTCCCTGCACCACCCGCTGCCCACATCCACTCCCACTCCCTCTCCCACTCCCACTCCCTCCCTCTCCCACTCCCTCTCCCTCTCCCTCTCCCTCTCCCACTCCCACTCCCTCTCCCTCTCCCTCCCTGCACCACCCGCTGCCCACATCCACTCCCACTCCCTCTCCCTCCCTCTCCCTCTCCCTCTCCCTCTCCCTCTCCCTCTCCCTCTCCCTCCCTGCACCACCCGCTGCCCACATCCACTCCCACTCCCACTCCCACTCCCTCTCCCTCTCCCTCTCCCACTCCCTCTCCCTCTCCCTCTCCCTCTCCCTCTCCCACTCCCTCTCCCTCTCCCTCCCTCACCCACCCCAGCTGGTGGAGCACTGCTGGAGCTCCTCTTTCAGCGAGCTGCCGGTGAAATATGTGTGTGCAGCGCACTGGAGAGAGCACCCAGCAGGGAGAGAGGGAAGGAGAGAGAGAATAGAGAATGACTAATAAATAGAGAATGATGGGAGAGATTGAATGAGAGAGAGAAAGAGATAGAAAGGGGAGGGAGACAGAAAAAAACGAGAGAGAGAGATGGGGAATGAGAGAGAGAGGGAGAGTGACTAAAGAAATAGAGGATGATGGGAGAGATCGAATGAGAGAGAAGGGGGGAGAAAGAGAGCGAATGAGAGAGAGAAATAGAATGAGAGAGAGAGAGAGAGAAGGAATGAGATGGAGAAAGACAGCACCCAGGGCCATAGCTGTGTGTGTGCATGTATCGTGGGGTGTGGATGGAGATAGGGTTGACTGAGCTGGGATAAATGGTTGAGAGGGGAGGCAGACTAGGGAGGACAGACCCTTAGAAAGCCCACTGGTCCAGTAGCCCCCACCCCTAGCACCAGGCATCCACACCCCGTGAACAGTGTCTGCTCTGAGGGGCCTGAGACGGAGCTCAGTATGCAGGGAAAGGGCCCTTGAGGGCTGAGGTGCGTCTGTGCGTTTCATCACCGGTCTGCTCCCCACACATGCTCATTTATGCCAGCACACATGCACACATAACGCATGCAGGCACACACTCATTCAAGGCGCTCAAACATATGCACACACACACACATGTATTACATGAGCATGTGTACACACACACACACACACACACACATGCATATACATAAGCTTGTGCGCACACAGACAGTAATACACATCCATGTATTTCCAATGAGGCCATGAAGGCTTAGGTGTGTCGGTGTGTTTAACGTCGACCTGTAAAAGAGCAGGGCTGCGTTTGATAAAGAGGGAGACGGAGGAGACAGAAGCAGGGGAGTGTGGAGCAGGGGCTGCTCTTTTAACGCAGACTGATGAAGTGGGGCCAGACATATGGTGTGGAAGCGTACGGGAAAAATTAGATCCGTCATCTCTCCTCATGTGGAGCAGACCCCTCCCTCCCCTCCTCATCCCTCATCCCTCATCCCTTCCTCATCTCTCCTCTTGTGCCCACCTCCCCAGGAAACGGACGACTACCGCTACTTCGACCCCAAGATGCTGAGGGGCAGCGAAAGGTATGAGCTTGGAGGAGCTGCAGAGGCCCCAGGACAGAAACACACACACTTAAACTCAAACACACACACATTCACTCAAACACATGCACACTCTTACACACACACACACACACACACACACACACACACACACACACACACACACACATTCCTTTAAACACACAAGTACATGCCCACTCAAACACACACACACACACACTCAAGCACATACTCACACACTCACTCAAACCCAGACACGCATAGACATTTTACTTACTCCCAATCACACACATACACAGAAACCAGTAGGCTATACCGATTCTGCTCAGATTAACACATTCACTGGGTGAATCACCAAGGCACCAATTAGCACATCAGACAAACAGTGATCTCACTGCTCATAAATTCACCATACAGTAGCAGCAAGGCTGCACTCCACCACTCGGATCCTGCGCTAAATAACTGGACATTTTTCTTCCCCTTTCTCTTCTTAATCTCCCTTTCTCTTCTTAATCTCTCTCTCTGCTCTTGATGTTAATGTCACATACACAGTTCTATTCCAAGAAACAAGAACCCATTTCAGGAGGTGAGTTGTGTTGTGTGTTTTTGTATGCCTGTGTCATATAAAAACTTGGGTTTCTGCATATTTCTCACGTGCTGCTATAACAATGTATCGTTAAGTTAGGGTTTGTGTACAATTTCCTAAGTTTAGGCTGGGTTTTTTTTGTTCAGCATTTAAGTGTGTGTGACTATGCTCTAACTATCTCTGCTCGAATAAAACATCGTGCAACATCAGTGAGTAGGACTGTGAGGGTTTCACCAAGACGGACAAAAGACCAGAGGCGGACAAAACGGATTGAAAAAGTAAAAGTCCTGCCATGTATTCCTTCTGCCTGTGCTCTTAACACAGGTGATTTCACTAATTAGCTCATCTACCTGGGATGAACTGGATGAGTGAATTGGCTGGAACAAATATGTGGCAGGACTTTTACTTTCTGAACCCGGGATATCCGCCTCTGCAAAAGACAAAGGTGCCATTGTATCGCAGCCTGAAAACTACAAAGTGTTGGTCATGTGTTTTTATCCATGAGGTATATAAGGACTGGCTGTGTCTAAAAAATTAGGTTTCGTGTTCACTGTTGTTGTTGGGAACAGGAGTGTTTCGCTCATGCCAGTGTTGCCCGGTCTTTAAGAATTTTTACTACACTAGACAGCGAGGGAGACTGTGTGTGTGTGTGTGTGTGTGTGTGTGTGTGTGTGTGTGTGTGTGTAGGTAGGTAAGTGTGTTTGAGTATGTGTCAGACAAAGTGTTGATACGGGAACCCTCCCAAAGTACCAAGTGTCCTTAAGCCACATTCCCATGGCGATGGGCCTAGCCCTCAGTCTCTGAATTAGGGTTCCTAGTGGCAGTGATCTGCCATAATGAGTTTTACAGAGGCATCAAACCCTCAGCTCACACCCTTCTAGTCACACCTGTAGGGATTAAACCTGTCTGTCAAAGCAGCAGTAGAGCCAAGGGTTTAATTGCACTGATGTAATATGGATTAAACTGATCTGCATGGTTGTCATTACTAGAAGGACTTTGCATAAGAACCTGTGAAGATTTTTCTCCTTGTATATAACTCGATAATGCCATTGAGAGCACTTTAAATGGTCGTGTTATCCTCAATTGATCATTTAGTGTCTTAACATTCGTAGGTCATCACTACAGGAATGTGTTACAATTTGCTTAAATTATTTAATATAATTAATGCAACAGAACAAAAATATAAAACAGAGACAGTAGTATTTTGTGGTTGGTAGACACATTCTTGGGTTGTTATTGTCCTAACTGCTTGAGTAGTTTGGTGTGTTGCTCACTCTGTCATGCTAATTAAATGTCGTACTTTTCCTTCAGGCCATTGTCTTTGTGGTTGGCGGTGGCAATTACATTGAGTATCAAAATCTCGTCGACTACACAAAGGTAGGTCACTCTCCGTCATCAGGTCCCAGAGACCTAAATACACTTGCTTTTGTTTGTTTGTTTGTCTGACTGACCTAGCATGAGATAAAGCCCCTATGTTTTCTCTTCCTGTGTGTGTGTGTGTGTGTGTGTGTGTGTGTGTGTCTCTGTGTGTGTGTCTGTGTGTGTGTGTGTAGGCCAAACAAGGCAAGCGGGTCTTCTATGGATGCAGTGAGCTCTTTAATGCTGCTCAGTTCCTTAAACAGGTACACCCACCTTGGCTGACTGACCTCATTAAACCTGATTGCCTCAGGAAGGCGCCCTGTGAACGTGTGTGTGGAGAGGGACTGTTGTTGTTGTTGTGAGTGAGTGAGTGTGTGTGTGTGTGTGTGTGTGTGTGTGTATGGAGAGGGATTATTGTTGTAGGTACGTGTGTGTGTGTGTGTGTGTGTGTGTGTGTGTGTGTGTGTGTGTGCGCACGTGTTTGCATTGGACAATTCTGTTTGTGTCCACATTCCTAGACTAGCTTATTGTTGTAAGACACTGTTGTCTTTGCTCCATCCTGATGTCCAGAAACTACTTTTGGGACATGAGGTCTTTAAAATATAACTAAACACTGAACCTTGTGTTACGTCCCACTGGTGTACTGTGTTGTGTTTGTCTATGCAGTCATTCTCACTATCTAAGTTACAAAATGACTTTAGATGCTGTCATTTGGACTTGAACATGGATAATAAACAAACTCTATTAAGGTTCAAATTAAACGGCAATCATATTTTCATAAACATTACTGAAATTTGAATAACTCTAACTGCTGCGGGTGTGGGTGTCTGTGTCAGGTTGTTACAAAATGTGTTTTCTTAACTTGTCTCTGTTTCTTTCCTAGCTCTCTCAGCTTGGACAGAAATGATGGCAAACTGCCATTGGAAGACCTCCTCTTCAGTTCCTCCTCTTGCTCTCTCTCTACGTGCAGCCCAATGATCTGACTCAGCGATCAGCTCTTCACATCTATCACTCAACTCTCATATTCCATGTATTTTATAATGTTTACGATACTGTAATGTTTGTCTTACTCAAATGCTACACTCTAACAATAAATAAAGATTAACAATTAAAAGTGAAAATAAGCCACTGCGTTTGTCATCGTGACTCCTGAATAACCCCCCGGAAGGGATTCCAGTCTTTGGGTGTAGTGAACCACTCATGTTGCAGCTTAATGGCTTAATAATGGATCAACTCCTTTCATGTTTGTATAGTGATTCAAGCCTTCTCATTTTTAAGATGAACGCCACAAAAACAATTTGGCCATAAAAAGAAAATAATGTGTTTTTAAATCTGTATTTTTTTTTCTGTTGATTTCTCACTGTAATTAAACCCACTATGACTGGCCATACAATTTCTATTTTTTGTATAAAGTACTTCCTGATTTGATTAATGAAGCCTCACAGGCTAGCTTTTATTTAGGACGGCATGTATAATTTAGCTGGGATTGATGTTGTGGACACGAGGTGTTAGAATTTGAAGTAGACATTTCAAAGGTGTGATGGCTTGTGTGGACAGCACCTGTGTTGACTTTCTGAGTCAAGGACTATTGCTATGAGTGAAGATCAGTTCCCTATCAGTTGGGTATGTGTAAAATCGTGACTAGTGGGATCTTTGACAAACTGGAGTAGTGCAGGTGCTCCGGCTTAGCTGGTGTTTATTTTGACTGGTGACTTTCGCGTAATTAATATGGTTCATCAGTGCTCTTCCTAGGCTACCACTTGCCTCCGCCCCTGTATCTCCATACGCCGGGAGCCTGTGCCTGAGACAACTTTAAAAGTTTCGCCAAATTAACAGAATTTCACCAATGAAAGTCTACTTAACGATTATTCTGGTCGTATTGAGAAACATGCTGCATGACCAGTAACAAAAAATACACTAAATAAAACATTTTTTCGGAAAGGGTTTAAACCAAAAAGAGGAAACCACAATATAGCCAACATTGATGTCAGTTTGAATTCCATCTGCCACGAGCCGCAGAGATTGTTTTTCTTACAGGTACATATAACGCGGACCTCATTTGACACAAGTTAACACAGCTGCAAATATTAAAGGTGTTCTTATTATTATATTAAAGTCTTGTTTACAGTCAATACCACGCAGCAACTACACCTTTCTGCGCCAGGTTATGTATATCTTGTTCATAGTGTCAACCCCAAGTCGTCTACACCTAAAGGCTACTTCATGTTATCTTGTGACTGTGATATTGTGAATGTGTCAGGAGTAAGTTGCTAAGTGTAAGTGGCTCATTTGTGCCCTCTCGTCCCACTAGAGCAGCCCTTGCTGTCTGACGGCCTGGTGCCTTAACAGGATTACAGGATTAATGTAACGCTGCAATTGCATCTGTATCCACTCCAGACGGCTTTACCTTAAGGGAGGTAGAGAAGAGGGCCAATGTTGCACTGCCATCTCCAACAGCACCTGTTTCTGCCGGTAAAGGACCCAGAGACACAGGCGACCAACTTTCCTCCAGTGTTCGTCTTTTTTGTGGCGAGGTTGGAGGACCTGACCTGTATTGTGAGAAGACAGACGTAAGATGGGTGTATAGCTCCTTGCTGATAAATACCAAGGTTACTTAAAACCTTAAGGGGGCTGAAAAGATGGACCTCCAGGACAACCTGACAACGGCCGGACAGGTGTTTCGTGTGTCAGACGAAGGAGAGACCGCAATAGGGGTTAAGCTGCTGATACTGGGTAACACTAAAGCATAGTGCGAAGTTGTGTGCTGTGTGTGCGCGTGCAGTTCTTATTCCCTAAATGTAGACAAAGTTCTTAGAGTTGTTCTTGTGCCCACCCCGTCCACCTGTGGCTAGGCCTATGAATGCAGGTGCATTTGGTGAGGGCAATCAAGGTCATGGATTAAGGGTGCTGCCTCTCCTCTCCTCTCCTCTCCTCTCTTCCCATCTCCTCTCCTCTCCCTTCCCACTCCAACTGCTGGAAATGATCTCGACCCTGGTGGTAAATTGAAAGAGCGGCCATTTAAGGAAATGCTGGGTCAGGTGCCTTAAAAGTGAAACACATATGAAGTGTCACTAATGTTTTAGGTTACTGTTGTTCGAAAGATATTTATATTAGATGTATGTAAAACCCTGATTTCCAGAAAGAGTAGTTTTAGTCTTTAGTATAGTGTTTGTCAATTTTCTCTCCCCATATACATACACAAACACACTTTCTCTCACACACGCACACACACAAACCTTTCACTATGATTCTAATCATTCCTCTTTGTTATAGCCCATCACATCAGCAGACAGAACATCTTCATTGTGATTGGCCTCATCTGGCTGAACTCCATCTTCTGGTCTGGATCTCCACTGCTGGGGTGGGGAAGCTACAGAGGTACCTACCAAACTAGCCTGCTAAACCAACCCCTCGTACTTCATTTCATTTTGTACAGAGGGTCTGGAACGGAGGCCATGAGAAACAATTTCTTCCTGGAGGTGTGGACTCTGCTGAAGTTTAGAACAAGTGCCTCTGCTTTTACCCAATCGCTAATGCCTGGTTGTCACGTATGCAATTAGCCTACCTACGCACTACAATTCAAATGTAGCACACAAAGTCTACGTCATGGCTGACGAATACACACTGTGTTCGCTGATTGGATAGGAGTTGCTCGGTCCTCTTGCATGCTCCTCAACAGATTCCAGTCCAGACCTTCTGTACAAAATGAAATGAAGTACAAGGGGTGGGTTTACCTGTCTACTACCAAACAACCACTATTTATTTTCTCCTCACGTCCTTCTCTTCTCTTCAGTGTAAAGTTTGCATGACATTTTTATCTCCCTTTACCTCCAAAAAGAGAGCAGTCTGTTGACCTTCCATCATACCAACCTTAGGGCCTGTTAACCTTGTGTGTTAGGTTATTAAGCCTTTATATCTGTTTAAAAGATTGAAATTGCAGTGCAGGCAGTGCAAATGATAAGTACAACTACAAAATGCTATCAGTGATGGTCAGACATTTGAAAATACAAAGCAATACCGAAACAGTTTGTTAGTGTGTTTTCATCGTATATGAGTATGAAAACGGGTCCTCTCTGCTTCCCTCTGTAGTACGCAGGTACGGCACGTGTGAGATCGACTGGGGCCAGGCCAGGTTCTCGGTGTCCTACAAGCTGTATGTCATCCTCATCCTCCTGGTCAACTTCTCCCTGCCCATCTCTGTCATCGTGTTCACCTATGTGTCCATCATACGCACAGTCAACGCCACTTACAAGAGCAGCCACGGCGAGGTCAGCGAGAGGCAAAGGAAGATCGAGAAAGCCATCACAAAGGTGTAGCACACACACACTCTTACTCTTCCTCACCAAAGAGTCGAAAATACTGGTAACTCTTCTATGAAGCTTACATTCACAAGGCTCCATAAACACATTATAGAGTATATAATGCATTTATAAAGCTTAAAAATTGTATGTCAAGTGTTATATGTATGTATAAGTGTTACATAACACTTACATAACACTTACAGTTATATAACACTATAACACTTACATGAGTACGTATAAATAGTTATACATAACATATGTTATGTATAACTATTTATACATACTCATGACTGCACTTGTAGGCAGGTGAAGCTTTATAACCAAGAATGCACTGTGTCACTTGAAGTTGGAATAGGGCTTAAGACATAGCATTACAATGCCTTAGGAGTGCAGTCATGAGTATGTATAAATAGTTATGGACACTTTACATACTTTATGAATGCATTATAAGCCTTTATGAATGTATTTATAGAGTCTTATGAATACAAGCATCATAGAAAGTATTACCAAAATACTCTATCACATGTGGTATCGTCTTTTCTTGCCATTAGAACAATCTGAATATAGACTCCTTTGTAAAGGACTTTCAGATGTACGCTGGCTTATAACTCAAATAATAATACAATAAATCCCTCCTGTATACTCTTACCATCACGAGGTTGTTATTCTTGAATTTTTCCTTCCATATTTGTTTTACTCCTTTTCTGATATGGGCAAGCTGAATAAATTATTTTTCCATAACTCTTTGAAGCCCAGTGAAATGCCAGTAAATTATTCGAACATAGCTCTGCGGGTGCACGTAAACATGATTGATTGACACTTGCGGCGGGGCTGAACCCCTGATGATGAGAGTGAAATGAAACACCTCCACGTCATGGCCCAAAACAGGAGAGTCCATTATCCCTGAGTTTCCACTCCTCCCTCGTCCATCTCTTTCCTGTTTTCTCCACAGCGCTTCTTTCTTCTCGTCTTTCTCCTCCCACCCTCTGTATCCTATCTCATCTTATGGAGCTCTTCTGCCTGTGTCTCCCGGCAGGTGTCTTTCCTGCTGTTTTTCTGTCTCCTCCCTCAAAGCTCCCCTCCTCTCTTGTTAAGTCTTCCTGTTTTTTTATTTTTTTTGTTCCTCCATTTTTTGTCTTTCTATATCTCTCCTTCCCTTCCTCCCTTTCTCCCTCCCTACTTTCTTCTCTGCAGATCTCTCTGCTGGTGTGCGCGGCCTTCCTTCTAGCCTGGTCCCTGTACGCCGCGATCTCCGTGTGGTCGGCGCTGGGCTGCGCCGTGCCACCGCTGCTCACCGGCCTCCTGGCCACGCTCTCCGCCAAGTCGGCCAGCTTCTACAACCCTCTCATCTACGTGGGCCTCAGCTCCAAGTTCGGCAGTGACCTGTGCGAGCTCTTCCGCTGCGTGCAACGGCCTGCTTCACTGCAGATGCACTCCCCCAAGCCTCCTCTTCCTACTGCTGCAGCAGCGGCGGTGGGCGGGGAGGGCGGGTGGGGGACTCCGGGGTGGACACGGGGCGCATCTCGATCGGGGACAGCGTCCCCCCGGCGATGGAGGTGAGCGTGGGAGGAGAGGAGGAGGAGCGGCATGGGGGAGGTGGGAAGCAGGAGATGGGGCAACAGGAGACGGACTGTGCCCAGAGCTGTGTACTGCTTAACATCCTACCTTAACCCTATACCTTACATATCTATACCTTAAAGTCGTATAGCTTACCCCATGCTGTTTAACATCCCACAATACTGTAAACTAGCCTATAGGCCTGCCTACGCACTTCCGCTTGAATATTTCGTCCTGTAGCGAAGGGGATGAGAAGTCACCCCACCCGGCTTCGAACCCGGGTCTCCGGGGTACCAAACAGGGGATCTGACCGATCACACCTCCCTACAATGGTAGTCTGGATTTGCTTCTGTTGACATGGTTGACTAGAAGAAGAAGTTTAAGAAAGTAGAATCTTTACCGGGCCAGTCAGCGAACAGACGGAGTGTTTGTGAGCAATGACGTCAACTTTCTTTGCTACATTTGAATTGTAGTGCGTAGGCAGGCTTATAACCAGGCTAATTGCATACACGACCTGACGTTAGTGATTGGGTAAAGGCAGATCTAATCGTTTTAAACTTTAGCAGAGTCTATATCTCCAGGAAGCAGTCGTTTCTCAGTGCAGCACAGCCAGACCCTCTGTACGAAATGAAATG